>JAQHUG010000062.1:7637433-7650496 GCA_028555095.1 Dicrostonyx torquatus
CGGGGTACCGGGCGGGACAGTAACCCCAACGAGCCAGCCCTCATGTTACAACAGTGGACCTGTAGAGCTTTTCCCACCTCCTCCCATAAACCTGGCTATGAAGACTGTGGGATGCTTGGCTTCTTGGCACCCATTTTTCTCCTCTTGTTGGAATTAGCTGTTATCTAGAATGTGGATGGCTTTTGTGGTTCAGTAAGAGATTCCTTTAAACCTATCAACAAATCCTCACTTCATGCTTCATTTTCCTACACCTAAAACTTTGAAACTTGCTTGGAAGGAAGAAGAACAAAGAGGTAGGGAAAAGAACAGGACTGTATCTATCTTCTAAATGGTTTCCTGCATGAATGCCACAATCTCATTCTTGAGACACAATAAGCTCCAAGATTGCGCAGAGTCAGGGAGTAAGGCCGGGTTTCCTGATTCATCATTCATTGCTCCTTTTTTTGCAGCATGGAGTTGAGTATCTTACCATGGAAGCAAAGAACTTAAATCAAGGCTAAAGCCAAATTCTGGCAACATACACTAATTTCCCTTGCAGTTAATAGATAGTACAATTTTAATACCATAGGGAAGCCACAGAGTAAACAAATCCCCAATAATTTAGGACTGGTCTTAGCTTCTTATCGCACGTAAGTTTTACAGAAGCCCGGTGATGACAGCATGCTCTGACCTCCCAGTGCCACATGCATCCTGTCTTCTCGATTCTTTCCTCCTTACGATAAAGGTGGATGCAGTACTGTCCGTTTTTAAAATGTCATTACTGTAAGACAAGCAGAAGGACTGTGGACCATGGGAACCCAGGCTCTCTGGGAAAGTGCACTGTGGGCACTCTTTTTCTATAAGTTCCTGGGTTGTTGTTTTTAAAACACAGAGCATGGTGAAAAGAATTTCTACTGCTTACAGTTGCTAAGGAATTTCTGCATATTGTGTAATCTTACTGCTCTCAGAAATTTGGCCTCACAGACTGACTGCACCATAGTGCTGTTCCCATCACTGCCCTTTCCCTAGATTTCTTGCTCTGCTTAAATGTTCTTAAATGCTATGCGGGTGCCCGCAGTGATACTTCTGATCTGCGCCTCTATTGTGTTCCTTCTGCTTCCCCAGTACCAACATGGGCATGCCATTGTTCTAGTTGCTCTTACAAAAACCCTGGAGCCATTCAGATGCCTTCTTTAATTCCTTCCTTTCTCCCTCCTTCCTTCCCTTCCTAGTATCATTCCATATCCATTGAACCCCACTATCTTTGCCTTCACAATAGCACCCGAAATTGTGTACGAACACCCACTACCTCTATAAGACACAAGATATTTATATTTAACACTCTAAACCTACGGTGCAGAAGGATGCTTGGCATAGATCCAGTGCTGAACTATTTATTAACTGCCAAATTGTGTATGGTAAGAAACTTCTGGCCATCTTTGCAGTAGGTATGCTCTTTCTGGAGGAGACTTTCTCTGTTCTACCGGAAAGTCTCCTGACAGGAGAGTCAACTGTCTAGGGTCTCACATGGGAAGCAGGCAGAGAGGGCTGTAGGCACAGGTGAGAGAAGGCGTGTTTGCAAAGTTTGTGTAAGACCCTCCATGACACCCTGAACATTGAATACAGGCAAGCAGATAGACAGGCAAACACATGAACAAGTGCAGGGCAGTATCACATAATGGGCAAGTGCATCTCAGGGACAGGAAAACTTCCTCTGTATCACTTTGGAAAGCTCCCCATTTCTCAGGAACATCCAGCAGTGAAGCCTGGACCTTCAGGGCCGAAGACCCAGAGTCTCCAATTCAGCCAGGCTCTCACGGTGTTTAAGGCCTGCTTGGAATACTTTGAAATGCAAGCTTGTTATAATTTTCCCACCATCTCAAATTTTTGATATGGAAGCTGCAAAACCATGCAGAACATTTCGCGGTCTCACCGCTCGTTAATATATTTTTACAGTACTCCTTATATTTGTTACTCTCAGGTTTGCTTTTTCGTACTGTGTTAGCAGTTGTGAATAAATTAGAATAATCATGTCTGTTCTTCAAAAACACCCCTGTGTTGAGTTTCTAGTAAGAGCACTCTTCTTAAAAGAAAAGACCTGTTCTTTCTAATTTATTCGTGCATGTGTAGGTGTGGGTGTGAGAGAGAAAGAGAGAGACAGAGAAGGGAGAGAGGGAGAGAGAGAGACAGAGTTTGCTGGTGCTGTGCAGGCGGAAGGGGCCATCCAATCCTCTGGATGTCGCTAGAGCGACAGGCAGTTGTAACTGTCTAGAGTGAGCTCTGGGTGCTGCACTCAGATCCCCCGTAAGAGCAGCAGGCATTCTTTACCACCAAAACATCTCTCCAGCCCCCAAGAATATTCTCTATATAAGAGATCGCAGTCACTTCCAAAATAAGGAAATTTGGGGCTAATACTATGTACAATCTAACATTATCTCACACAAGCAGTTATAATCAATGTTTTCAAACCCGGTTCACCTGCCACTAACGGCAGATGTGCTCGTGCATCTTCAGCCTCCCCACAAGCTTTCTTTATTCTTTAGAAGATTCAGACTCAGAATTTGGATTCGGAAGCTGGGTAGGATGTTCTGGAAGCTTGGATGCTGGTGAGCATTGGTAAGAAAGAACCTGCTGTCTCCTCCAGCGTAGCTTACTACATTGGGCGAGGCAAACCCCTCTGAAGATGTGGTTCTCGCTCATTGCTCTGTTCAGCCAGAAGCTGAATCATTCCATTATGTCAAACCATCGTGGTTTTCTTTGTAATTAAAAGTAATTTGTGAGAGAATATCTTAAAGCTGTATTTTAGTCCCCTCAAATACTTACTCACCCACTATTTCTGATATCCATTGATGATTTTAAGTGGAATCGATTTCTATAGGAAATGAAAATGGTGATACTGTGATTGTTCTTTTGCTCAAAATTACTAATTGGTATTACACTGTGGAGTTTCTTTTTAACCTGTCAGTCCAGTCATATATTCTCTTATTGAACTACCTATTTTTTTCATAGATTCATTGACTTAATTCTACTCATAAAATAATCTGCTCTGGATTGGATAATTTTCATGCTCAAATTACCCAAGATTTCTCTATATCCAGTAGGCATCCTCTCGGTTAGTTCTTCAGTCATTTAGGTGTGTGTATGTGTGTGAGTGTGTGTGGTATACATGTGTGTGTATATGAGCGTGTGTGTGTGGCGAGGTGTAGGCGTGTGTGTACATAGAGATTTCAGAGTCTGGGATGAACAAAAGCTTCCTAAAACTGGCCTGTAGTTATACTCTGAACGATAAGCCACAGGTCAACACCAGACTGGTAAGGTACCGAAGATGATACTTCTTTTCTCTTTTCTTATATTTTTAAAAGGTTTAATTTTTTTTTCCTGAGCTAGGTGGTGGTGGTGTACACCTTTAATCCCAACACTCAGGAGGCAGAGGCAGACAAATCTCTGAATTTGAGGCCAGCCCCATCTGCAGAGAGAGTTCCAGGACAACTAGGATTACACAGATTAACCCTGTCTCAAAAATAGAATCCAAAAATAATTTTTTTTGGATGATGTGTTGGTGGTGGAGGGGGGGCAACAGAGGCAAGAGGCATCAGTTTCCCCAGGACTGGAGTTACAAATGGTTTTGAGCTTTCCAATAATATTTTTGAGAACCAAACTCAGGTCCTGTACAAGAACAGTATATACTCCTAGTTGCTGAGCCATTTCTGAACACTCTTTTCTCTTCCTTTGTCTCTATGTCTTTCTTACTATGAAACTGCTTCTAGTATAGGTTACTTTTTGATATTATGTTCCCATGGGAGGTATTATGCTACATAATCATTCAGTCTGCTTTTAAACCTATTGTATGACCACAAATTATAGAATTTCTCTTAAACTGATGATCACTTTGACAATAACAACATCGAAAACATCAATAACAAAAGTATCATCAATACTCATCAATCACCAGAAAATATAAAGATGTGCAAATCGCAGTTGCAAGGTTAAAAAAAAAAAAAAACAGAGAAACTGCTTAGACCATAAGCACATATGTTCTCAATATGGGATAATCATAATAATGGCAGCCATGATTACGAAAGCATCACTGCAAGTTTCCTGGTGTGTTTGAAATCATATGCAAAGCAAGAAACTGCCTCTCCTCATTGAGCTGAGTGGGGTAGAAGACCAAGCACAGCTTTTTTTTTTCAACCTTTGTCTTTAGAATGTGTATTCCACTTTAGAAAAGCAGATGCCTCAGCCTTCATCCAAGCTTTCTTGTGATCAGACCATGACGCCGGTGAAAGCTGTGAACTACAAAACTTACTTCTGAATAGGTCTCTAAAATGTGTTATAGCTGACTTCATTAACATGTCTTCTTTATTGTAGAGTCTCTAAGCAGTATATATAGATGCAATTATCTAGATCCTGGGCTTTGCTTCCACCAAAGTGTAGAAAGCAAGCCCTTTATGAAGAAAATGTGACATGGGGGGGTTTGGAAGTGTTCCCAGGCCTCGGACTAGAAAAATGCTGTTAAATGACATTTGTGGTGGGTTGAAAGAAAATGCCCTCCAGAGGGAATGGCATTGTTAGGTGGTGTGGTCTTGTTGGAGTAGGTGTGGCCTTGTTGGAGAAAGTGTGTCACTGTGGGTTGGACTTTGAGGTCTCCTTTGCTCAAGCTACTCCCAGTGAGAAAGTTCACTTCCTGTTGCCTATAGGATCAAGATGTGATCAAGAACTCTAAGTTCCTTCCCCAACACCACATCTGCCTGCATGCTGCCTTGCTTCTTGTCATGATGGCAATGGACTAAAGCTCTGAACTGTAAGTGAGCCACTTCATTTAAATCTTTTCCTTTATATGAGTTGCTGTGGTCATGGTGTCTTTCTTCACAGCAATGGAAACCCTAAGCACGACAGTATTCATAGTAAGAGTTAGCAACTGCAGCCTCTGTTAGTGTCACAGGGAGGGGCTGTCCTTTCATGGCAGGTATGCCAGGGATCTGAATAATATTCAGGGAACTGGAATAGATGGAAGGGATTTTTCTTTACACTACCCTTTTCCAAAGAGGTGGAATAGAGTGAGAGACAAACTCAACAGCATGTATAGGGAAATGTAAGGAAAACAGATTAAGAGAACAGATTGCTGGCCTCTATGATTACAGGTCTGCAGAGGACACTCCTCTCATAGGAAGGATCAGAGGGTGAAAAATACCTTTCCCATCCACCTTTGGCTTCTGAGCACAGAACACCCCTCACCCTGCAAGCAGCTCTACAGTCCTTCCTGAACTAGAGAGGCAGGAGCTGGCTGCCAGTTTAGTCCTTCTGGCCTTGCCTTCCTCCACGAAGTGCTCTCTGCTGCCAGGGGCATAGTGAAGTGCCCTCCTGCACGGTCTCAGGCATGGATGAGGTCCAGAGAAGACCCTCCACTGAGCAAATGGATGGTCTGGTTTTTAATTCAAGTATTACAATAGCGGTAATTTGGCACTGATTAGCAATGTTAGTCCCGCAGGCTAAAGGAGGACTGCAATCCAGTGCGAGGCTCTAAACAATCACTTCCTTTAGAGAGTCACTTTTTTAGAGGCCAACTGTGCATATAAATATCGCATCATGCCAGGACTTGGCAAGTTTTTATCAGCCTCAACTCAGGCAACTTCTGTATCCTTTATGCCCCAGGCATTGAAAATGGTTTGTCCTTTAGCCAAGCCCCCAAAAATCCTACTGGCCAGGAGACAATCAGAGACGGGGCTGGGTTGCCTTTGCTGTCCTCCCCTCTCCCCAGCCATGTTCATTTGCTCAACCTCAATGAACCAAAATCTCATTATCTATATTTCTTCCAAGATATTTTTGAAATTATGCTACCTCAAAAAGCCAATTTGTAGGAAACTAAAGCCATGTATTTTAGAGAAATTCACTCGGCCATTTGCAACAGGGGTGTAAATATTCATTCACTCCTGAGTTACTTCACCAAACCTTTGCCAAAACTTCTTATACTAGGCTCTAGAAGTGGACAATAAAGCAGGCATTGGATAATATACTTGAATCTACAGGAAAAACATGTATAAACCTAGTTTAGGTAGCACTGAGGATCAAACCCAGGGTTTCATGTCTACCAGGCAAGCAGCTGGACTGTATCCCTAGCCTCCATTTTTATACACATATACATTACATTGATGCAGAAACACGGCTCTTACCTTAAAAGGTCATAAGAACGTTTATTGTGGAGCTGTAGATCAATAACCATGGCCCAATTACACAAAAATCATGTTTATACGAGGTAACAGCTTCATGCATGATTTTAGTCACGCAACAAAGTTAAGTGATAAATCGAGGTATTTAAAAATACAATGCTGGGAGCAACAGATAAGTAGGATATAGCAAAGCTGGGAGGACTCTGCTACAGGCCTCAGATGTTATTACCTGGTGGAATCTAAGAGGGCTATTTGCATATTCCAAAGGGACTCTACCTGATAGTCACAAAGATGTTAAATCAAACATGGAGGCAGACAGTAAATGGCTATGAATGAATCAACAGATAATCCATTAGATTGGCTTTGTATTTGGAACATTTTAGCTCTCTACAATCAAGAAGTTCTAATCATCCCATCAGCCTTGTGGTTGTGGTGCTTTGAAAGAAAATGGCCCCCAAAGGGAGTGGCACTATTAAGAAGTATGGCCTTGTTGGAAGAAGTGTTTAACTATGGAGGCAGTCTTTGAGGTCTCTTATGCTCAAGCTATGCCCAGTGTTACAGTTCACTTCCTGTTGCCTGCAGAACAAGATGTAGAAATCTCAGTTCTTTCTTCAATACCTTGTCTGCCTACATGTTGCCATGCTTCTTGCCATGATGATAATGGACTAAGCTTCTGGAACTGTAAACCAGTCCCAATTAAATGACATAAACCTCTGAAACTGTAAACCACTGCCAATTAAGTATTTTTTTATAAGAATAATCATAGTAATGTCTCTTTACAATAGAAACCCTCACTAAGACATGGAGTCTTCAGGACAGGTATGCTTTCTATCTGAGAACTTCATACTACAATTTATAAATTAATGACAGTGAGACATTAACAAAAACATACAATAGCAGAATAGAATAATTATAAGAACAAATAATAAGTTAATAAGTAATAGAAATATTCTCTTCCTCTTGAGAATCAAGACATGTAATTGGAACCCATGATTGTCTGTAGGTAACTGCAACCAAAGATGCATAAGATCTGATGAGCAGAGGCCTTTTATCAGGTCTGGGTAAGTATCATTTGCATTTCAAAGACTAGTTCAACAAACTATTTATTTAATAGCTACTAAGAACTAGAAACTATTCCAGGTTTTATAAATACAATGAAGTCCATGATCTCATGAGGTTTTAAAATCTAGCTGGAAAAATCCAAGAGCTAAGTCTTCCTAAGCACTTTACCACCCCCAGACACAGAGGCATTTTATAAGAACCAGCTAATTTCATCCCCACAACTCTAGAAGGCAGGAGCTATTACCTCCAGGACATGTCCTAGCTAAAGTTCAGACATGATAAGAATGTTGCCCAAGGCCATCCACCTAATAAATATCAGCTAGTAATTAAACAGGAAAATCGGCTTTGGTAGATGACTGCCTTTTAAAGCGTGAAGTGATTCTTTCCCTGAAGGATGAAATCGGAGATCACAGGGAGGACCTACATAATCATGCGACACTGCTCAGAAATTTCAATATGTGTCAAAATCTCTTCTAGGACCAGTCTGCTGTCACCACAGCATCATAAATGTTTCCCCCTTGGCAACTTGTTTCCCCTTGTCCATGAGCATCCATTGACAGGGAAGAAACTAAACCAAACATCATGGCTTCTTCTGACTGCTTATCCTGACAGTTCCACGTATTGAAATTCACCTAGTACCCCACCACATTCATCTAGGTTGGAGTCATGTACCAAACTGCACGTAGCACTTCATCTATAATGACATAGAGTAATTTCTCCCGAAACCAGGCATTTTCTAGAAAGTCTTCCTACTCCTGGCCATCAGTTCTTAGGTTATACACACACCTGTCCATTTTGCGGGCAGCCAGCAAGGGGAAGGTGTTCTTGGGTTATATATATGGGTAAGGAGTACGGCTTCAGAGTTAAGAGTCGGTGAAGAGGAGTTAAGTGATTATTTGCTTCTTATCACTCCCGTAATTCAGTTCTCATCAGCCCTCTCTTACTCAGCTGCAAAGAGTTAGGGAAAGAGAGCACATATTATATAACATGCCCTTGACCTATTAGGGTATATTTTAGAACACTGGACTTTGTTTCTTACCTACCTACTTAATAATCTTCCTCCTAGCAGAATTTTTGTGAGGGTATTATTTCATTTTTATTGACAATCCCTAAGATCTCCTAGCCATCCCAAACCAAAAATTATCCTTTATATGAATAAAAATGTTTAATATAGTTAGTCTCAAAAAATGCCCTAAGCAATGTCCAATGCTAACATTTCTGTCTGCTTGGCAAATGGTCATGTATAGTTATCTTTCTTCCTTTCTTTTTCTTTTCTGTTTCTCTTCACCGTTGGAAACTAAAAAAGAAAAGCTCAAGCCATCACGTGTTGACACTCTTAAAGACATAGATTTTCATGTAGATACTAAGTAAGCACTTCCTGAGATCTCTGTTTGCAAGCCTCCCTCCTATCTCTGTGTATACACCACAACTCTCTGAAAGCAATTTGGAGCTAGCATTAACACATGACTCCTGATAACGCAGAGACTATCCTAGTAGATTACAGAGCTGCCAGTTTTTTCCACTGGAATGTGTTTTGGGCTGCTCTCTTACCATGGTGATTGAGCAGACAGCTCTGCTGTGGCTGTGCTTGACTTAATTCTCGTGCGGTTCCACCTTCTTGTCCTAGGAAGATGGGATTTACAATGGCACTGCTGGTTGTCAAGGGACTTGGTGTTAGGAAAGAGGGCCATTCTCTTCTCTCTCAGTTCTCTAGCCTCAGAATGCTAGCCCTGCTCTCACCTGCAGGAAGGCTGCTGGTATTTGGTTGGCTTTTTTTGTTTTCTGCTTTTCAAGACAGGGTTTCTCCCCATAGCTTTGACTGTCCTGGAACTCACTCTGTAGACTTGGCGGCCCTCAAACTCACAAAGATTCACTTTCCTCTGCCTCCTGAGTGCTAGGATTAAAGGTGTGTGCCACCACCGCCCAGTTGGTTGACTTATTTTTATATCCCCTTTTTTTGTTGCTGTTGTTTATCACATTCCTACACATCTGCTCTATTTTCCAGGGCCCACCTCCCACAGACCTGAGTACATAAAGCCCAGGAGGGGCTCCAGGGACCCTCCCATGGAAACTACTGGCCTTCCTCAAGTCCTCTTTCCTTTTCTCTCCAGCCTGTCATAGCCTTGGCTTACCTGTTAATTTGCAGATGATTTCAACATGCATCCCCAATTTTATCTCAAAAGGCATCAGTTGGGAAGTCCAAGACACCTGCCTCCAAAAGTAAACTGAAAACAAGTGTCTCCTCCAGTATCGCTTGGCAACAGCTCATTTCCACAGATATGTCATTTTACCCAAGGGTCAGTGAGTGACACTCCTATTCCCCAGAAGGTATTTAAATGCACCATCCATTTGGAAAGCACTGGAAGACAACTCCAAAATACTGTGAAAAGATGTTCTACAATTTTCTTAGAGGCATCTTAAACCAGAATTATATTTCTCTGTGATAACTTAAGAAGCGAGCTGGAACCTTTCAATCCATAGAATCTTTTGTCACTCAGAACAGCGTATGCACCATGACAGCCCCAAGGACACAGACTTAATGGAGAACTTTCTCCCATGACATCATTCAGTAGGAGAGTTCCTCCATGCCAGACACTTCATTGATTATATGGTTTGGGCTTTGCCTGTTCACTTGGGAGACAGATGATTCCTGCCCTTGCCTTACCCTTGCATTTCTCAGGCTTTACAAGATTTTGGAAGGATCATGAATACTAAATAGGGACTCTGGTGCAGAAATTCTCATGCTGGATAGCATGTCCTTGTTTATCAAGGTCTGCTTGTGCTTGACTCAGATGTGTGGGTGCTGGACAGCTTTTTATTGTTTGCCTGATGGAAATGACAACACAGGCACACACAAACGCCTTGCTTTGCAGATTTCAACAAGGATGCTCTGCAGTCCAGGGAAGCTCCCCTGACAAGGAGCAGCTGATCTGAAGTGGTTTTCCCCTTTCCTTCTTAGAAGATGCCTCACTAAGGGCCATCTGGTCAACTCAGCAGGCTTGCAGAAGCAACACAGAGGCCAGATGGTTGGGCTCTTGGGGGATTCTTCATAAGCCTATGCATCCAACCTCTGAGTCACCATGTGCCAAAAGGTCACCTCATTTTGAGAGGCAGTCGTCCTGGGTATTTTCTTTGTGGTTTTCCCTGTGGAGTCTGCGCTCTGATGTTCTCAGGGTTACAGGGCTTTAATGAGGCATCATTATAATTACTGTAAGTACTAGCTAGCATCCTTGAGCTCAGCCTTACCAGAGGGTCCAGAAAAATCAAACTGAAAGAAAGAGGGGGCATACTAAGTTGTCCTTACATAGCTAATGGCAAATGATGTGTGCCATTTTGTGGTATCTGCCTTTCTATAGGAATGCCAGAAAAAGCTACTATACCTTGATAACAAAGGACACAGTCTTATCTTGGTATGCAGGTTGAGTACCTGATGACTTAAAGGACTCAGGGGGGAAGAAAATGTAAAAGAAAAGTACAAATGAAAAGAGAATTAGTCTATTGCTCCCTAGCACTTAAGCCATGCCCTCAAGGAATAAGGAAAGGCAATTTAAGATAGTGCCTTTATTCTCCCAGCCTCTGGAAGTACAGTTTTCCCCAGAGGTAAAAGGTTAAGCAAGCGGTATGACATTTACAGTTCTCTCTCAGCCCCAGAATTTCCCCGGTCCTGGGATTTTTGCAAAGTATTCAGTAGATCTGGTGAATACACTAATATGGAATGATGGGATCTAGAAATCTATCTACTCTACCCTAGATGCCCAGGGCATCTCTGAATAGATTATCTGCTTTGTCGTAGATTCTGTATCCCTTCCCAGGAGTGGCAGGTCAATGTAGACTCAAGTTGGTGACTTGCTGTGAGTGTCCCAGACTTCCCAAGAGTCCTTTGACAGTGTGGGAAATCTCATTAAAGTCTGACATTTGCTCAGCATCTCTCAAGGGTAAAGGTGCTCATTCCAATCACAGGACTCCATTGCAGGGCCCAGCAGGCAGCTTGGTGGCTTTGAAAGTGAGCTGTCATCTTCAGTATCCCTTACCCCCAAGCTTCTACTGGCTGTTGCAGAGTCAAGGGGCTCATGTGCCTTCTTTGAGAGCCTGAATGCACTCTCCTCATCTCTGCCTTCCTTCCCTTCCCAGCAGTGGCAGGTCAATGCAGATGTTAGACTTTAGCACCTAAATTTTTTCTGTAGGAGACCTAAGGAAGCAAAGTCTTCCCTTTGCCCCCAGATAGCAAGCTGATTCATTCTTGTGAACCCACAGATGTGCTGGGCAGGCATTTCTGGCAAAGCACCATGTCTAGGAATTAACGGAAATGAAGACAAAGGTCCCAGTCAGCTGACTTCCCTGTTTTCCAAACATTCTCTTGAAATGATGGTTGCAACCAACTACAGATACACCAATTAGTCACACTCCTGGCTCCCAGAATCTCTATTTGGGGAGCATTTTCCTTCCTTAACTCTCTTGATGTGCACAGACAGTATCCAAATCTATCCCAGGGAGGCTATGCCAGGCTTTATATGTGACTTTAAAAAGCCTGCATAATATATCTCCTTTCCCTACGTGAATAGGATGCAACAAAGACGAGAAGTAGGCCAGAAAGCTTATAATGGAGCTGAAAAATGTATATGGCCTAGTGACACCATATTCATTGCATCATAACCTAGCGCATTGCGCTTGTTTGTGGTGACTCTATTGCTAGTCACACAGAAGTATTACATGTTGGACTCTGGAGAAGGTTGTGAACAAAAGGCTGGCTTTGCAAACCTAAAGATCTGAGTTTCATTCTCTGAGGATCTGAACCCAGGCAAAACTGCTTGGTGGGTGACATGCACTTGTAATCTCAATTTTGAGGAGGAGACAGGTGCTTCTCTGGGGCTCACCATCCTGCTTGGATAGTCTACTTGGTGAGGCTTTAGGCGAATGATGGACCCTGTCTGGAAGAAAATGGACCGTGTTTCTGAAGATGAAACACAAGGTTGTTCTTTGGCCTCTATAACACACACACACACACACACACACACACACACACAAGCATGCATGCACGCACAAGCACGTGTGCGTGCACACACACACACATACACACACACAATACAGAAAAAACTATTGCTTATACAATGATAGTAGAAAGTGCTTGATAATGATATAAGTGGTTGTTATGGGTTTGTGCTTTTAATTGTATTATGCTTTCTGTCATTATATTCAAACATATTTATTCTACATAACAATTATTGTAAAATAACATGCCTTGTTACCCCAGGAACTGTTTTTATACAGCTGTTGTTTACAGGATCTTTTGGTTGCATCCAGGGACCACACGGAGTAACTGAGCAAAATCCCCCAGTCATTACAAGAACACTTTGTGAGAGCCAATGAGAGAATCACCTAGGGATAAATTCTTCGCAAGATGTCCTCATTGGTCACCTCCTCCGTAGCTCACGGATCATAGTTATCCGAAGGATCTACATTGGGACATTAACTACTTGAACTTGTCACTCGGTATCTCAGTTGCAGTTTCTATTGCCCTGATGCAGCATCAGAGTCAAGTGCATCTTGGGGAGGAAGGGTTGATTTTGTTCACCCTTCCGTATCACAGTTCATTGTGGAAAGCAGTCATGGCAGAAACTCAAGCAGGCAGGAATCCGAGGGCAGGAACTGTTGCAGAAGCTGGGGAGGAATGCTGCTTCCTGTTTGTTGTTTGTAAGACTCAGGGCCATTAGCTCAGGGGTCGAAACACCCAGAATGAGTTAGGCCCTCCCACATCGATCACTAATTAAGAAAATGCCCAGCAGGCCTGGCTACAGCCCTATCTTGTGGACACAATTTCTCAATGAAGGTTTCCAACTCTTAGATGCTATAGCATG
>JAQHUG010000062.1:7651425-7708793 GCA_028555095.1 Dicrostonyx torquatus
TGGTGTGCATGCGCCACAGCACACATGTAGAAGGCAGCCTTTTACTCCAGTTCTAGAGACAGAGCTCAGTTCCTCAGATTTGCAAGCAAGTGCTTTCACCCGATGAGCCCTCTACCAGTTTTCATCTAAATGTAATGTGTGCTTGCCACTTGAATTGCATTTAAAAAGAAAGGAATGGTTTGAGACCAGCCTGGTCTACAGAGGTTGTTCCAGGACAGGCTCCAAAGCTACAGGAAAAACCCTGTCTCGAAAAACCAATAAATAAATAAATAAACAAATAAATAAATAGAAAAGAATGAATAGAAATCTTACAAGGAAAGTTGTGGTTTTTGAATATCTGACCTTATTCCTACAGAGACAACTACTCTCCTGCACTTGGTATGCACTTGCTCAGTATTATAATTACTTTTAAGGGGACCAAGAGCTTATGAGATATTAAACATATTGCCTTAGGCTACTGGCTAAACAAAGGGCATAGTTCCCTCCTGGAGCTAGGAACAAGCACTATGCTCATGCAGTCCCAGAAGACTGACACAGAGGTATAGGTGGGAAAGATACAAAGCCTGCAAAACAGGCAAAATGATGGGCGAGAAGACATGGGCCTCATGAATTCAGTTTTCTGGAAGAGCAGTGCTGTATGTGGTTTCCATATTTCCAGGCAGCTCTATTGACACTTCCTCTTTTCCCCACTTCCAGACATTTAAAAGATTAACGGTATCTGTGAACCTAAGAAGGAAGCCATGAGCTGGCTTAGGTTAGCCTCCATGCTCGACTTGAATTCATCAGCCTCTACTTTACAGCTCAAGCATGTCTACAGATCTTCCCAAATTTAACTTGATCTTTCCTAAAGTGTTAGGATCCAGCCATTCGAAACCTGCATTGCATGTCTGTCCAGTGATGGTAATTAGGTCCGCCATCTTATTGGAGGAGAAAAAGAAGTCAAGAATCCTTTATTCATTTAATATGTATATACTGAGTATCTAGACACAGACTTAGGCTAACTAAGAGCCACAAATGCAAACAAAATTAATTGCTGATATCACAACCTTGTAATCTACTTGAGAGGGAGGAGGAAGAAGAAGAGGAAGAAGATCAAAACACTGAACTGCATTTTACTAAAGGTGAAATTTAAGGCCCTATGTATGAATCACAAAAGGGCTCTAAAAGGGCCACAGAGTTGAGAGACATCCCCAGTCTTATCTCTGGGGGTCTGCATGGTTGACTAGGAGAAGGGGCGTCTATGTGCTTTTGGTTACATATGAAATATGGTTTTTAGAATCTACTGGTATGTGGCTTTTCGGAATATATTGTTCTGGGAAATTCTTGGCATTCTTTAGCTGTCCTCCTTGTATCCTTGTTCATGACACTTTCCTTAGGTGTCTTGTTCATTTATCTCCTGCATCTCATGGTGAGAGGTAAAAGTGAAGGCATAATGGGAACTGATGGAGTAAGGGAGGTAGTGGAGGACCAGAATGGCACTGATGGCTGCCTTCCCTGCTGACCAAGGGATCTCTAGAAGTCCCTATGGAGGTGGAGTCCAGAGTCACTTCTGCTCTTGGAATTATTCTTTTTCTTATTCATCTATTTATTTTACGTCCCAGCAGAAGCCCTCCCCTCATCACTCAACCTCCCCTCTTCTGTCTCCATCCAAGAAAAAGCAGGTCTGCCCCAAGCATCAACAAAGCATAGCATACTGCTGAAAGACAAAGCACCTTCCCATGTATTAAGGTTGGGCAAGGTGACCCAGCATGAGAAGTAGGGTTCCAAAAGCCAGGAAAGGAGTTGGAGACAGCCCATGTTCCCACTGTTAGGAGTCCCACAAGAGGATCAAACTACACAATTGTAACATGTATGCAGAGTATGCCTTGGTCAGTCCCATGAAGGCTCCCTGGTTGTTGATTCAGTCTCTGTGAGCCCCATAAGCCCAGGTTAGTTGATTCTGTGAGCCTTCCCATGGTGTCCTTGAACCTTCTGGTTCCTGCATTCATTTCTCCTCCTCCTCAGCAGGAATACCAAATTCAGTGTAATGTTTGACTGTGGGTCTCAGCATCTTCCTCTATCTGTTGCTGGATGGTGCCTCTCTGATGACAGTTGAGCCAGTCTAACTGGATGTTGGCTATTAGAAGAATGCAAATTGATCTGTATTTATCACCCTGCACAAAACACAAGCCCAGATGGATCAAAGACCTCAACATAAATCAGATACACTGAACCTGACAGAAGAGAGAGTGGAAATGATCTTGAATGTATTGACACGGGAGACAACTTTCTAAACAGAGCTCCGACAGCACAGGCACTAAGATCGACAATTAATAACTGGGACCTCACGAAACGGGAAATGTTTTGTAAGGCAAAGGACACCACCAATAGGACCGAACAGCAGCCTACAGAATGGGAAAAGCTCTTCACCAACCCAACATCTGACAAAGGACTGATTTCCAAAATACATAAATAACTCTTGGCAATTGTTCTCATGCCAGTTTCACTCCTTTGTCTGGAGTATCTGGTAGCTAGCCTCAACCTCTCCTCCTTTCCCAAATGTAAAATGTACAAGAGGATAACAACAATGGGCACAAGTCTCAAAGAATTGGGTTTTTTTGTTCTTTTTTGTGGGCATTTTTATTTTCAGTGTAGTTCCATAAGTTAAACTCTCTATCCCAGATTACAAACTTGAGCCCGATAGAAGTCAAATGTCATAATCTCTGGCATTGGAAAAAAAACAAACAAAACAAAATGAGACAAAACAAAACAACCCTTGAAGCTATCTTATAAGAATGGTATGGAAAAAAACATCACCTGCACTTGTTTTTCAAAATAAGATCCCTGTGGTTGGGAGGCCCCATTCCACTAACTGAAGATGCAAGAGTAAAGATAATTCAGATTCCCAGGCCCAATAGCACAGTTCCCAAGATGCACTGAATTTTTGAAGTCAGGTATCCACAGAAACCAGGAAACAGAGACATGTTAGTAGGGCTAAGAGAAGAGAAAACACCCCATTCAAAGTAGCCTATCTGTCAAAAGGATCTGGGAGATTGTGCTGTTATCAAGAGACTGCTGCATCTGCTTCTCACCACAATGCACACTCCTACTTACAACAACCAAATCACAGGTGGAGCATATAAAACATGGCTGTCAAGGTGCTAAGTATCAGGCAAAACGAAACAGCAGTTCTCAGAAGTTGGGAAACAAAATTACTTCCACAGTTGCCGCAGCCCATTGCCTTAAGAGTTAATATTCAATAATAGCACAGCTGGAGCCAGAAGGACTCTCTGAGAAAAGATGTAATCAGAGTCTGGCAAAGCCAAAACAGCAAGAGTTAGTTTACAGCGTCAGGTACTAGAGCTGGGAGAGTTAGCTGTACAGAGGCAATGTGAGAGACCTGGAAAGAGCCCTTCGGAGGATGCCCTGAGCTCTGATCAAGTCATGCATGAGAGGAAACTCTCCAGCAGGGGAGAAAGAATCATTCCAAGAGCAGGGATGACACACAGGATGAGGAAAAGTCCCTGTTTATATTTGCTGTTAAAAAAAAAAAAAAAGACACGACTTATGGGACACTGGGTAAAGTGCATAACAAGATCTTCAGTGGCAGGAAACCATTAGTACTTGGGTGAGCATGGCTCACATTCTGCCTAGCAAGTTTTAAAAGGAAGGGCTCAATTTTTTTTTTCTTATAAAATTCACCCAGAAGAAAAGACAAGAATATTTAAGGAAAACAGAAATGTCCAGTGTACAAGAAGATAATATCACAATGTCTGGACTTCAGTAAAAAATTACCAGGCATGAAAAGAAAAAAAAATCACTATATGAATCTAGAACAGTAACAACAACAATAATCAATTAAAAACATACTTGAACCGATAGATACTAAACTATTAGCAACCAAGGATAGTACAATAATTATTCCATATCTACAACACTAAATCATGTATGTTCTAATATTCATGTATCTCAAATGTTTAGCATAGATGTGAAAATGTTTTAAGGAAACCATTATAAATATAGAGTCACAAACTAAAGAGAAAAAGAGGAAGAAAAGACTAGATTGAAATAATGGCAGATTAGACACTGAGTAACAAAAGAGCTACTGATCCTGCAGACACTACTATACATGTATGCAATTTAAGAAGGAAGCATAGAGAAAAACATGATAAAGTATGTAGGACATTAGTGGATCGCCTTCAAGAGTTTGAATATGCATGCGAATAGAGCCTCCGAAGAACATGAGAAACAAGACATGGTGTGGGATTGCCCTCTGTAAGCTACGAATATGTTCTATTACTTTTGGTTATTAAAGAAGCTGTTTTGGTCAGTGGCTTAGTAGAGTCAAGCCAGGCAGGAAATCTGAAAATAAATATAGAGAGAAAGTACGTGGAGTCAGGGAGACACCATGTTGATGCCAAAGAAGAAAGATGCCAGCCGCCGGCCAGAGACTAACTGGTAGGCCACAGACTCATGGCAATACACAGATTAATAGAAATTGGTTAATTTAAGATGTAAGAGTTAGCTAGAAATATGCCTAAGCTATTGATCAAACTATGTTGTAATTAGTATAGTTTCTGTGTTATTATTTGGGTCTGGGTGGCTAGGAAATGAATGAGCAGCCTCCACCAATGAAGACATAAAATACCTTTTGAAATACTGACAAAAAGATTCTTTGTATTAACATCAATACAAAAGATGAAATTCTGGACAAAAATATTACATAATATGTAAAATGTCTGTAAAAATAACAAGTTGCTAACAAAACAAATCAAAGTAGACCAAAGTTTAGTAAATGTGTACCAAAGAGAACACTAATGTAGACCCTTATATAAATGGAATTATAACCCAGGACATTCTGTGTTCGGGCATAGGAAAGCATATTAGCCAAATTTCTGTCACTGTGACTAAACCCCTGAGACCAACTTACAAAGAAAAATGATTTCTTCTGGCTAGGGCCTTGGGAAGGTAACTACACAATTTCAAACCTGGTAAACTGGCCTTGTTGGGCCTGCAGTGAAGCAGCTCATCATGACAGGGTATGACTGAGGAGATTGTCCATCTCATGGCAATCAGAAAGATTCCCCAACAGTCAAAGAAGAACCACAGCTTAGGAAGACCGGCATTACCTAAATTCCAGACTTACATTGGCACTGATGAAGGGGTAGATAGACAGTCCACTGTAGCAGAGTGGGCATCTTGGAAATAGACCCGTATAAACAGTCAGCCCAGACAAACATTCACAAGACATTCAGTGGAAAGAAGATAGTCCTTTTTGTAACAAATAGTGCTAGAACAATTGAATAAACAAAATTTGTACATGCCAAAAAGTTTGTGGACCTTGATTGATGCCACAAAAGAATGTATGTGTATGTTGTTCTGAACATTAATATTCTACAGTTAAACCCAGTTGCTGAAGACAACACCAACTTTGGCGGCAGGACATACAGAAGAAATTTCAAACTCCCTGGAAACTTCTTTCCTGCTGGCTATATCACCTAGTGCCAGAAGGTTAAATGCAGGCTGCTGAATCAGTGGCACTGGACCCTGCAGGCTGCAGCATTAGCTTGCCAGTCAAGATATGCCTCCAGGTGCAATAGTCGCAAGGTAGCTAACAACAGCATATCTATTTCCACCCTTATCAGCCTACACATCCAGGCTCAGGGAACATGGCAGAAGAAGAGGCAGAAAGAATGTAAGACCAGGGAATGGGGAGGAGTGCTGTTAAATGCTGTCTTCAGGGCAAGAGATGGCCATTGCAGTCAGATTCATGGCAGCTGTGGTGACCTGTGTAAGACCCACACATTAGGTGAGATAAAATTCTATCCCAGGTGATGTCGATAATCTCCAGGCCCCAATCCTAACTGAGGAGCAGTGGGTAGTTTCTGGGAAAGGAGGTTCATTCATGTTGGAGGGTGTGGCCATTGATAGCACTGCCATGCCTCCATGAATAGGTCGCACATCCAGGTATACATGGGCAGAGCTAACTGGACTTAGCAGGCTGTCAGCAATAACCACAGCAACAAAAGGGCATGAAGTTGGGAGGGAGGAATACTCAAGGGATATGGGGTGGGTTGGGGGGTGGCTCAAATGGGAGGTGGATATATTCATATTTTATTGTATACCTGTATAAATTTTTTAAGAAAGAAGGAAAACAATTTTAAATCTCCACACGTCATCTAATCCCCAGGGTGATGGTATTTGTGGAGGAAGAATCTTTGGGAGATGGGGAGATCATGAGATCCAAATGGATGAAATTAGTATCTTTATGGATTTCCCTACACTGTGGCCTTTTTGCTTATATCACCTGAGAACATAGCAAGGCAACACCATCTTTAAACCTGGAATGTCTTCACCAGACATTCGACACTCTGATGCCTTGGCATTGAAATTCCCTGACTCAAGAACTGAAAGAATTGCTCATTTTTTACACTTGACCACTTTCTGGTATCGGCTAGAGCTGCTCACGATGACCAAGACTCCAACTGACAATAAATCTAAAAGTTAAATGAAAACAACAAAACTTCTACAAGAAAACAGGAAAAATGATGAAAGCAGGTTCAATATTACATGTCATTGCAGAACCAGAAGTTTGGAAATGATTACAAGCCACCACACACCTAAGGCAAGAGCGTGACATGACAAGGGCTCTCATGTATTCTTGGTGGCAAAGTGACATAAACACTTCTGAAGATGCTTTGCCCTTCCTTTTCTCTTTGAAAAGAGTTTTGGTGTAGGAGGGTCTTCTGTATTTTGGGTTATTCTCATTGGTTGAATAAAGGACTGCCTGGCCTGTAGGATAGGACACAGCCCTTAAGTGGGCAGAGTAGACAGAACAAAAGGCGGTGAGAGAGAAGGAAGTGTGACAGATGCCATGCTGCTCCGGCCCAAGATGGATACTGATTAGGCTCATGCCAGTAAGCCACAACACGTAGTGATACACAGGTTACTAATTATGGGTTAAAGCAAGATGTAAGAGTTAGCCAAGCAAAGGCTAGAGATAATGAGCCAGGCAGTAATTTAATTAATACAATTTTCATGTGGTTATTTCGGACATAAGCTAGCTGGCGGCCAGGAGCCTGGTGGGAAGGAAAAAGGGGGCCCACACTCCTCTCAGGTGCTGGGAACACAGCTGCACCTATTACACAGAGTTTTTAAAAATTTTCATATCATACACACATGTATGTGTATATATACACACATATATGTGTTTATACACTCCACATAAAATAAATATATATAATTAAAATATATATACTACCATGTTTAAATGCGGGTGTGTGAGTGCCTTGCTGCACAAATAGAAGTCAGAGCACAATCCCTGGGAATCAGTTTTCGCTCCCACCACACGGGTCCATGAGGTTGAATCCCTGTCATAAGCCTTGGTAGCAAGTGTCTTTACCTGCTGAGTCATCTCACTGGCATTTTACTGTCATCACCACCATCATCATCATCATCATCATTATTGTAGTGGCCATTATGAAAAAGATTCAAAGCAGTTTCTTGCAAAGTTAAACATAGACAAACTTGTAATGTAATAACAGTAGTATTGACCTTGCCTCCATCAGTTGAATATTTAATGTCCACATAAAGTGCTACCCGTGAATACCTGTGAGTATCTCAAGAGGTCAGACTTTAAATGCTTGTTTAACGTCTTTGATCCTCAGGTACCCTTTTTCTGTTGTTGTCATGTGAAGCACGGGTATTTGACAAATGTACTGAGGTAATTCAGAGAAGAAACAGGCCTCTTAACAAACGGTTCTGGAAAACCTCACACACGAAGTGGATTTTAATCATTATCTCATGCCCTGTACAAAAAACTGAATTAAAATAGAATCATGTAGAACTCTCAACCACAAAACCTTAAGGATTCATGAAAGAACAATTTGGAAACCTGATTTCATCAGAACTAAAACCAGTTCTTTGCAGAACAGTGCCGGGAGAATGAAAAGACAAGTGGGTGTTCAGATAAAATCGTAAAAAACAATATTACCATGACAAGGCCTATACCCAGAATGCATATAAAACTGATAATTCAATAGTAAGAAAACAGCAGCTCAGTTTAAAAGTTAGCAAAAGATTTTAAAAACAGTTCCCCAAAGAATATATACTGCTGGCAGAGAGAAAGAAAGAAAGAAAGAAAGAAAGAAAGAAAGAAAAATAGGAATAGCTGCCCAGCATCATTAGTCAGGGAGGAAGATGTAAATTAGAACAATGACAAGAACCCACTACTTATTTATTCAGCTTGATGAGGTTATAAAGATTAGCGGGTATTGGTAAGGATGCAGAGGCTCGGGCTTCTCATACACTACCTGTATGTATGTAAATAGCAAAACCACTTTAGAAAACACTGCATCAGTTTCTTAGAAAGTTAAATCTATGCCCAACACAAAGGAAATGACACAGATAAGTAAAGCCACATGCTCATAAGAAAACTATGTGCAAATGTTCTTACCAACTTAATCTTCAATGTCTCCAAACAGGAAACCTGATTGCTAACTTATAAGAGAATGGAGTCCCGAACTGTGGTATGACTATACATTATGTTATTCATCATGTAAAAAGAATGACCTCGATAGATGTCTGAGTTACAAAACTAATTATGTTTATGGACCAAGCTACATAAAGTGCATGATGATTCTATTTATTAAAATTATACACATATGGAAACTATAAATTAGTCGATTGTAACAGAAAGTAGAGTAATGGTTGTCTGGGATTGAGGAAAGGGTGGACATCCAACGCATGGTCTATTTTCCTGATGGGGGTGGTTTTGTGGGCATTAAACACACGCATACGTATATCACAACTTATAAAAATGTATGTCAAAAGAGCAGTAGAAACCGTGACTAAATGGGCTTTGCAGTAGATTAGGTTCATGGGTTGGGCAAAGACAAAGTTCACAGAAATTTAGGGGCCACAGATATAGTGGTGAATGGCAGGAGATTGCCTTTAAACAGAGCAAGAAGTTCTGGCCTTTGGAGGCACTCTGGGGGACCTTAGAACAAAAATTGGAAAACCGGAAGGTATGTGTGGGATTTATGTGGCTCACAACTTGCAGTCTGAATTCTTGCCATGAAGTCTCTACTCAATTAGAATGCAGAAAACAAGTGCCCCAAATACTATGTAAGGACAATCAGAGCTTAAGCTCTGACGATCTGACTTCATCCTTCCATGCCCCTAGCCTCCTGGGCAGTGGTGAGACTGCAGTCTGCTAGGAAGCAGTGTCGGCACTGCAATCAGACATAATTGCTTTCTAAGTCTGATCCCTTTTATCCTTCCATTTTCAGCCAGGAAACGCGGCCTCGGCTCCTTTGTTTCCATCCTCCCTCTCCTTTCCGTGAGCTGCTGACCATGTCTGTCCATCTCCCTACTCTGTCCTCTTGCGTCACATAGCTTTCCCCTCACAATCTATTTCGCTCGTTCTCTTGTCTTTCAAGATCATTTGTTCCAACTTCCTTTCCTACAGGGGGCACCTATCACCCCTGGAAACAGTGCCACTATCTGCTGTCCCCTGTGAAATGTAGGGGCTCCCTTGCTTCCCCATGAGGAGCAACTGTGGAACAAAACCAGTTTCTCCCTAACATTTGACTAAAAATAACAACTCCTTCTGGAAGTGGGGGAGGGCAAAAGACACGGGTGACATTGGTGAGATGCTTAGAAAAGGGGACCAAAGGGCAGGGGTCCATGCAAGATGACAGAGAAGGAGAATATACTGAAGTTCACTTGGTTCCACAATGCCATAATGATGTCTATTACCTTGTGTGCTAACGGGAAGCAGAGCAAAACAAAACAAAAGTCAACCTCTGCTTACATGTGGTTTTCTTTAAACCCACTATCCCTTTGTCAGCTTCCCGGGGTTTTGCCTCGCCAGTCCTGGTCTGTCCACAAGATCCCTGTCCTCACTGGAGAATGCCACATGGTTTTTCACACAAACTCCAGTAAAGCAGAATTCATTCAGTCAGAGAGAGAGAGAGAGAGAGAGAGAGAGAGAGAGAGAGAGAGAGACGAGATTGGAAGGACTTTATACATCAATAAGACACATGTATGAAGCTGCTCAAATTGCTAATGGTTCACTGTGAAACACCTAATACCACCCGGGACAAAGCACCTTCCTAACCATTAATGAATAGGCACACGCAGAATATGAGATAGCTCCCCAGCTCCTTTCACTGCCTTTGATAACACGGGCTCCGGAATCATCCCTGCTGTATAATGAAAACCTCAGCCTGAATTGTATCAATGCAAATCACAGGAGCTGCCTGCAAGCTTGTGTATTATAACTTATCTGTGGGGCCAATAAAAAGATATGCCATTATCGGCCTTGTCCACTTAACTATTAATAAGCTTCCTTCAGCCCTTTCATCTCACCTCTCTCCAGCTCCCGCTGCTAGCACCAGGGCCTGCTTGCCTTCCCCACTGGCAGGCTCAACCAAGGAGTGCGGAGTGCATTAAGTGCTGCAAAATGACAGGCAGGGAAAATAACTTGAGCGTTCTTCAGGAACTCCCAGGTTTTCGTTTCAAACACTGGAGATTCCCAGGACCAAGACGCGCCTGTCCAGAACTACATCCTTTTAGTGCTGCAGAGGAATTTCCCGATGGTTGAGGTGTCTTTATCCTGTTTCTTGTCCTTTGGAGCCCTAGAGACAGGGGGATAATGGGGAAAGCAGACTATCTGGGAGGCTGGCTCTGGGCGTTCTCTTCCAAACAGTGACACTTGCCACAGGATGTGCTTCAGTCCTGTCCTCTGCCCTTTCTGCTGTTCTAACTCTTGCTTAAACCTCACCAAGCCATACCCAAGTGAGCTGAAATAGCACCCCGTAATGACCACCAGGTGGCGGTCGTCTCCCTAAACCAAGCATCCTTGCGCTGCAGGAGAAAATAGAGCCCTGTTAGCCAGGACTCCACAGAGAATTCCAGCAAGGTCCTTTGGCGCACAGCTTTTATGTGTAATTATTGTCACTTTCCTCTGCTGGCATTTTCTAGAGCACTTTCCCCTTTTTCCAGATCCTCCTCCTCCTCTTCATTCCCTGAATGGTTTTCTGCTGGGCGTTTTACCCAAATTTACAGATGCCCTCCCTTTCTTGAAAACAGCCTCCCCTCACATTCGAGAATGAAGTGATATAGACAGAACTGCAGTCGCTCAAAGAAAATCTATGGAAGAAGGATTGCGGCTGGCACTTTTCTTACAGGCTCTTCTGCCTTGCTGTGTCTGATACTCTACTCGGGTTAATTAGCAGCACGCTGAACTCTATCCGATGGCACTTGTACGTCTATATCGTTTCTCGTGACCTTCACAACGGAATCCCTAACAGCAAATAACACCTGAAGATCTATTTACCAACACTTATTGTAGAGGCCTGGGAGACAAGCAGAATGGTCTCCCGATGAACGTGTGGTTAGCCGGAGAACTGCAGAGACTTGATTGGAACAAGCCCTCCAGCTTCTATGGTGCCTTGTTTCCTCTTAGAGGTGTCACCGTCCTATGCAAGAGCAGGCACAGGGACTGCTCCTCCTTGCCCTCCACAGATTATCACTCCTTTCCTTAAACTGTTATGGCAGACGGAGCCCTGTTTTTGAAACAGGATTCCCTCTGATAAGAACCCCTGCTAACCCCGTCCCCATCCAGTCAGGCTTTCCACGTGGCTGACGGATAATCTCCCATGAATATTTATGGCCCTTTGTAAAGCACCTCCACCTGCAGCGCTCGGTATAAGCCTGGGATAATTTAGAGTAGAGAATAAAACTTCCCACATACAGACAAAATCTGAGGCCAGGTGACACTAGTGTTCCTATCCCGCAGAATGGGTGCAGAAGGCATCCACACCCAGGCTCCCTATGGCTCTGTTTCTGCTCGGTGCCTCTCTCCCACACATGGCCTCTGCAAACAGAAATGCCAGAAGTAGTCCTCTTTGTTTTATTTGGGAAAATACATGAAGAGTAAGTTGTCTTAACCCCACAAGAGAAGCAAGAGGAAGGCAGAATGCAATCCCCCAAGTTGGAGAGTTGCCACAGACAACAGCTGCAAGCTTCCACTGTGGGACGCAAAGGCAATATTGACCGAGAAGCAGCGTGTTACCCTTCGCACGCCCATTCTGACAGTGTGTTCCTCACCCGTGTTTATTCAAAAGACCTCGGAATCCACTTTGTATGAGAAGCTCATTACACGCATCTGCAGATGCTCAGGGATGTAGTGCCTGAGACAGAGAGTGGGAGACAGGTAAGGACGATTAATAATTCATGCAATAAGCCCATTTAGGTTTCTCACTGGGAAGAAGGGTTCCTGTGAGGGGAGATGGAGTAAGTGGTTTGGAATGATGTGCATAGAGAGAAATAGGGTTCTGGCAGGATGGGAATAGAATGTTTGATGCAATGTTCAAACTCTTCGGCAAAAGCCAAGGCGATCCTCAGACAAGCCGGAGCTCTTAGTGCTGGCAGGGGCTCCAGTTCTCCTTTCCCTGGCTCCCTCCAAGATACGGATTGGAAGTACAATAGAGGTATACAGGGATTGTGACTTCATAAAGCCACTTTCCAGATCAGTAGTGAAAGCGTGAGGTATACCAGAAGGCGATAGCAGCTTGGAAACCTCGAAGACTGTTTGCTGGTGGTCTAGGCGGGTTCTCAAGAGACAAAGAGGGAAGGAAGGATGCCATTCCACGATCCAGGGAACAGAGCTCTTTGAATCAGGCAGATAGGCCTCCAAAGAGTAAATGAGGCCAAAGTAGGAGCAAGTGAGAAGGGAAGAGAGAAAATAAAAGCCGATGGAAGGTGGGCAGGGTCAGACTGCACTGGAAGAGAAACAGGAAATTTAAGGTGTGCGTACATTTTGAAGGAGTAGGAGTGTTGAAGGTTTCTGAAAAGAAAGGACTCATTGGTGTACGGGGCAGAGAGAAAAATTAATTTTTCTCAGGGAATTTTAGAGGATGTTGTTTTTCAGAAAAGAATAATTGTCAGAACTCTCTCTTTAAGATCCATGGCTTCAATGGCCCAGGGAAGCTGGCAGGCTTTCCAGTAACAGGCGTGATTCCCTTCCTCTTGAGTAGGCTTTAAGTCCAAATGAACAACTGCTGGTTGCCACCAGTGTGTGAGTGCCACATCTTTAATTTTATGGGTATCTTGCCATGCTGGTAACAGTCATGGTTCTTAGGAGCTGCAGCTGGCTAGGATCATCTCATCACTTTCTTCCTTTGGCAGCTTGCATCGTATATTTATTAACTATCTCTCCACTTTGCCAGAACAGCCTAAGTCCTACGTACCTGCTATATCTTATCCTTGTATCCATCAATAAGTTTGACTACCACTCCTCTCAAAGAAGCTTCTATATACAGCAAATGGACCATCACCAGAAACCATAAATGAACACAATACAGAGGCTGGCAGATTGTGGGGATCTCAGCCACACCACAGACATCTACGTCATGACTTCTGCATCTATGGCTCAGTGAATACCACTGAAGAGGGAGCAGAAAGATTTTACCAGGAAGTCTGCTCTGAAACAAACTTTCCTGGAAATCTCCACAAGACCTGAACAACAGCAATATCAATAGTCTAGTTAACACAGAATGGGGAAAACTGCACAGGGTGCCATCCCACTCCTAGACAAAGAATTACTGAAAACTAATGACTGTTGAGAAAAGGGCAATTAGCTTCTTTCAGAGAGGCGCTTTCTTATTGGTTGTCCAGTGCAGAGTAGAGAGCTTGAGATCATGTACACACAAACAACAACAAAGGAATCAGCAGGTTCTATTTCTAAATAATCATACACACATGCGCGAATATATGTATGTGAAGACAACAAATATAATAAAATAAAAAGAGGCTATCACCTTGAGAGTGGGGGTCCAGGGGAGGCATCTGAGAAAGGAAACCTGGGAGGGGTTAGGGGAGGAAAGGAGGGCAAGTGATGTAATTATACTTTAATCAAAACAATTAAAAAAGAATTTTCTCTTTAAAAGGTAAATGTGGTGGGGGCTAAAACAATTACCCAGAAGCATTTGCATATGTCCAAGACCAAAAAGGCTCAAAGACACACTGTCAGTGTGAAGAAGGATTTTGGCAGCACTGGCCCCACTCCATTTAACAAAAGGGCTCTTGGAACTTGAGGGGAGTTTCTGGGGTCACAGACATTTTTTATAAATCACAGGACCAAGAGCATCTGAAAGAACTTGAAGTTCTTTCTGGATCAGTACTCTTACTTATAAAACCATTGCCAATTAGGAAAGGTCCTGATCCTCCACGAAAGAGCCATGTAGGATGCTATTCTATTGGCTTTTACATTTATTTCAGATAAGTTCTCTCTACATTTTTTAAAATTGTGCATGAACATAGACAGGAACAATGCGAGTCAACACATTACTCCGAACTATCCTCTTACTTGTTATTTACATGTGTGCTACTAAAGGAGGCTGCTGGATATCTGGGGCAGGAACGGCAGAGTGCTAGAAGAGGTCCCTCAGTTCTCAGCTCCTCGGTGCCATCACATCTAGCATATGGCTTCTGATATATATGGAAGTCTTAAGACTGAACTTGGGTGTCATCATTCTACTCCGTTGCTTCTTTAGACCAACTCTGAATGTCAATGTCCCTCGACCATGCAGATAACTTGGTCTAGAGGTAGGCTTTTTTTTTTTTATCTCAACACTCTTTGTTCTAATTGAGAAAAAGAACTTAAATATTACGATCATCGGATATTGCTTCCCTTTCCAGTCTGGGAAAAGTTTCACACTTCATCAGCAAATGAGATTTTTGGAAACATCAAGGAATACTAAGCATATCAGGAGGGAAAAAAATCACCTTTTTCTAAAGAGAGATGATAATACAATACATACAGAAGTTTAAACACAGACCTTCTCAGGAAGGAGTGGTACGTCAGCTTCATGGAAGGGTGATCTAGTGCCCCTTCTCTATATGCTTATCTTCTCTGCAATGGTTGGGCAGGCAGGGTTAGCTTCTGCCCTGGAGCAAGTGTCTTCAAATCAAATTTCTTCATCTTCCAAAGAGGCCAACTTGCTGGCTGTCAGTCTGTGACTTCACAGTGTACACCTCTGGCCCTCGTCATTCTGTGACCCTCCTCAGGGATCATAACCCCTTTGTCTTACAAAGAAGGCTCTCTTCTTATACCTGGTTGATACATCTCCTTATGCTTTCCTGGTAGAGCCATGGAGTTTATAAACTCCAAAACCATTTAGACCAGTTCCTCTCTGGAAGCTTCCAGGGGCAGGTTCCTTCGCAGGCAACACTCCCAGGGATGCCGAGTGGTGGATTTGTTTTTCTTCAGTGTCCAGCTGTGGACAGCAGTGCTCTATGGTCAGCTGCCTATTGCCATCATATGCTTACAGAATGCCGCATGCTGACATGATTTGCTAAAGGAACATGTTGAGAACAGGAACAGCAGGATTGGTCCTCCACTTTAGAAACCTTAGACTGAACTGCATTTCTGAAGGGGTTGCTGACCAACTGCCTGGAGCTCAGCATGCATTTCTTTATACAGCTGTCAGGGTTTTCTACTGACTTACCGAAATCATTTGAACTTGTAATGTTACTGAGAGACTTTCATAATTGTGCTGCTATCATGAAAATGAATTAAAACATAAAACCCATTAAACGGCATAACCTAGCCTCCATCCCACGAGAGTCCCAAAGATAGAAAATATGTTCAGTCCCATCTAGCACAGAACAGTGGTAATAATCACTGCTGGGGCTTTTGAAGAGCTTGGTGGGCAGCAGGCATAGCTCTGAGTCTTGAAATATATGATAAGGTAATCCTTATATAATCCTAATGAGTAGTTCCATTATTATACTCATTTTATAGGTGGAAAAACTGAGGCCCAGAGGGATGACTCGACACTCAATTGCTAGTACATGACGGAGCTTAGATTTGAATCCATTCTACATTAAGAATTCAGCTAATTCCATAGGAAACACTAAAAAGACATTTATTGCAGAGTTGGTGATATAGCTCAGTGACAGAGTGCTTACCTAGCATGTGTGAAACCGAGGCTCAATTTCTATGGAGGAGGAGGGAGAGGAAATTATCTACTGGACAAATAAGTTTTCCAATAGGAAGGATAACTGTAGGGATAACAAATAGGGAGAAAGACAGGACTGGCATTCTTTAGCAAGAGCAACTGTAGCATAGGGACCGGGGAGCTGAGCATATTGTCTTTGGGTTTCTGAACTGAAGCCTTCAGTGTCCATTAGGGCCATCACGTAGGCTTCTCAAACAGATTAGCAACGGCCAGTCTTTCATACTCTCACCTCACAAAGGCAAGTAAAGCAGAGCTAGTCCAATTTCCTTGTAGTGACTGGGAAGTGGTTAGCAAGCAAGGAAAAGCAAACTGTGTTGAAAGTAAAATGTCTATGCATGAAAGCTCGTCTCCTGAAGGAAATGACCACCATATTGTTGCAGTAGGCAGAGGAAAAAAATAACGAAGAGGAGATGGGGGAAGAGGAGAGGAAAGGAGATGTGTCTGCATTCTAGCTGAGTTTCTCTATGGTGTCTCACTCACTCCTCACTCTTCTCTCAATGGATGCCCTTCACTCCGCTCAGTCCACGCCTCACCGTGTATGTGTGTTTGACTCTTTTGTCCTACGTCTCTATCCTTAGGTCTGCATCAACTATGTAGTCAGAACTGGCTTCAGTAAGCATTCAAATGCTGTCAGAGAAATGGCCGTCTTACTTTTTGCGATTGTTGCGATAAACACCTTGATCAAAAGCAACATGGAGAGGAAAGAGTTTATTTGGATTACAGATTACGGTCCACCATCAGGGGAGCCAGGACAGGAACTAATTCAAAGCAAGAGCCTGGAGGAAGGAACTGAGAAGAAGTCCAGAGAAGACTGCCACTTGCTGACTTGCACCTCATATCTTGCTCAGATTGCTTTCTAATACAACTCAGGACTACTTTCCCAGGGATGCTACCTCCCACAGTGGCCTGGACCCATCTGTATCCATTAGTAATCAAGACAATGTCTCACAGACTTGCTTTACAGCCCCCCCCCTTTTTTTTGGAGACAGGGTTTCTCTGTGTAGCTTTGGTGCCTGTCCTTGAACTAGCCCTTGTAGACCAGGCTGGCCTTGAACTCACAGAGATCCGCCTGCCTCTGCCTTCCTAGTGCTGGGATTAAAGGTGCACCACCACCACCTGGCAAGGCCCATCTTAAGAAAACGTTTTCTCAACTGAATCTTTCTCTTTGTGATGATTCTCCCTTGTGTCAAGTTAACAAAAAATGAATCATCCCAATGGCCTTCACCTCTTTTGACTCCCTTGGCTAGTGATCTACCCTAGCTTTTTCAGACTCCTCTTTAGTCCCACTCCTCTGACTCTCTCTAACTTCTCATAGTATTGCACTGTGTAGCTGTAGCCCTCATCCTATAGAGTTGATCCCCACATATCTCTTGATTCTACATTTGTGGACCCTTTGTCTGGATGTTGCTAGCCACATATCAAATCTGAGTTATCTGCTTGAACGAATAAACTATTGCATGAAGCTATTAATAGCTATGATTTTCATCCCCTCTTCCTGGAAACACAACAACATATTTGAAGTTGAAATCACTATAACCCTCCTCCCCAAATATTGTTTCCACAATTCCCTTAAAGATTCTTTTATAGTAAACCAGATATTTAAAAAACAAAAAACAAGGATTCTTATTTTCTACTTCCTTTGTCTCCCATACACAGTCTGTCAATAATTCTGATCTATTCTTCCTTCCCAGCATCTGCCTCATCCATCTTTCCTTAGATTCTCATTACTACCACCTTGACTTGCAAGCTGTTTTCAAGACTATGCCAAGTTCCCAGTCTTTGAGGGCACAGGCTTCCTGGGTTAGTGCCCAAGCTTTGACTGTTATTAAAGCAATTAAATAAATAATCTCCTCATAGAGTGGCTCATATAATTAAACAACAGCCACCTAGTAAGTAAATTTTCAGTATGCACTAGTTGTTTTCCTGTCCTCTTGTCTGCATTTCAATTGTGTCTTCTACCAATAAAAGAATTTTTTAACATGGAGGTCTTACAATATGACTTCACTAATAAAAAATAATGAAAGATTATTAGCTATACATTAAATAAAGCCAGACTCTAGCTAGTACTCAACAGTTGATACCACTGCTGTCTACCTTTATCCTATCTACTTAAAACTAGGGTTTACTTTCCCAAAGACCTATGTTCATGCCACCCCTGTCTTTTACAGATCTACAGGGACTTATTTTGGAGCCTGAGGATCCTCAGTACATTGTACTTACATTCTTCAGCTTCCTCTAACCCTGCTTTGCCTCATCACCAGTATTGCTCTGTCAATAGGAAGTACCAATGGTTTTGTAATTTTTAGCCCTAGAGTATACAGCCACAGAGACCTAGTATTGATCTTACACATCCCTTTAGGTTCAGTGCATGGTACGTGGTAGCTCTTCAATGGCATTTGCCAAACAAGGTATATATGGTATGGGCAAAAGTCTGTGGAAGAGACAGGAAGAAAAGGAAATTGTATCTTCCACACAATAAAGTAAACATGTCTGGTGATAGCTGTCATCTGATGGGGACTCTGATGACCTTAGACCAAAGTACAAACCTTTTGCTTTAAGGACAGGCACAACAATCTGTACTCATTTTTACTTCCGGGCTTGCATGTCCTTTTATGTGAATGCAGTTGTATAGCTCAGGGCCAGGCTACTGTGCTGTTTATTGTCCTCAAGCATGGTCAACCCCTGCAGAGGCCACTTCCCATTGGTTAGGTGTCTGCTCTGAGGAGCCTGGTCAGGCAGTTCTGACCTCGAAGAATCCTTTGAGCTCGGTTAGGAGTGAGGTGGAAGCACTTCAACCTTCTACAATGATAAATGATCTCAGAATGGCCAGTTGTGGAAACTGGGTCGTTTTACCCTCTGCATTACACACAGCTGCTTCTCACGGCTCTCTCACTGTGATTGGTTTTCTGAGATGAGAACATCCAGGAGTGAAACACTATGGTTGATCTCCCTGGATGAGAGACAAATAAGAGTCATGTGGCCAATCAAGTTAGGGCTGCAGCAGGCAGGTGTAGGAGTTGCTTGGAGACTTGTCACTCAACTTGATTTGGGCTTTGCAAAAATTCCTCTCTCAATGATGCACCTAGCAACCTGTTGGCAACCTGAGCCCCTCATCTGGATCAGGGTGCATAGACACTATTCTCTGAACAATGGGATGTGTTTCTCTTTCTCTGGACAAATCTCAAGCATATTGTTTTAATTGTACTTTGGTTATATCTGGGTATTGAAGATAGAGGACATTCACTGAATGGGTTTTGGCTACATGTACAAAATGGCAAAATTGTGCAAAACTATATGAACTTTTGTGTAAATCACCTATTTAGCACCTTATGTTTATACATAATTGGGTGTGCATATGAGTGAAATCTAATGCATTATGGGAAGGAACATCTGTAGCAGAAAAATTATTTTATGACCTAATCTATCAATCAAAACAAGAGAATCACCATTGCTACACCACTTAATAACTAAACTCCTACTATTGAATGCCATTAAAGGAAGCCCCAAGCCATAATTGAATCGTTCAAATATCTTTACTGATGTGGCCTGTTTTTTCAGACCTATCATTTTGCTTTAAATATAGTTTGCTTGTTATTTATCGCAAATCTGTGAGATCCTTTATTTCAGTTCTTTGGGTAAGAGACTAGGAACCAGGGGGCATACTGTCCAGATGTAGGGGCCAAATCTCCAAACCTCCTCCCTTTCTCTCTGCCTGTCTATCTCTCTGTGTCGCTGTTTCTCTCAGCATACTTTTCAAGTAGGTTATGGGAAGAAGAGAAAGGGTTGAGATGTGGTAGGAAGGGGATCTGGAGGTGTAGAGTGGAGATTGCCTGGCTCATGTCTCATTATGATGTGTGTGTGTGAGAGTGAGAACAGGTAGTCATTTCTGCATTCAGTGCTAAAAATCTCACTTGTTTGTAATAACATTTAAAATTGTTTATGCTTATATACTGTGCAAATATTTCCCCATATCTCATGTCAGTTGAACTCCAGAGCAAACCTAGATAAAGGTGAGATAAATCTGATTATGTCACTTCCCTTCTGAGTTAACAGAATACAGACACGTTTATTGGCCTGCTCTTAATCACACAACTAGGAACGAGGACTTTTGAGAAAGTACTCATTTCCCCCACCCGATCACATTCTCTGTCTTAAATATCCAAGCTGATGCTTAGTAAATTCCATTATTATGATTTTCTTCAGGGGCCCCAAAGCAGCATTTCACTGTGGTATGAGCTGAGGCACAGGCTTCTAAACCACATCACTTTCTTAAGAAGGGGAGAGAAGGAAGCTGGAGGGCTCTTGAGATGAGGCTCCACGAAGAAGCAAGGTGCAAGAGCGCTCTACTCAAGGCCAGGCAGCTGTGTCTGGCTCTCATTCTGTGTCTGAAAGCGAAGCAGATCCACGTAGTAGGGGTCTGCGTGCCTCTTTGTGTCTTGTCCTCTTCTCTAACAAGAGAACGTCGAGGGCAGCTTCAAGAATGGAATGTGAAGGAGCAGCTTACTTTCCTAGAAGGATGGATGCTTCAACTTCCAGAAGAAAAGGAGGAAAAAAATACCAACCACACTTAGGTGTTCCCTGTGTCCTTGCTCTAAAGCTACTTACCAGGATTCCTTGCAGGTCTCTCCCTAGCTGTGCCAATCTGTCTCCAGCCAGGCCCATCATTCTCTCTACCCACCACGTGCCTGCCACAAGACCAGGGCAGAACCTGGCCCAACCCCAAGGGAGATGGATGCAGACCTGTGTCATTATATACCCCACACTCTCTCTTGGGCAACCTTAGTCCCAGTCTCGCAGTTGTAAATTGTATGCCTTTGGGTGACTGGTGCATCAGTTTTACATATTCCCCTGTGGGGAAGTGAGAGCAGGTAGACATGACCTTTATTCAGATAGAACGGGCCAAGTTAGTGTTTCCTCCCAGAAGCTCAGGGGATACCAGTTGTGGTGTCCCTGACACGGAAAGCTTTCAGCAAGTGCCTGGCACAGACTCAAAGAGCCCTAAAGAGCAGTTAAGAGCATAAGAGAGTCCTTTGGGTTATGATCTAACTTCCTCCCTCACATGTATTACTTTCCTCATGCCAATCTTGTTTCAGATGGATTGGGGGACACTTACCTACCTAGAATGTGTGAAGCCCTGGATTCCGTCCCTATGCACAAAACAAAAAGAAAGCACATAGATTGAGATAAATGATCAAACGTCTCCATTCTAACAATTGAAGCCAGCTGGTCACAGTAGATAAGAGGGTTCTAGCACACTGAGAAATAGGAGTTGTATATACACACTGAACCAGCAGGTCAAAAATCAGACTCAGACACCTCGATGACAAAGGGATTTCATAAGCAGAGTAATGATTGAATTAAAATTTTGGGATGCAGAAAATAACTTCTTTGGCAGCATGTAGAAAAGAAACGCCTCGACCTCTGAGCAACAATGGGGAGCACACAGGAGCTGAGTCATGAAGTGTCCCATTTTGACCTACAGGAGAAAGTCGTGAGACTAACTGAGAATTCAATATCTACACTGTGCTTTCTAACGTATGCTTGCCAGGTTCTTAGCAGGAAACCAAAAGCTCTAAGAGCTGTACTCACCAATGTCTTAATTAAACCAGAGAGAAAGAGATTTTCTAATTAATGGAAAGTTAAGTATGATTAATGATGAATGCTATAGTACAGGTTCAGCCTGAGACTGTCAGGGAGCACCCTACTTTGTCATGGTAGGAGACCATGGAGATAGAACTTGAGTTGGCATGGGGTAGAGGTGGCCCTGGGTAAGAAGATTTGCGGGAAAGGAGTCTGAAAAAGCTGGGTGGTGGTAGTAGTGGGGGTGCAGTGCTGAAACTGGAACCCAGGACCTCCTGTTTTCTAGACAAGCACTCTAGCAAGGAGCCACACTCCTGGCTCCAGAAGCCTGAAACATTTGACAGAATCATTTTGCATAGAACTCAAGAAGAGCCATCCACAGCTTGTGACACCTTCAGTAAATACAAGACTTTCCAAATCAGTCCACATGATACTGTGGGCATGGGTGAGCCTGCAGGAGGAAGGCCCATTTAAGGTGGAGATTTGGTCACAGGGAAATTGGTCATAGACTGGTTTTATCACAGATATGAACTCTGTGAGAATGTGGGGTTCTGATGGAGAAGGAAAAAGAAGAAAGAACTTCTGTTAAGTGGGAAATGAGGTTCTCAGAAGAGTGATACCATGCAGAACAGCACTAGGGATGGAGTTCAGGTTACGTTGTTTATACACAGAGCAAGGGTGGGTCTGAGATGAGAGAAAAAGTGAGCCAGATAAATTTAGCGATTTTCAGAAATGGCAAATGGGGCAGGGGCCATAACTCAGGCGGCAGAGTGCTAGCCTAGCATGCACACGTTTGGTCCCCACCCCAGCATCCGCTAGATGTGGAGATGGGGACCTGGAGTCAGTACTCAGGAGGCTGAGGCAGGGGTATCGGATAATCAAAATGGCCTTTGGCTATATCTGAAGGTTAAGGCCAGCCTACATTACATGAGACCTTATCTCAAAAACATTTATTTTTAAGAAATGACAACTCTTTGAAGTAGATATTGGAAACTTGTTTGGGAACTAATTAGGAAGAAGAGGAATGAATGGTTTCCTTGTGTCCTAAAGGCCTTGATGAACCTGCCTAACCTGGACAAATGCTGACCTTCAGGTGTGGATGGGATTTCCCCAGCATGGCGCCTAGTGGCTTTCCCTTCTCATTTCCTGTCTGGTACTGACTCTTGGCAACATGATCCCATTCATTCCAGTTTTCATGATCATTGCAATTCGTCTCAAAGAGTCTAGAGCCGGATCAAGGAAAAAGTCTCATGGAATGAAGGCCTCTCTGGGGGGTAACAACTTTCTGATTTATAGAACTTATTTTCAGTTTGTGAAGTTCTAGGTTTACAGGTTACTGAGAGAAATGAAAGAAGTAATTTGTTAGACACTTCCGGGCCATGATTCTTACAATGGCAAGGTTGTGGTTCTTCTGGGCCATGAGAAGGTAGATACTCCTGCTTTGACCTTCAAAAATGTATTCCATTGATAAACAGCACCAGAGGACTCTGAGAAACACCTTACAATGTATAATGTATTAAAAATGCTCATGTTAGGGCTGGAGAGATGGCTCAGAGGGTAAGAGCACTGACTGCTCTTCCAGAGGTCCTGAGTTCAATACCCAGCAACCACATGGTGGCTCACAACCATCTGTAATGAGACCTGGTGCCCTCAGAACACTGTATATGTAATAAATAAATAAATCTTTAAAAAATGCTCATGTTAGATAATAACAATGCTAGCATTTAGGGAAAGAGTGAGTTATTCTCAACTCAAGCTGCTAGCATAGATCTGCACTAAACTCCTGAGCATGGGGAATTTACCACTGGCTTGATGGTCATTGACTGGGATGCTCACTGTCCCCGGATAAACCACTTCCCCGTTCTGCTACTCTGGCTGCATGACTAATGCTTACTAGTGGCCATTTGATATGAGTGTAGGGTGTCAAACGAGCCGGTGTAAGAGTACCCAAAGGAGAAGCTATGATCAGCTAGTGGGTAGAAAGTGACTCCATCATAGCTTTTCTTTCTCAGCCTTGTCCATATGGTACAAAACTAGGGAGTCCCTGCTGTGTTAATATCATGACAGGGCTGGAGTGCACTGTAGACAAGGGAAGAAAAAAAATTCTCACTTGATATTAAATTTCTGAAAAGAGCTGTCCAATTTGCTAGCTCTTCCCCTCCTGACCTTCCCTGAGTACTGAGAAGGTGAGGTGCCTCTCTCCGCACCAGCATTTCCATAGCAGGAAACGCCGAGGAGCAGAGTATGCTTAAATAAATGTCTTCAAGGTTTTTCAACCAAATTGACCACGGGCACAGCCCAGGAGAGTCAGGGCTCTCCCTGTCTCTGATCACAGCAACCTTAAAGGAGCCGTCAAGGGGAAGAATCTGTTGTGTTTCCCATGGTTTCACCCTTAGGCCTGACCTGCTGACTCATTTTCCATGTGTAGATTTGACTTTCCTTTCTCTAGCAAGGTAGAAAGGACAATGGAAAGTTACTGGCTACTCGGAAATGAAGAAGTAGACTAGAGGCAAGGGAAGAGCAAGCAGGTCAGGTCATTGGAGGTTTGAGGAGTCATCCAGTTTGGACAAGATGAAGGGCAGTGCTGAGTCAGGCTAATGTCAGAGTGAGCAACTCCCAGCGACAGTGCATCAGATGACAGGGAGATCAGAGAGGGCCAGCTGCTTCACAATGGGAAGAGGCTGTCACCTGAGGTGGTAAGACTGACACTGACAAGCTTTGTGGACTTACTGTATGCTGGTCTAATTCTTACATGGCAGGGGTTAAGTGAGGTCACATGTATGATAAGGCAGTGCCTACAACCTCAAGGACTCAACAAGAGTCCACTATGAAGCTGCCTCTCGGTTTTTACTATGTGTCCCCTCTCTGTAGTAAGATCTGAATGGCTGAAGAGTACCCTAAACAGAATTTGGAATTAAAGCAGTTAGAAAACATTTTCTCATATTTTGACAAATAAAAACTAATATTCTTCATAAGATTACAAGATCAATCAATATATAGTCATGATACACTGTACACATATATGGAAGTTTCAAAGAATGAAAAATAGAAAGTGAAATAGAAAGAAACAGTAGATGGTTAATAAGCCAATGGCCGTAACATCTATGCCTACCAAGTTTCAGGGACAGCAGGCAGGTCCTGAGATACACAAGTGTGTGTGATAAAGGTGTCTGACCTTGAGGAATTCACCAGATCTCATTTGTTATTTATTCTCCCAGCATATTTAGTGAGTTCACCTCCATCGCTCCAATTGCAGAAATGAATGATTACCTCATTTAATTCTAAGATGGCCAGACTAAGGACCGTCCTATAGTAGACACCCAGCACATGCCTTCTATCGGTGACCCTTTTGGTCTACCCATGTACTTGACACAGCATTGACGCAGGGTATTAACCCATGACTGTGGACATTAGTGAGCCTCACTGCCAGTTTGTCACTGTGTCCCTCAGTCAAAGCTTTTCACAAACAAATATAGTGGCAATGGATCCCCACTGTCCTTTCCCCCATTTAGAATCCAGGCTTTCCCCTTTTTCCTCTGGCAGTTAGGACATCACCTGGAGTTCCTACTCTCTGTCTGGGCAGCCCTTTCTCCCTTCCAGGGTCCATGTTTACTCAGCACCCCATCTCTCTGGGCTCATGGTCCTGATCATAGAGCCTTGGAGAGATCAGATGACTTAGAGGGAAGGGCTTGGCAGAATGCAGCCACCACCTTCAGGATTTAGTGTCCTGATTGACAGGCAGGGTGACCGGAAGCTTAGGACAGAGAGAAGGGATAAGGTGAAGGTGGAGGGGAAAAACAAACTCCCTCCTCACTGTGGGTCCTGCTGTAACTCTCCTGCGTGGACCACCACAATTCATGTGCTCTCTGAACCGGGAAAAGCAATAGACCCAGACAGCCATCTCAATTCTATTTAGCAGCTTAAAATCTAAATTGATGGCTCTTCTTCTTCTCCTCTGAAGGTCTTTTATTTAGGTTTTGTGGCTCGTTCGTCCTAACTTTGTTACGCACCACGCTACTTGCAAATGGGGCAGCATAAATTAAGACGTGGTGATGATAACATTTGGAGCAGGTCCTCCGGGAGGCTCGCGTGAATCTGGCTTGTGGATATGAGCAAATCTTCCAATTTGACATTGCAGCATACAACTCATATATTTCTCCCCGTGATTCCATTTCCCACTCCTGTCAGCCCACCTCATTGAGCCAATGCCAGGAGAGGCCCCAGGCAACTTCTATGCTTCCTATTTCAAGCAAAGCAAAGTTAATTTACTCGCATGAAAGATGCAAAATTCAAATCTCTTCTCTTTCATCCTCTAGACGACTTGGTTTGTTTCTGACAGGCCAGTTGCCCTGTTCAAACTCCCGGGGTCTCCACATTTGCTGCTGTCACACGAAAGAGCTGGCAGGCTTTTGTAGGCTGATCGGCAGTGGGAGCCTTGTCTACTACTTAGATGCTGCAGCTCATGCAGTGTGGTCCTGCCAGGAGCTGGCAGCTGTTTTTCCCATGGCTGTAGATGACCTTTAAGGAAGCCTGAGTCTGCATGAGCAGCCTCGTAATCCTCAAGTCTGAGCTGCAGTCAGCTGACTGCTTGCAGGAAGGGTGTCTTGGAGGCCACAATGGAGCTGTCTTTGTGGTTAGTGAGATGACTCTTCCTAGGTGGTAGAAGCCACAGAGGATAAGAAACTGGGATGCTTAAAGAGAACAGAGCCCTTCCACCCATCACTGAGAAGCATAAGCAACCAGAACCCATGTGAACTCTAACCCGGTCCCTGGGCTCCAGGCCTTCTGGGTAAATATCTCTCCCCTTCATTTCTCTCCCTCCCACTCCCTCCTCCCAGGTAAGGCTCAGAGCCTTCTTATTTCCTTAAGCCCTTTACACTACAACAGGTAAGCATGGGAAGCAGTCATGTATCTTACAGACAAGGTAAGTGGTATCTCACAATGGTAAGGCTCATTGTTGGAGACTGCAGATCCTCAGACCCTGAATTTTCTATGACCCTTTGCCTGCCAGAGTGAACAGCTTGTTTTCCTCTGCTTCCAGCTGCTATGAGCACAAACCCTTCATGAGTTCCTGATGGCAGGGGAGTGGTTTTCTAGTGGGTTTGCAGCTGAAAATCCCAAGATCTGGGGCGTGGCCATTAGTTGAGGAGAGCCCTATATATAAGCTGCTCTGGAACATAATAAAATTGGCATTCTTGTTTCAAGCATGACCTGTGTCTCTGTGTGCTTTTCAATCTCCAGCCCCTTGCCTGACTCACAAATCATCCTGTAGTGCAGGCACTACAGCCCATGGCTGGTTACAGGCCAGTAGGCCAATCAGCTGACCTGTGACAAACCCTGAAGGGGGACTCTTCTTCATATTCATTCCATATAGGAGGTACCTGGGGCCGGCTGATGTTACAGTCCTATTGGGAATGGACACATTAATACATAGTAAAGCTAAGATTTGCACCCGGGCTCTGAATTATGCTTTTAGTCAGCACATCTGTGGAAACCAGAGCTGAGGACTTAGACTGAAGGTTCTACCCTTGTGGTAGACATCAACGTCCTTGCTCTTCAATGAGACTGAGTGATGTGCTCCATACTGCTGCTCAGGGCTCTGCCCAAAGGGTGAAAGCACAAGCTGCTTTGGCACCTGGATCTCAGATGATGTCCCAGCACCACCCAGTACAGGGTCCAGGCTACTTCTAACACTACAGCTCTCTCTCAGGATCACAGGAGATGGTTCCAGGACCCTCACAGATAGCCAAACCCTAGGTGCTCAAGTCCCCCATATGAAAGAGTATTTGAATGAAACCTACATACAATCTTTAAGTCATTCTAGATTGATTATAATGCCTAGTACAATGTTACTACGATATAAAGCGTTTTATATTGTATTATTTGGGGGATTCCAAGGAGAAAAGTCTGGACACATTCAGTGCAAATGAAAATTTTAACGATTCTCTTTTTGACCTGTAGGTATTTGAACCTACAGCCATGGAGGGCTGACCTACTGCAAGTGAACCCGCCCATCCCCACATCCATCCTCTCTGCCAAAATGTCCAGGCATTCTAGCAAGCCTTCCTTTCTGCTTTCTCTCTTCAGCCCTTCCCACAGCTCAGAAAGTTCTAGTGGATCCTACATGATGGTAAGAAAGGTGTCGCTTCTAGTCCCTAGCATTGCCAAGGCAATCAGGCTATTCCCAGTAGCCATAGAGTGGAACGAAAGGATAGAGGTGTTGGCAGTGGGGACAGGCTAAGAGGTCCAGCAGAAAACCACTCAATCCCCTGCCTCGGAACTGTTCTTGGAAGAGAGTGGCTTGCTTCTGAAACCATCTCAAAGATATTAATAATTTAACAGCCCCAGGAGGGAAAGTCAAAAATTTCCAAAGAGGGAAATAAAGACCTAATGAACCCTAGAGTCTCCCACTCAATTGGCAAGGTTTGTTTTGATATTCATCTGCTGCAGACATAGGAGTTTCAGCCAAAACGGAAGGTAAAAGGAGAGGCTGTATTGGCTTAATCCTCTAAAAATTCCCAAAAGCAAACCCAACAAAATATACCTTTTAAAAATAAGATCATTCCATAGTGATATGATTTCAAATTTCCTCAGAATTTACTAGGGTTTTTGCATATAAATCTTGAACACTGAAGGGATTAGATGAGGAACTTGAGGGTATTATTAACCTAACATTTCTACAAGAAAATGGAGTCTGTGAGAAGAGAGTTGAAGTTCATACAAGCCAGACCCTGGGTATCACTGTTCTGACTACAGAGCCAAGCGTCACAGCACGTGGGACCCTTTCTTGCCTCTCCCGTCTTTGTTCTAGGCAAAGAAACACTAGGTGGTTGAAAGAGAAGAACAAGGAGACCAGGAGGGAGCCCCGGACCAGAGCATTCCAGGTTTAAGTCAGTGAAAATCTCAGCTGTGACTATCACTGCTGAAAGAGGACCACTGGTCTGTAAAGATCTGCCTTTTCCATCCAGGACCCTTAAGAACTCTTGTTTCTTTTTGTGCTTTGGTGCGATCCCTACAGAAGAGAAAGTCTGCACTGTGACCATCCAGAGGTTCTAGACCTTCTTATAAGAAACAACACAAAGTCTTGGAGCAGGAAATGAAGCTGAGTCCGCAGAATGCTAACCTCCCATGTGGGAGGCCTGGACTGGACTCATAAGGCCACATATGACCTGATTGTTACACTTAGTGGATAAAGCAGTTGGACAGAAAGTATATAAAGGTCATTCAGAAACAAGAAAGGAAAAGAAGTTTATTTGTTCATAGTTACAAGAAAAAGAGACAAAATTATTATTGACTTTTTTCCATATGGTTTTCTCCCTTAGAATGCAGGTGTCCAAACCTATCTGAACTTAGTTTTGTTAAGTGTTCAAAGTTCTAAAAAATTGAGAGATTATTTAAAAGGAAATTCAAGCACTCCTCAGTGTTAATCAGCTTTCCTTCACTGTAACAAGTTACTCGATAAGAGTAACCTCAAAAGAGGAAAGATTTGGGTACTGGTCTTATGGGTTCCAATTGATGACTAGGTGGCCTCATGGGTCTTTAGGCCTCTGGTCAAGGTGCACAGACAGCAAGAGCGGAAAGTGACAGGGAGATTTTGTCATGTGATATCCAAGGAGAAAAAGACGAAAAGAAAGGGGATGAGTCCTCATATCTCCCAGGGCCACAAATCCCATGGCGTAAAAATTTCCCGGTAGGCGCCACCCTGGTGACCGAGTCTCCAAACTAAGGGCCTTTGGTCCAAATCACAGCATCCTTTTCAGTCTCTCCTTGACCTTCCTGCTTCTGCTGTGTTCCCTGTCCAACTGGGTCTGCAAAGGTAGAGGGATAGGGTGCCTTTGCTTCTGTCTCCTAGTGACAGAAGGGGCGTCTCTTGCTATCCAGGGGCTCCTGGCATTAGTTAGTCCTTCAGTTCCTGCTTCATTATTCTAGAACTTGGATGGTCTCAGAAAAATAAGCCATTCATTACCAGAGTCTTCCGGAACACAACCAGTAGCAATCTTAATGGTCAGCATCCTCTATCATCTCCAACAGCACCCGCCCTCTCTAGTCCCTCAGCACTCCCTCCATGGGCACACAGTAACCCCTTCCCTCCTGACCCCCCACAAAGCAGGCTGTTTTGACTTTTTCCCTGGTAGGGAGACATTTCTTTAGTAATCTGGGAGTGTTAATGTGCTAATGCAGGTAAATTGTAATTAATTTCTCTCTAATTGATGCGTGGGTCTACCTAGGCCCCTCATTTTCCTCCCTTCATTTCTTTATAAATATATGATTTGACAGGTTAATTTGAAAGCAAAGTTAGATTCTTTACAGCCATCTAAGCAGAAGTCCCAGCACGCAATTTGCTGTCTAGTTGTGTGGAGCATAATAAAAGGGTTGAAGTCAGGTTATCTTTTTTTTTTTTAATCATCGTTTTGCTAATTTAATCTTTTTCCTCTTCAGAAGGTAATAAAATATTCATTCCCCAGCCCAAAAACTTTGGTAAATGCTATTTGAGGGGCAGTATCCACAGTGTGCCTGCTCCCCATGTTGACCTTCTCCCAGGTGGGCCCAGCAACCTACTCCTGCATGCTCCTTAAGGGCCCTGTGGGCGGCTCTGGGGGTGTTCTGTTTTGGCATCTGAGTCGAACTGAGTCAAGCTTCCCACATTTTGCTACAGCTCAGAGAAAAAGGTTAGAGATTGCTGGAGGCTCCGAGGCAGCAGAAAGCCCCACAGTCAGGTGCCTGGAGATATTCTCAGAGCAGGCCTGAGAGGGAGGGCGTTTTCTCTCAGCAGGCGCTTGAGTTAGCGCTGGTTGACGGGAAGGAAGACAGATGGCTTTCCCACAAGGGCACTAAGCCTTCCGAAGGCAAGAGGGAAGCCCAGCTGACTGGGTGGTAGGTTCAGGGGAGACTGCACTGAGATGAGCTCGGGAAAACTGAGGGTCACGGCTGCTTTTCGCACACACGAATAACGCCCGACGCTGAGAATCTGTACCATGTGTACCATCTCTCCTGGTGATTTGCTGAAAAGGTCTCTGCGCCCAGGTTTGATTATGTGAGAACGAACATAGTTAAGGGACCAAAAACCCTTCCTGGATGGACTCTTCCAAAATTTGTCCTAACAGCAGAGGCATGTTGGTTTCATCTTCCCCTCTCTGCCCCCTCTTCTCCTCTCCTTGTCCTGCAAGCTGAAAAGCAGGATTTAGAAAGGAAGGGTGCTGCTGGTACTTCCCTGTAGGGGGCGGTAAGGTGACTGAGCCCTGGGAAATAGGATTTTTGTCAACTGTTAAACTCAAGAGTTTCCATCTAGACCCTGATGTTGAAGGTCCCGGTGAGACATGTGTGAACGCGTGCCACGGTCAGGGGTTCACCAGTCTTCACTGTTTATCTCTTCTGGTAGAGCACAGGAGGTGCCTGCTCTGGCTGAAAGTCTCAGGAAGGGGGAGCTGATTAGTGCCAGTGGCTATTTAGTACCCCGGTGGTCACCGTGGTTCCCCTGTGCAGCTCCTCCAAGAAGCTTGGACCAGATGCCCGATACTCAACCCAAATCACTCGGGAGTCCTGTATGGGAAGGCTTCTTCAGGAACTGCTGAATGCATGAAACCAGAAAGGAGACGCATGCCACCCTGCCCTTTTATTAAGTGTGCTCATGCCCCGGGCATTTGATTTTTAAATAATTAATTAATCAATCACTTCCGTAGTTCTGAGATTAGACACAGAGACTATACTCTCAGCCCCTGCTTTTTTTTTTTTTTAAGGTTGCCATGAGTAGGTTAACCTGTCTCACCCTCCATAAAGCTACAAAATAAGCTGCCTGATGAATGCTTTCAAATAGCTAATTTTTCTCTACATTTTATACAAGCGCACATTTTAGTGGCTATATCTCCCCGCCATTTTTGCATGTCATTAGGATCTTTTATTTTCATAACAGATTATGCAATTATGACTATTCTTCCATATGAAATTTAGTTTCATTCTTTCTGTCCAAATATTTGGGAAACTTCATTCATTAGGGAAAAGGTCTCTTTCACTCACTGTTATTTTTAATTATCAGCATTAAAATATCTTAAAAGGCTGCCTGAAAACCAAAGAGGAGAACCATTTATCAGGGAAACAACTCAAGCACATCAGAGGGAAAATACTACCCCAAAATGACACAAGCAGATGGATTGAAGAGACACCGAGAGTGCAGAATGCATCCAGATTGGGAGGAAGGGAGGGAGGGAGCTGGAGCTGGGCAAAGAAAGACTGGTGTGGAACCTTGACCTTTGCCAAGGAGGGATGCTAGGTTTCAAAGGGCAGGGCGGAGCAGGCTACACAGCCCCAGAGTGCAATTTTAGAGCCTTTAGCAAATAAAGAATGGGACGAGAACTTAGTCTGTGCCTCTCACCATCATGTGCTGGGATAGGCGGCTCAGGGTTTCCTCTTGAGAATTAGCCATGTGTATACACCAGAAAAGAGAACTTTGCCTCTCAGCCCCCCCCCGAAAAATTCTTCAGGCCAGAAAAGGGGTGAGTGAGGGGATCCTGGCCACCAGAGGAGAGCACTCCAGTCTGTGGTTTTTATAGCTTTATTCTCCTTTCTCTCATTTCCTTCCCCAGAGGAAACTCATGAAATGGTGACCACACTCCCTTTCACATGCCCTGACTTCCTTCCATCCTGCATCCCACCCCACTGTCCTTTGGCTTCCTCTGCTACCACAACGCTTACCTCTGAAGACTGCTGCCTTAAACGACCTCTGCCTTCTTTGGGTCCCTCTGTCTTTGGAACCCCATCTTTGGTTTTCATGAAATCTCTTCCTAGAGTGTCTGGAATTCTTTAGCTATATTCACCCTCTCATCTTCACTGTACCCCATCCTCACATGTGCCCCCCCTGACTCCCCACCGAGTCTCCTTTCCGAATTCACACACCACTCTTCATTATCCATTGTGTCCTGTCAGCATCACCCACACTGATTGGACCACTGTTACAATCCACAGGGCTACATCAACATACGTCTGCCTGCTATGTATCTCTACAGACCTCTCCCCCTGAACATCTGCTGCCTGCTTCTCCTACTTCAGTCCCCATTTTGAACACAACTCTATCCATTCAGTTTCTGGGCTCAGAATCCCAGGGACCATTGCCATCTGCCTCGTCTCCCTCTGATCTCCATAACCAAACTATGGATAGATCCTGACCTTTCTGTCCACCGAGGGCCACATAAGTCTCTCTTTTCTTTGGCCTTTGTACAAGGTCAGGATTGAACCCCTTGTTACTTAGCCTGCCTGGGAGCTGCTAGCAGTGTTCACTTCCTGCCAGTGCATTCTCTCTCTTGTCAAGGCATCCTTACAAAAGGCAAACGCCCATCACTCCTGGATTCAAATTATGTAACATCTGGATTTGACCTTGAGGACAAAAATCCCAGGTTCTTGGCACAGGGGTCTTTTTTTTTTTTTTTTTCCTACAGAGACTTGCCTTATCGCCCAGGGTGGTTTCAAACTTTTGATCACTGACCCCAGTCACCTGGGTGCTGAAGTTCAGGTATCCCCACACCCGATTCAAGCTTTTGTTTTTGAAAATTCTCGTCTGAGGCTCGCTTTCTGTCTTCTTGCTCTGCTTGTAGTCCCTGCCCCTCACCCCCCACCAATACAGTTTTCTCATAGTGACATTCCAGCAGCCACAAGAAGGTGTGTGTTTTCACAATCCTCTGCCTTGAGGATTCAGGTTTCCTACCACAGTCCCCAAGGTGCTTTCAGCCTGTGGCCTCTGGGCCACATGTGCCCCAGGAGATGAGTATGACTCCATGCAAAACCTAAACTTAAAACAGGGTGAGGCATTTTGTTTGCTTGCCTGTTTTGAACTGGAGTGTGCCTTTCTTGAATATAAACACTGCTGGGTACCTATGGGGAGAAGGTCCTGTTTTGTTTCTCAGTTCCTAGACTTCCCAGAGCCTTCCTTAGGAGACCAGTCAGTTACTGAGCATTTGACGCACCTCTGCCGCCCATTCATCCATTATCTCCCTAGCCCAAGAACTTCTGGGGGAACAACTGTGCTTCTCTGTCACATAATGGGAGCTCACAAAAGTTTATTGAGTTGTTTAGAAAAATAAAATTAAAACCGATACATACTAATTCACCCTAAGTCTATCATGAAGATTATTCGGTGTTTATTGAATGGATGTCTTTCAAATGATATCTCCTGAGCAATTAATTTTTACATCCCCAATCTGTACATTAAATAATTAAAATAAAACAGTAGAATGAAAACTAGCCTCATATGACCAAGCGTTTATATGCCTACCACAGCTGGGGTTGAGGAACCAGAAAGCCTGAGTCTCCGCATCCATTCCGGCCACTCTCACAGGCAGGCAGTCCCCAGCAACACTGCATCTCTCTCTGTCTGTGAAGCAACTCAGAAAACTGCACGCTCACAGGCAGGCGATATCAGGCACCAGGCTCCAGCTCCATTTGCACATTTGCATTCTGCTTATCAGGTCACCCAATGGCAAAATCTTCAGAGGGAGCCGGCAATTTCTCCCTCCGCACTGAAGCTAATGAGCAAAATAGCTTTCGCTGAAGGACAAGAAAAGTCGGAGCGCGCACACGGTGTACTGCGAGCTCCACGGGCAGGCTGTCATAATTATGAAAAACCATCACAAGACTTACAAATTAAAAGCCGAGAAGGAAACTTTTGCCCTATCAGGTTCACGGGGAAGCATCTCGCCATTCGTCAGGACCAGGCAGCTGCAGAGGGAGCTTGTCTAGAATGCTGACGGCCCACAGTCTCCCACGGGCTCCCAGAGGGGACACAACACCAGCTGTCAGTTGTAAAGCAAAGGAGGGTGTTTTACATGCACTTTGGGCCTTCCTTTCATTTCGAGTCCCAGAGGTGACTTTCATTACCAGGTTAACGACCAACTCGCTTAGCTTAGTAGCAATAAGCATCACCTGGCTCTCGTCTCTCCTTCCCCACCCCCACCGCTCTTCCTCAGTCTGCAGGTTTTCCTAGCTGCTGCTCTGAATATCTTCTCAAGCAGCTCACGCAGGGACTAAAGGAAGCTCATTTCTGAGCCAGTTACCAACTCCCCCTTTGGATCAAACTGCAAACTCAAATTGTCCCAATCTGTCTAAACAACCCAAGGAAAATGGGGCCTAAATTGCCCAATTTTGGTGCGTCCACCTAGCTTGCTAATTTAATTTTACTTCTCAAAAACCCGAGACCCTGTACAACCTCCTCTGCATTGATCTGAGAAAATGAGAAAGGAAAAACAAAACAAATCACGTTTCCCTAAACAGACCATTCTGTTGGCCCATGGGGCACTGGTGACACAAGAGGTTGCATCTCCAGGGTCGGTCTTCAGGTCTCCAGAGAAGGACAACAGGAAGTGCAGAGCCACAGATACAGAAAAGTAACAGTGGAAGAAGAATGGAGCGGTTAGGCTCTGGCAGAAATGGGCGTTCCTGCCTGACTTGCAAAGGAAGACGACAATTGCGACAAGCACTCTCAAGCACTGGCAGATGCTCAGCTGTGTTTGAGGAGTCACCACTGGATGTTGGATTGATTGTTGGTCTCTGGTGTCCTCGCATGCAGTTGAGAAAGGCAACAAGATCTTACCTAGGCCTTGAGAGCTAAGATGGAGATTGGATACTCTGAACAAAATATGAACGACTTAGGCGAGAAACCAAACGCCCAACGAAACCTCATCAGCAAATGGTAATTGTGAGAAGTTGTCAAAAATACAAATTCTTTATTCCTAGGTGTTGTGGCTTTTTTTCTGAAAACTAAGCTCCATGGAAGGCAAAGGGCCCTCCTTAGCAAGAGCAGCAATCAGGAGACGGTGGACAGTTTCATTTCTGTCCACAAGGGGTCGCTCACACAACTAGGGAGAACCAGCAGTGCTGTGGCCGCTCCACTTTCCATCACTGATTAGTAGCAGGCGAAATGATGACCCTAGTGAATTGCACACTCAGGTGTCGTGCCCCCTGCCTGCATCACAGATTTGTTAATAAGAAGAGTTGCATGACTGCCCAATTCCTGAAATGACTGGTCGTGTCCTCTGTGACCTTTCCTCTCTTCTGTGCAGCACTCCCAGGCTACCAGAAAAGGGAAACAAGATGATCCGCTGGTGTTGAGTGAGGTTGATAGCATCAGGGACTGAGAGGGAAAAAAAAATGTTTCAGAATCTAGGCAGTTGGACACAAAGCCAGTTCATTCTACAGGCTGTGTTCTTCTGAACCGATTCTTTATTCCTACAGATGCACTGAGCCCTGTTTTTGTTCCTGAGAAAGGAAGAGGTCAGAGGTCTCTATGATCAGGATGTATACCTTAGTGTGATAAGCCAAGTTACACTGTGATTACAAACGTGTGAAAGCACTAGAGACTTTTATAAACTTTCTGTTCCCTCTTGCCTGCTCTCTTTGCCCCAACATATTTTTACCACACACCAAAACCAACAGAATGACCACTAAGTGGTCTCTTGTCAGCCTCACTTTAAAGGGTAGCCAACAGAACGGTGACTCTAATTTCTGATGGGAATTGACACCATCAGATCTTTCCACATTCCATTGGCTAACACTAGTCATGTGACTAATATAAGTTACCAAGAAGAAAGCAACAAATCAGTCCTCCACAGTGAACGAAAGAAAACAGTGTTTGTCAATCTCGCCAGAGCCTCCTACTGCGGGAGGCTCTGTTGGTTCTCGGTTTGGTCCACTTTGGAGTTTGGAATGGTTCCAGTATTTTAAAATATCTTACAAGCTTCGACCCAATGGAAAAGCAACTGGAAGAGCATTCTGACCCAGGCCAGCCTTATGTTTGTTCATAGCAACTCCCAGTTACCAGCGGCAGGGGTCTGGTCTTTTGTACTTTGTTGTTTGCCCTCTGTCCTGGATCCCTGGTTTCAGCATGCCAGCTGTAGAGAATTAGCTAGCAATCAGAAACTGAAAACACGGGGTTAATTACATAATGTTTTATAAGCAAACCCAACAAAATGGCTTTGTGTAGCCCTGGCTGTTCTGGAACTTGATTTGTAGACCAGGCTGGCCTTTAACTCTCAGAGATCCACCTACCTCTGCCTCCTGAGTGCTAGGATTAAAGGGCAGTGCCACCACCATTTGGTTATATATATACATCCAGGATATATATCAGGAATTCAACATCATGCTTAACTTTGAGAAACTTTAACATTAAATGTTATATCAAAAACAGAGATATATCTAGATAGATAGGATGTATCTAGATAAACCCAACAAAACAGTTCATGAAACCAACCACTCCCACAGCTCAGTGGTCCTTGGGTAAAGTTGGAAGAACAGAGAAGGGTAAGAGACATTCACTGTATGGCAGCATCCAGTCCCTGCTCCAAGAACTAACAGATTTTTCATAACTGGACTCCACACTATGTTAGCTCTGAACATTTCTTGAAGCTAAGCACAACTTACTCTAGTTCTGGTCCCTCTCTATTATTAAGCCCAGGCTTCCCTGCTGGCGTCTGAGTTGATGAGCCATCTTGCTTCTTTACTGTTCATTTTTGGTTCTGCCATCTCCTTGGCGAGGTGCCTCCAAGGGTAAAAGTCACCCCCCACCACAAAAAAATTGCCCCTCAAGTTCTTCCTAGGATGCTTTCAACCTTGGTATCCTTGTCAGGACTTTTGCTCACCTTGGCAAGATGTTCAGATACTGGACATGATAACCTTTTCTGGGAGAGCCCTGGAGAGGTATATTAAGGTTCTAGAAGGAGACAACGTCAAGGAAGCATGTTGTTAGCTGGAGTACCACATGGGGTGTTGCCCTAAGCAACCAGACTACCATGTTCTTCATGACATGGGGCTTGTCCTGGAAACAGTCCGGGCACATGCTCTTGGGTCCTCACAGAAACCAAGTCACAGACCTAATGGGAAGCAAACAGTGGGCTGAATAGGAACAATATGGATCCTGCCCTCCATTTGTTTTTAAGTGTCTATGGCTTCAGAAGTTTGAGAAAGCAATCTAGACTGATTGCAATAGAGAGACATAAAATGTAAGGGGAAAAAATTTAAATGGAAGTTCAATGATTCAGTAACGGAGATTTGAGTAGAATCAGGAGCGTGTAGGCTCTCTGGACTGAAGTGATGATGGACAGAACATATAATGAAGGCAGAACTAAGTGCTAGGAGATGGGCGTGTTGGTAGGTGCAGGAGGGTGAGGGCAGAGCTCCTAGAACTGAGGCCAGATACTTGGCACAGTGGGATGCGAGGACTCAAGATGGCAGGAAAGCCTAGGTAACATTTATAGTGGGTGATTAAGAGTTCCTCTCAGTTCTTAGATGTAGAGATTCACCCCCTGAAGAAACGGTGTTTAGTTTTGTTAAAAAGATATCAAGCGGGGAAGCTTAAAACATATACTATATTGTGATTTGATTTTTATTAAGGAAAAATACACACTTACGTGCATTCAGCCTTCAAGGCAGGGATCTTACGCTCTTTGTAGCTGCTTTACCACTCTGAAGCATAATTCCATGCACATTACAGAATTGGGAAGCACGTACAGCCAGACATGTAAGTAATATTTTGACACAAAAGGAAGTAAAGCTGAAAATTATTGCAATAAAAGCCTCAGCAAACATCTTCTAAAACCAGAAGTTCTTGAATTCCTAAAGCTACGTTTGCAAACCAGACCAAGGACAATGTGCACAGAAATTAGACTATTCCCAGCCGCTAAAGAGATGCCTTTGCTTTCTACACAAAATGGTGATGTTACCTAGCCGCCTATTGATCCACCACTTTCTAAGACATTTTTCCCTAACCGGAGCATCGGCCAGCTTACTGTCCAGCTGCAAGGAAGAGAGAGAGTGTGTCAATGGCAGAAATGGTAATGACGAAAAGAGATGGAACCGTCACTGAGAGTGAGGGTCCGCACTCAGCAATCTACCTATAGGTGTTCAGGACAAGACCCCTAACATATAAGGATGTGCACTCAGAACTAGCCATCTGGTTGACCTTACCTTTTACTTAGCTAAACCTTTAGCTGTGAGGTCTTACTGATCTGAAGGTAAACTCAAACAGTGTGGAAGTATACCAGTTCTAGTCATGCCGGTTTGGTGTGCCTCCTTTCGTCTTCCTTAGTCTGGGGTTCCCGCAGGAAGCCCCCTGTTTTGTGTCAGCACTAGTCTTCATGGAGGAAATGAGACTCATTGTGCGCCCAATACTGAAAAGAGCAAAATGAAGTTGGTGGATGAAAATGGGTCGGTATGCAAGCCTTACAGGGAGAAAGAAAAAGGGTGCATGCACAGATGGACCCCAGGAAGATAGCCCGGAGGCAGACACGTGTGTCCCTCCTAGTTTGTTATGATCCTTGCTTGTTACATGCACATACCTTTGCTTTCATATGGAAAATGCTGAATTAATCCACATCATGCTGTTTTTGATGGTAAGCGATATGAGCAGAGCCTACAGCTTCTTAATTTGGGAACATCATCCCGCCGCCCAGTATAAATGTCAGACAATCCAGTGCATTCTTGGAGAGCTGGTTTATAAAATATTCTGAGGCCACCTAGTTACAGCCAAGGTGAAGGGTGTACTGCTGTAATGATAGCATAAGAGCTGGGTAGATAGGAAATGTAACAAGCCCCAAGTTATTGATCTTGGAGCACATGCCAAGGAATACGATACAGTGCTCAGGAGTAAACATTTCTCTCCTGTCAGCGCTATGCAGAAAGCAGAAGGCTCATTCTTATCTCAGGTGAAGGCGCACGGCCATGAAGGTTTGGAAGGCAGGAGCGATTTGAGACTAATAGTTTGTGTAAAGGTTACAGAGCTTCGCGAAACCTCTTTAAGGAGTTGTTGCCTGTTGATTTCAGGGCATGGGGCCTGCTCCCTGCGCTCCCTCTTTCTGACTGTTTAGACATCGCCCTCCAGTGACGACTTGCCCGCCAGACACATGGCTACTGAACAGTAGATTGCCCCATTTTAATCCTTGGCGGTGTGGAGGAGGAGCCCTGTCTCCTGCTGTAATTGTATTAGACCAAGAAATAACAGCTGTAGTTCATATGGGTAGGCACCATTACTCCCTTCAAATTTCATTTTGCTTTTGCTACCACAGCAACTTCAGCCATACATATTTTAATTAAAAAAAAGTCCATGGCTTGACTTTCAGCTTGTCTGCGTATGGTTTGGACAAATTCTCTCCCATTAACGAACTGAATAAGGATACTTACCTCCTCCTATGAAGAAAGGGTCAATGTCTTGCTCACAGTCTTTCTACTTCAATCACAGTAGCCATCCTGCCTGTTTTCCTGAAGGCTGAGCTTAGAGGCACCACGGGGAGGAGCAACTTACCCCTTTACTAAGTGGCTCATGCCAAGTGCCACACTAAGAGAAGTTAGCCAAATCATCACAGCTACACTGCAACGCCAACAGGTGACCTAGAGTTTATTTGTCTAGAGAGTCGGTGACATGGAGACAAGTGGCTTTGGGGGAAGAAAACCTCTAAGTATCGTTTCCTAAGCCTCCACTCCTCTTGGGAGATAGAAATGAGGCTGGTTAGCTGGAAGTGTTGGTGCATTAACTTAATACCTGGAACACAAGTCTTCAACACACATTTCTCAAGTGAATGAAGAAATATTAAGTGGATTCTATGGTGAAGTTCTGGGCATAAGAAAAAAGCCAGCTGGTCTCCTTTCATCCAGGAAAATATCCAAGGCCAGTGGAAGGGGAATGAGCTGGACAGCTAGAACTGCAGATCCTTGAGTCTCTTCTTGAGTCTAATGACAGGAGGGGACACATCTCCAGGTCCCATATGAGTAGTAGAGTCTTATATGAAGCTAAAACATCCTTCCACAGCCATGTATTAATGGCTTGATCTCAGAGATCATGCTACTGGGAGGTGGTACTTGGGCGCTAGGTATTTAGGTACTAGGGACTAGGTGATGGGAGAGGTCATTAGGTAACTGGAGCAGTGTTCTCTTAAAGGGGATTGTTGTAGATGGAGTTTTCTTTGGGCTGCCAGTTCACAAGTAATGACGCAGAGACTAATTGTTAATTATGAAAGCTTGGCCTTAGCTTTGGCTTGTCCCATTAGCCCATTAGCTCTTATAACTTAAATGAACCCATTTATCTATGTTCTTTTATGTGACTCAGTTACCCTAACTCTGGACAGCCCATTCTGCTTCTGCTACATCTGGCTGGTGACTCTTCTTCCCAGAGTTCTCTCTCTGTCTCTCTCTGTCTCTGTCTCTCTGTCTCTCTCTCTCTCTCTGCCCTGAAGTCCCATCTAACCTCTTCCCACCTAGCTATTGGCCATTCAGCTCTTCATTAAACCTCACAGTGACTCATGTTCACTCACTGTACAGGAATATTCTGCAAAAGACTGTGATCAGTTTTTATTTTCTTTTATGTGCTCCTGTCACGATACGTCACCTGGTCACACTCACAAAGACTCACAAGTGACAGGGTCAGCTGTTTACATCGCATGCACAGTGAGACAAAATGGTCCCTTTCTCTTTATGAGCCAGTCATCTGGGGTGTTTTGGTAGAGTGGTGGGCAGCAGTGTTTCACCTTCTGTGTGGTGCTGGAGGAACAAAGGTGGAGAAGCAGTGGCTGGTCCATATTTGAGGAACTACAAATGCTACCTCACATTAGGTTATTTCCCCAAGACTATGCTGAGATTGTTTTTCACTTCACAGGGGCAAACCTAAGGACCCCTGCTAGACAAAGTGTTGTCAGGAAAAGGGGCGTGAATTTCACCCTGTGTTGAAGGGAGTGTGTGTGTATTTCACCAGATCTCTTGGTTTACAGACACACGGAGAATTCCAAACCAGACAAGCACCCGTTGGAACTTTGAGTCCATTTGTTCCTAACACAACTGCTGTAGTGGGAGAAAGGAGCCTTCCAAGTGCTTATTAGAATGTCTAGGACAGCTCTTGGCATGCCTGATGTTCTTAAACAGCATTTTAATGATTTAAGAGTAAATGAACCAGAAACCCATGGATTTAATTTCCCTTGAAATACATATACATTTAAAAATTAGAGGGGAACCTACTCAGACAAAATATATTTGTGATTTGGGCACGGCTAGAACACTCTCCACGTTAGCCGCGCCATGGCCCAGTGATCTGCACACACAGAGCCTGGACCAGGCTCTCCACAGATGGTGGCTCAGGAAGCCTGTTGTCTCTCCAGCTGCTCAGAGACCAGCATCTTCCAGTGTCTAGCTGTGCCACTAAAGCTATGAGTAGTGACCCTAGGGTGTCATGCTTGCTTGCACCACAAGGGCATAGAGTGATTGACTAAGAGAAGGCCTCTATTCATCACCTGAACATTATAGAACCTGATGCAGGTGCAGGAACCTGGGGAGAGCCTCTTGACCAGAAATCTGACTTCCCACAATACTGCCTGGCTCCACTGCTCACCTCTAGGGAGATCTCCTTTTTTCTGTGTTTGAGCTTTAAGCCCTTCCCACTCCGCAAATGGATCACTTTGGTTTTGTTTTGTTTTCCTGGTTAAAGGGCAGATAGGCTGTGGAGGTTGTGCCCCCAGGTCCTTGGTCTGTGTGTCTCTTGCTTGTTTAACCATAGCTCTGCGGAGGACAAGTACCAGGCCGCCGTTGTAGGAGGTGCCCCTACCTCATACTTTCTGGTGCTCATCCTTCCTCTAGTCTCTCTTTCTGTGTTTCTCCAGGATGCTTCTTGGATGACTTTAGACTACCTAGGTCCCCAAATCCTACTGTGGTCCATCTAGATGAACTTGCTCAGAAGAAGGAGAATCTAGCTAATACCAGCAACCTAGACAATGAAGGCAATAACTTTCATCTTGAAAGAACTTTACTGTGTGGACCACTGTGTGCAGGTTTTGTGTCCACTCCCTCCATCACTCACTTGATTCACTAATTGTCCGATAGTGCTTCAATGACTTGAGGATAAAAGTCACTCTCTTCTTTCATCCAACAGTAGCGGAATCCTTTCCCTGTGCCAGCTAATGCCAGGGAGAGAAAAATCTGGAATAGTGAGGAATAGCTGATGCCTACAAGCCCCTCACAATTGAATAGAAAAGGCAACATTTAAATATTATAACACAATAATAAGCACGGCCTATGGAGGGATTCCTGAGTCCTTATGTTCCCTGCATGAACTTGTTTAATCTAGAGAGTAACCCCAAAAGTTCATGTGGTTAATTTGAATGATGTGACTGGTATAAAGGGATGAAACTTCCTGCCCTGGCTCACACAAGAGTGACAGCAAAGTCAGGGTTCAAAGCCAAGGATTTAAGTTCAGAGCTCTACCATTATTTATTTTCACTTTTATGTATTTATTTGTGGTGTGTGTCTTTGTGGTACATGTACATGTGTGAGTTTGCATGTCTGCTTCTGTGCACACATCTGGAGGCCATGAGAGGACCTTGAGTGCCCTGCTGAATTGTTCTCTGCCTTATTCTTTTGAGACAGGGTCTCTAACTAAACCGAAAGCTAAGCCAGAAGTCAGTAAACCTCAACAATCCTCCTGCATCTGCTCCTCCTCAGTCCTAGGGTTCCAGGAGTGAGGGACTACCCTGGCTTTTTACATGGCTCTTGGGATTTGAACCCAGGTCCTTATGTTTGCATAACAAATGCCCTTACCCCCCAGTCTACTTCCCCAGCCCCCAGAGTTGTACTTTAATACAGTTCTACATAAGAGAAAGGTCTGATGTTGTATCATTGGCACAGGTCATGGGAACATTGCGAGTAGCCATGGAGACAGCAGGAGATTTACTGAGAATGGCCAGCATAGTGAGAATATACAGTTGTGTAGAGATGTTTGGTGAACATGAACTTCCTGACTCTTAGCTGAGCCCTGGACTTCAGCAAACCCCCTCCCTTGACAGGGAGAGTGTATAGAATTGGGGCCTGTCCTGAGCAGCTAAGGCACAAGGCAATAGGGGCAGAAGATAATTCAGATGTGAAACAGATTGAACTCATTTGCACTCCTCAGCCCCGTTCTCTGTGGGGGAGTGATAACTCTGCTCTGCAAGTTGGTTCAGTGAGTGTTGCCATTGTTTTGAATCACTACCCCTGCATCTCTTCCATGTTATCTAGAAAAGAAGTGTGTGATTAAAGGCAAATAGACTTGCACTTTTCTCCAGTATTTGGCTGTGCCTATTCTTAGTCAGAATGGTAAAATGGCAGTGGAAAGAAAAAGGAGCTAAAAGGAGTTAGCAAAGGGGCTGGGGAGTAGCTTTATTGGTGAAGTATTTGCTTTGCAAGCCTAAAGACCTGAGTTAGATCCCTAGAACTTATGTTAAACAGTTGAGCTAAATAGCAGGTACTTGTAATCCCAGTGCTGGACAAGCAGAACAGGTGGATCCCTGGGACTCCCTGGACAGCCAGTTCTGTTCTAGTTGTCAAGTTCTAGATCAATTATACCAATAATAACCCTGTATCAAAAAACGGACAGCACCTAATGAAGGATGCCTCAATTTCTTCTTTAGTCTCCATACTTGTGTGCACACATGTATACATATATATGTGCACATGCACACATGTGTACGTGCGCGCATGCACACAAACACACACATACACACACACACCAGCCACAGGTGATCTAGGTGAGGTGCTGAGAAAGAAATGTTTCCTAGTAGACGCCGGGATGCTGGGTTGGGCGCCAGGCCAGGAAGGCTGCTCTGGTGCTAGGGGTGTCTACTGCTTGCTTGCATCTTCATCTCTTTGCCTCTTTGTTTGTTTCCCTCATCTTTAATAAAGCAATAATACAGCCAAAATTGCAGAGTTGCTGAGAAATGCAAAATAAATAATGTATGCAAAACCACTAGACGTGTGTTAAGAATTATCGGTAAACACAATCCCATTTTCTTGTCTAACTCAGTCCAATTCCAAGCCGATATAAAAGCTAGCTGCCTTCTAATTTGGGCCAAAAAAATCTGACCACAGCCCATCTTGTCAAAGGCCCTCTCCACGGGTTTACAATGCATCTGAGAGATTTTTCTTTTTTTCTCCAACTATGAATATGTTTATGCTTGTATGTTTTTCTCATTTTTAAAGAAGTTGCAGCTCAGCATTAGTGTTTCCCGGCTTTGCCTTCACTACTGCATCCGTCTCTTTATGCGGCCCCTCCAGGCTGGTGGCATGCACTGTGGGGCTGTGTCAGCACTGTTATCTGTGCAATAGGTCACCCCAGTGCTGCCTACCCAACTCTCAGCTCCTGTCCGCTGACCTCTTTGTTGATTTCTGTCTCTCAGGAGTTGTCTACTCCACCCATATGGCTTTTCAACCAAATATCTTATTTTCTTACTTATTTTGGTCATCCCTTTCCTTCCTGTCCTAACTATTTACCTTTTCCTTGCTCCACCTCTCAAGGGACTTACAGATAACTCTCCCACCAGAGTATTAAGTTCATTTGCTTTTCTTCCATTTTAAGAGAACATTAAGGGAACAGGAAGATGTGGTAAGCAGCTTTCATGAAAAGAAGTGAAAAATGATGTCAACTGTTCCATTAAGAATAATAGAGGACTTTGCTTGACTGCAGTTGGTCATTGAATAGAAAGTTCTAGGTCATTTTTCTTTTCTTTCAGTCCTTGATGCACAGCAGAAGCAGGGACACTGGGGACATGTTTTGAGGTATCCTTTGTGCCCAGAATGAGGGGTTTTGTGGTTGGAAAAAGAAAGACCTTCTAGCAAAAAGGTCTTCAAAGGTCAGATGTAGGGAATTGAATCAAGGAAAACAGAGCAGCGGGCAGACAGGAGAGTGTTCTACTTGGTTACACCGCATGGTCCTGTTTGTCTAGGAGACATATATGAAAGGGCCATTCCTCAAGGTTTTCATGTGGCCCAATGGGAAAAGAAATGCTGTTTGGAGGTAGGCAATGGATGACATTGAAAGACTAAAATCAGTGTCCTGAGAACAAAGGACATGGGGAAGTCTAAAGAACAAAGCTGGGTCAAGCCGACAGAGGGTCTTATGTCATCTGAGGAAATAAAATATGGTACAACATAGGAAATCTGTAATGACGTTTCAGCAAGCCTTGGCCCAAGCTGCCTTGCATGAGAGTCAATGAATCCCAGCATTCTGGAGGCTTTCAGAAACCAGCAGATCTTTCGAGAATAAAGAATGTCTCTGGAAACATGATTGGATCTTTCACACTTGGTGTGGCCATGTTCATTCTTGTGTCCTAGGAGTTACTACAGCTCCTTTATATACATCGGTCCATCTCCTTGTTACACAAGAGGAGAGTAATCTGATGATTCCATCATCGCAGATAAACTGGGCATTGAGAAATCAAGCAACTTTTCCAAAGTCACACAGCTACACGGGATTGAGTTTTATCTGCCCTCTCTGCAGGGTCTAATTCCTTAGCAGAAAAGAAACGTCAAAATGTTGAGTGGGTACTCCTCACCAGATTCCTTTATAACAATCACATGGGAGTAAGTGACAAGCACAGATGAAAAAAACAAATGAAGGGACTCTTTATCTGTGCTTTCTGCCCATTGTCACCCGCCAAACAGGACCATTTCCTCCTCTGGGTGTAGGTTCTGAAGGTGTCCTATCACACTGTTATTAAAATTACTTATATGCATGGTCAAACATGAATATTGTTAAATTTTCAAAATGCTGGAAATACAGAAATAATCTCTTTCTTTCTTTCTTTCTTTCTTTTTCTGAATCAGAGTTTCTCTGCATCACGGCCCTAACTTTCCTGGAACTAGCTCTTGAAGGCTGGCCTCGAACTCAGAGATCCACCTGCCTGTGCCTCCCAAGTACTGGGATTAAAGGCACTGCCTAGTAAAAATATAATTTTAAAAATTCAGATTTTCCACAATATGCAGGCAAAAAGAGATTCTCAGATGGGTTGGAGGTGCTGTGTGACCCAGAAGAGGAAATGTTGACTGACCCCCAGTGAAGACTCCAAATGCTCCTTGGAAAATGCAAAGATTCTCTTTAAAGGAAAGATCTGAGGCTGGGGCTATATTAGAATAGCAAGATAACCAATTTGAAGGGAAAGATTCTGTATCTTAATTTGATATTCGGAAAGCAACAAATATGCAAATAATAATGTTGTCACCCCACAATGAAAAGTAAGCAATACTATTTTGCTGGCAGTATATGAAGATTAATGAACACTGGAATGTTCTCTTCATAATGTTGCAGAGACTAAGAAGAAACACTGGAAAAAACGGGATTCTCATCAAAGTGCAAGGAAGACATACATGAAACTTTCCACCTAGTCTTAGGATAAAATGACAATATAGTATAGTATAGTATAGTGTGTGTGTGTGTGTGTGTGTGTGTGTGTGCTAGGTACATTTTTTTTAACTCAAGGCAGAAATCCAGATTGATCTTGGCTCAGGGAAAGAACAGAAACCAAGCTGGGAGCCAGTTTTAAGTTCACCGGTTCCATCAAATAAAAACACAGAACAACCAATTCAACCCAAGCTTTAGTTGAATACATGGGGCACATTTAAAACGACTTGCTCCTCATTTGAAATGCAGAAAAGCAAGTTTCCCTGGGTGTTTTGTATTTTACTTAATAGCGTGAGAAAGAGTGGAAACCACAATCTTATGTGACTGGAAATGGGCAGGGGACTCTGGGTCCCTGAGGTCCTTCCTCTGAAAGGAGTTGGACCCTCGTGAAGAGAACGCTGAGGCTGGCTGCCCTGTCCTGGAAAGATCAACGACTGGGTAGGTTCTGGAAGGCCGTGATATTGAGGAGAAATGTGAACTCAGGATCTAGTGGGTGAGATGCTGGTGTCACCAGTGAGTCACTTACTAAACCTGGTAAATGAGATTGACACCCTACGTTTATGTCTGTATTTGACATGAGGAAAATGTTAATCTGCTCACTGTAAGGACTAAAAGGTGGGCAGACAGGACTGAAAACTCCTTATAATCTAATGATTATAAATCCAGCTGAAGAAATAATTACAAACACAGAGAACATAACTATTTACAAGTGAAGGCAGGCTAGCAATAGTTGAATAGATGAAGACTGTAGGGAATTATTAAGAGTTTGTGTGTGTGTGTGTGTGTGTGTGTTGAATACCCATAATACCACTGAGGTCAGTAGGGCTGGTTAAATCAGGTTCTCTTAGAACCTATAGAGTAATTGGGTAGAATTACATAATTCTCAAGTAACCAAGTAGGTTCCTACAGATAGTAATATAGTCTACAAGGAAAGTGAAATGTGGAGGGTAAAAACGATAGGTAGAAGGTAGTGCTAATTCAAATGGTTCAACCAGGCTCAATGAGAGGAAACATTCAGATGAGGGACAGAACAGCCTATGATGCATAGGTCTGGAGGCCGGATGGTCCAGGCAATGCAAGTGCACCCACCAATCTCCGATGAAGTACCTGTGGAATGTTCTGGTAAAAGAAGAAGGGTGAAGGCAGCTGAAGGTGAAGAAGAAGACGATAGCAGGAGATGCTCCTGAGACAAGAGGGCACTGGAGGTGACTGGGAAGGAAATGACTTCATTTGAAATGTGACTGAAGGCTCTGATCGCTAGGTTTCAGCATGCAGAATGACATGCTGACATGTCATATTGGATGGATCTTTTAGAAGCTGCTGGGTGAAAAATGGAAAAGCAGAAGCCGAGAAAGCTACTTGTTATACTCCAGGGCATATCTGTAGCTGGATTCAGATTGTAGCAGTAGAAATGGAGGAGGACAGATGGACTCAGACTGTGTTGGGAGACATAACCAAGAGGATTGCATATGAGAGAGGGTATTAGAAACTCAAGTAACAGCCAAGTAATACCGGCTTCTGAAGTAGGAGAAGATTGTGAGAAGATGTAATTGGCATTAGTTTCAAATATCAAATGTTCAGTTACGGTTGTGGATTTTGATGCTGTTCGTTTCTAGTGCTGGGGTTGGCTGCGGAGACTCACACTTGACACAGGAAGACACTCTATAATGGTACTACACCCTTAGACCCTCAACACGTTAGGTTTGAGATATCTATCAGATATCTAATTCTTGTGACATCTAGCCAAATTAAAGGTCAAAAGGATGCTATGTAACATGTAACACTTCATATTCAAATACATTATGTGTATATATATATATACATACATACAGAGTATATATACACACGTAATATACACTCATGTATGAAAGAACACATGCAGACAACCAGGGGACCATATTGGGTTATAGTCTGTTTTATTGTGCTTAGATCTCATCAAAACTGAAGTCATATTTTAAACATCACTCTGGAAACAGCAGAAAGAGAAGCAGAGGGCATGGGACATGGGCATGAAAGGAGCAGATGCAATCTGTCTCCCACACACGTAGCTTGAGTACCTGGCCAGAGGTGGTGTCCATGATCTATTGAGAACTGAGGTAGAGTCATGGAATTCAAGCAAAAGTTATATCCTCAGGCATGCACACAGTTAAAGTAGCCTGCACTGAATGTAGGTAGAGGTGTTTGGTGGACGACATGAAACATAGATCAGAAGATGTTGTGACCTTTTAGGTAACTGGATCAAGTAATGAGCTTGCAAATCAGGAAAGGTCAATGGGAAGTGTGTGGATGGAGAGTGGGCCATCTGCTCAGTGAGACGGAGCCTGGGATTCAATATCTGAGAGTGAAACCGCAAGCACGGGCTCGCCACGCACTTCTTGTTGGCAGTGAAGCTATGGGTAGGACCGTAAGAAGTCAAAACTTCCTAAGATTAGAAATAATGAACACCAGGAGCAGACGTGAACTCTAAATGGAGCTAGCGATGTTCCAGGAAGAGTGCTGAGAATAATTTGTATGGACACTCAATTGCTAAAACAAAAAAATCCAGCTCAGTGGGCAGGCTGGAGAGCACAATGAGAAATAAATAAATACGTGCTACAAGAGAAATAAATATGTGCTACAAGAATTATTCTTCTTGGTCCCTTGATTGAAACAAGTGTTTAATTTAAAACTAATTCCAGACAGCAAACCAATGAGGAAAACAAGTTCCCCAGCTGTTGTAGGAGGTCATTCTGTCTTTGTGTTGCTTTCGTTGGTTAATAAAGAAACTCCTTTGGGCCTGTTGATAGGGTAGAATTTAGGTAGGCAGGAAAAGCAGAACTGAATGCTGGGAGGAAAAAAGGGCGGAGTCAGAGAGACGCCATGGATCTCCCCAAGACAGACGTTGGGAATTTTACACAGTAAGTCACTGCCACGTGGCAATATACAAATTAGTAGAAATGGGTTAAACTAAGGTGTAAGAATTAGCCACTAAGGAGTTAGAGCTAATGGCCAAGCAATGTTTTAATTAATATAGTTTCTATGTGGTTATTTCAGGGCTAAGCTAGCTGGGTGGCCGGGACAAACAAGCAGTCCTCTCCTTGCAACATCCAGGTATGTGTTCCTCAAACCTGTTTTGCAATACATCTGTGGGCCAGGGACTGTGGATGGATGATGGAGATCTCAGCAGAAGTGAAGCCATTCACGGATAAAGGTCCAGTTGGTGACGAGTTTTTCAGGGAGCAGGGCAGCTGCTTCACTTATGGGTCGGTCATCCAGATGCCCATTTTCCACCTGTCTGCCTTCCCTGTTTCGTTCCCCAGAGAGCAATTGAGGAAGGTGTTTCCAGGTGGGCCATTATCTCTGTCTTCCATTATCCTGTCAGATTGGCGCCTTGATGCTTTGCTGGCCCTCTTTCCCAAAAGGCTCTTATCTTGCCACTCCTAATACCTGTTATTTACCTAGATCTGCTCCCCAGTCTTAAAGTTCAATCGGCGACCTCTGAAGGGCGAGAGGAGGCTCCATTGGTCTCCTCCCCACTGGCATTCTCTCATAACCCAAGATGCCAGACTAACCTATCACTTCCAGTATTTTTAGTTTTTCAAATCTCATGTTTCGTTTCCCCACCCCCGGATGCCAAGAGGATGCGGAAAAGGCTGTCACTGAGAGGAAAGATCAATATCCCCCAGACCTCACTGTTTGCTCTAGTGTCTGATGCTCGACTGTCTAGAGAGAATTACACGGCCAAGATCTAAGACTGCTTGTCTTTCCTCAAAGTTTCATCGAAGAGTTCTTCTGAATATCTGGTCTCCTAGGAAAAGAGGTCAAGGCACTCTAAGTTCTCCTTAGCACTAAAATCCTCAAAATATGTCAAAGAAATAGCCAAGGACAGAAGATTAGAGCAATCTTTGCTCTTTTCTCGGTGTGTAAGAGCCACTCTAGAGAGAGAAGAGAGGAGGAGCAATGCTGAGGTGCTGTCTAAGGGCTAGAGACTAGTGACTATCATGCACCTCGATTATACCCTGACTCCTGGAAAATTCATGGAAATTGATTTAATGTTGGTCTCCTTCTGCAAAATTAGTCATGGTAGCCTATGATTTGGATGCATAGCAAAGTCCCTTGTGTGGAAAGAGCACATAAATGTCAATGCTTTGAACTCCTTTGGGAGAATTTCTCTTCTTTAATTTGAAGGACTCTTAAGGCTGTTGTAAAAATTCTTCTCCACTGGGATTGGCTTTGAAGAAACATTTCATTTATTCAGCAAGTGTGGTACCAGTGGCCTCCTCCTCCAGCTCGGGAAGGGGCTGGCTGGAGACCTAAGAGGAATGAATATGAGTGGCTGAATCGTGGAAAGGGTGGATCAATGCTCAAAAATAAAGGCTTATTTACAATGCAATATGCTAAGTGCTATGGTGTGGAGAAGGCGAGACATGAGGGCATGCTCAGAAGAAAAGCATGGAGGGTTAAACAGTGGTTGCTAGGTGAGACCTGAAGGGATAAACACTGGGAATAAGAAAAGGTGGAGTGCTTCAAGCAGAAAACTAGATGGCACAGGCTCCAAGGAGACAGAGCCCGACATGGTGGGAGGAGTAAAGGAAGCGTGAAAACCTGGGAGTCTGTCCTGGGCTTTTGGGCGCCTGGGTGTGTAGTGGTAGGTGCTCAGCAATACTGTGAAAGGAGTAAGAAAAACATATTTGAGCAAGGAGGCAATCAGTCCAATGTTTTCAACTCTGATTTTGAGGTCTCTGCATCAGATGAGCAGCATATGGCTCCAAACACAGAAAGATCTGGCTGGGTATCAATAAATCAACACGTTTACCGGATACTTAGGAGACGCCATTGATTGTGTTAAGCATATTTGATGCACTATTCCATTCAGTTTTAATAACTATTTAGAGATCAGAGAAGTGAATTTTAACCTATGCTATAGGTTTGGAAATTATAACATTTTTTTCCAGAAGAGTTTCATGTGTTGATAACCAAACAACATTTACACAATTCTGGACTGATCGTGTTATTCATGAACTTTCATCTTCTACTTCACCATGCTTTCAAGTAACATTAGTCACATTGAGACAACAAAATCTGTGCTTAAAAATTAAGCTAGGCTGGGATGTTAGGTCAGTTAAGAAAGTACTGGCCTTGCAAGCGTGAGGTCCTGAGTCCAGTCCTCAGAATCCATGTGAACCAGGCATTGTAATCCTAGACCCTGGAAGGCAGGTTGCTGGGTCTCTGTGGCCAGCCAACCTAGCTTACTTAACGTCCAGGGGAATGAGAGGTCCTGTGTCTTTAGTGATGTCTCTGGGAATCACTAAAGACTAACACCTGACATTGGCCCCTAATCTCCTCATGGACTTGTACACATATACACACAAACACAGTACTCAAAGCTGCCTATAGTTAATGTATTTCATAATGATCATAGGCTCTCCCATGTTGGTATCTGCTTCCATATATTCCTGAAAGTTAAACTCTACTTTGAATCACTTACCAGGACTGCTACATCTATAATCACAGGGTTATTCCTCTGATAATATATTTAATACCTGTCTTCCCCTTCAGAGCATAAACCTCTTGAAGACTGAGACTCCTGCTATAAAATTACAGACAGGAATACCAGACCTTGAATGCAACATGTAGTAAGATCTTGGGGAAAAAAAAAAACCAAAACAGAGACAAACATCCACCAGGATTCAGACAGACATTCAGAATGAGCAGCAAAATGACCCAGCAATGTTTTTCCTATAAAGAAATGTTCCAGTAGTAAATTAGTCCCACAAGAAGGAAAACACCAGCTTTCAAACCATGCCATCTTATAGCCACCCCAGGTGCCTCTCATCTCAGAAGTGAACAGTAACTAAGGCAGTGTGGACAGACACCCTCCTGAACGTCACAGGTGACAGTGAGTTTGCACGCTTGGCACCCTGTTAAAGTTTAAGGACTTCTAAGAAGTCACACTTTTAAATCAGTAGAAATATACTATAAGCATGTGTGTATAAGCATGTGTGTTTGTGTGCATATGCATGTATGTGTGTATGTGCGGAATGTTTCACCATCTCAGCCCTCACAGGAATGGGACAGAGCCTAAAAATGCAGACATTGGGTTTATGAAGCAAACAGTGAAGTTGACAGATGAGTCGTCACTCTGAGAGTTGGAATGAAGATTGGAGCATGGGCGGCAACTCTGGTACAGCCCTTTTCTCTTCCATCCATCCTCTGAGGACTCCTAGTGAGCCAATGCACTGAGACGCTGACATAAATCAGGGGCAACAACGGATGGGAGTGAAGAAATGGCTGGGCAGACACAGTGCCGCAGCCATCAATCAGGAACTAATTCAATCCTGTGAGATGCCTCGTTTGATTAATTTATGTCAGCATTTTCTGTGTTGTCAGGCCCGGTCCCTTGTGTTTCCCCTTCCTTCTCTTTCTCCACTTCCCTAGCACAAAGAAGTGCTCCCCTCCTCCATGGTGACAAGAAGGAAGTGGAACCTCAGAGCGTTTCCACCAAACATACAGAAGGGGAGAAAAGAAAGGACAGGCCTTTGCCATAACCCAGGTTCCAGCTCAGAAGAATGCCTGCCTTCTATATGCTTGAGAGTGCCATTCTCGAGTGCCACTTGATAGTAACAGAAGGAGACCCAACTTTCACTCCCACTGTAGAAGACCCGATGGTTTTCATAGTGGCAATCAAAACACACTTCTGTATTTAGTAACCATGATGGAAAAGGTGATCAAAGTCTTTGCTGTTCGTTGAACAACACAGTTACTCAAGGGTGTAGCATACTTGTTACTCTATGTAGATATTATATGGACTCATCTACAGGGCAACGTACTTATAGAATCTTGTGCAGTCTAGAAAAAGAGCAGGGACTAACCACTTGAATGTGTAGCGTTGTTTCTGTGGCTTATTTTCTAGAAAAAATAATATATATATATACATATATATATATATATACTTATATCTACATTCTCAACATTCTATGCAATTATATTTTAGTTTATTAGTACCTATAGTCTAGCTTTTATGACTATATATTTATATATATATATTATATATTACTCCCACCATAATCAGAAATGCTTTAAGCATAATCTTTGTAATTATGGAAACAGAATTGTAACTCTATTGTGAGCTGTCTGACACTTTAGAATATTCATTCTATTTCACAGGATCCATCTGAGGAGATGCAGAGTGGAGACGGTGCTATATTTGAGAGGACTGTGGTCTGTGCGGAGAGACAGAAAAGGCCACAGCTCGATTCAAATGGAAGAGGCACTGAGCAGAAAGGATATGGCAAAGAAAGGGCTGGTGTGCTGGCCATCCTCTGTAGGGCTTTCTATTTTAAGGAGCCGGTGGTCAGGGCCTCTCCAAGCAGCCAGGCTGTCTCCTCTATTGCTTATTTATTCTTGTTATTAAAGATGTTTAGACCTTACTTACTTAGGTAGAGGTTTACAAGTATAACGGAAAGGGAACAAAAGAAAAAGAGCCCAGACCAAAGATGTTTTCCATTACGGACTGAGAGCCACGACAGGCAACATCTATCAAGAGCCCAGTTTCTCGGTTCACACATTTAATTAGGAAACCCGAAACTGAAAGGAAAGGACAGGGAAGGACGAAGAGCCCTGAAACAAAGTCCCGTAATTCACTGACATTTTGTTTTGATTTTTATTGTTTTCATCGTAGGACAGTCTGAATTTAAAGCATCTCTGGTGATCAGCGTAGCTGTGCCTAACCCACTCAGGGCAGGTTTGCACAGGATATGCAGACACACGGGGAAATCTAGATTTCACTTTCCTCCTGTGGCTGAATCCTGAGAAGCATGGTAAACGGAATGTGGGGATGTGCTCTTTAGACCTGCAGACTGAAAACCACGTTATCAGTTCCATAAAAACTAGAACCTCGGGGTTGTAAAAAAAAAATGTTCAGTTAGCCTAGAACAGTTTGGTTAGGAGCTGAAGGATTGTGGGAGAATAACGATTCTCAAGTCTGATCATGCATGAACAAAAGCTAAGAAACACCCTAAGAATATACACCTTCTGGGCTCCTGCTTGGCAGAGTCTCCAGCACTGCAGCCTCAGAGTCCAGGCTTTAAAATGACTCCCCACAAATATTCTCTGTTCCCCCACATGGGGCAAATCCTGAGTTCCATATATTGATGACTATTCCAAAACTCAGACCCAGGATCTTGGATGGCAGTTACAGAAGCCAAGCGGAAGCTGGAAGCTATGTAAGCCTGGAGGACCGTGTGTTGCAGTGACGAGGTTTTATCAAAAAAAAAAGGAGGGACACGTACTAGATTCCAGCCTCTGTATTTGTGGCACCATTTTGACACAAAAAATTCCCCAAAATGTGTGGAAAGTAAGCCACAATGACCTCGCCAACTCTGTTGGGGTCTAAAAATAAGTTGCCTTGTTTACCAGACCTTCAGGGCCATGTTCCAATTCCCAGGCATCGTTGTGCAATGGGGTTGTTAAAATGATGCTTACCCACGTATTAATTGGTAGGAACACACGTGTGGATGGGCTCAAGGCAAGCTGCTCTGTGTGTGTGTGTGTGTGTGTGTGTGTGTCCGCGCGCGCGTGCATGTGCGCCTGCGGGAGGCCACTGATCTAAGCAGGGGTTGGATGCAAGCCTAATGGAGATCTACGCTGCAGTAGGAAATAAGGCTGGGTGACCGTGAAGGCTTTTTAAGATTCTGTAATTCAAAGAAGGAAATGAAGATGGCTGCAAATTGTGGTAGAGCCCCAAGGAAATCAGTAATCTTGAATCACTAATGCTAATTTATGATTTTGGGCAGGTTGTTTGAACTTTATTAAGCTTAGTTAAATCCACTGAAATGAGTGTGGAAATAAATAAACAAGTCAAAATCCTGTTTTCCCCTCGACAGAAAGAATTGCATCAGTGCCTAGATTTCCCACGGAGAGTTCCAGAATCTAATTATTGGAGTAGCAAAGAAAATGTGCTCACGACTCCAGGTTCTTCCTCCACCACCCCTATGACTTGATGTTCCTAGAGTAGGGCATCTCAGAAATGACCATGGAAATCTCCACTACGGGATGCTCTCCAAGGATGTCCACAGGTCCCACTGCTCCAGTGGATGATGACAGATCTAATGGACCTGGTGCTTCATCCTCATCACTGTGGCTTCAAACTTTGACATCAAAGCATTAAATCACATATCAAAAACCAGCTACTGCAGACTTGCATTTGCTTTCTGAGAAGAGAGGGAAGAATAGAGGCTGGAATGAGAGGGGAGGCCATGTGAGCGTTCTGAGGGTGTCTCTGTTCCTTTGCAAATACCCAGAAAGAGGAGAGGCTGAGATTTCAGGTAGACATGTGTTGGTAAGAACATTCTAGGATCTATTTTGATGAATCAGATAGCATTCATCTCCAAGTACAGGGGACAAGAGGTGAGCAAATTCATTAGTACTTTAAAGTCAGGAGCCCTTAGAGCAGTGGTTCTCAACCTTCCTAATAGTGTGACATTTTAATACAGTTCATCATGTTGTGGTGACCCTCAACCACAAAATGACTTTATTAGTACTTCATAACTGCACTTTTGCTACTGCTGTAATCATAATGTAAATATCTGATATGCCAGATATCTGATATGCAGCTCCCAAGGGGGTCGAAACCCGCAGGTTGAGAACCAATGCCATAGAAGTATAAATGTGATATCAATAAAAAAGGCCATGAAAACTCCTTGGGCCTTTTTGGCCTCAGAAATACAGTGGGAACCATAACCTGGGTCATATTGACAATGCAAGAGATTGTTTTATTGAAGCAGACTCTGCTTCATGGACCAGGAAGGGAAAGACACTGTTGTGTGTTGTTCAGGTAGGGAGACAAACTGCAAGGCCTGCTCAGTGTAGAACACTGGTAAGGTCGACAACAATGACCTTCCTGTGCAATCTGACCCAGCCTCTGGGGCTTCGAGAACAGCCAGAGAATTGTTCCTTTAACATGTAAATATACATTCACTTTGAAAAAGCAAAGGACAACCGAGAAGCATGTTCTCCTTCTTCTGAAATCCTGTGGCTAGGTGAAGTTAAGACCAAGTTTCCTGTGAACAATGAAAATGATGGAAAGAATCACCACCCTGGAATTGAGGCAGGAGAGTCAGGGCTGCACTTTACCTGCCCGCGACAGTACTTGCCCTGGGCTCGAATCTGGGCGTTCATGGAAGCAGGGTGGGCAAAGAGGCCAAACTTTCCAGAGCAAGACCAGCTTAGAGCTATATTCAACTGAGGTAATTCTTCCATAGACTCCTTAATTAATAACTTGGGGGAGTTTAATAAGCATAATTGAGTTGATTACTGCTCAAATTCAAAGACAAGAAGACTAATTTAAGCATGCAGAGATGATACAAAGACATGTACAGTATGCAGCTGTTCTAAAGAAAAGTGAAATCTCAAATTGTTTCTCCTTACTGACTCTAAGAACAGGGTGGTGTTGACTTGATTTTTCTTGACAAGCACAAGCACATGCTCTCACAGGGCTGTCGAGTCTCCCCGTTCCACCTCTCCTTTAGGCCACACCCATTCCACTTGATAGCCTCCTCACCCTCAGACCCTAGGCACTTCTGAGACTTTACATGTGAAACCCTAAATAGATTACACACACACACACACACACACAC
>JAQHUG010000062.1:7718176-7743149 GCA_028555095.1 Dicrostonyx torquatus
GTATCATACCCACATATCAGTGATCCACAGTATCATACCCGTGGAAGAGGTGGACCAGATGGGCTCTCTCGGACCCCGACTTTGTCCCTAAAACTAGAATCAGTGCTTGTTTTTCCTACAATTTACTGTCTTCATCTTTTCATCCCAGTATGGTCTCACCCAGTGTCACTCCTTGGACGCAGATTCTGAATTTGTGAAGAATATGATAAGAAACTACTTAATGACCAATGCCAAGCATCCACAGCAGCTACTGTGTGTGTTTGGGTCTCAGCATTTCCACAGAAAGTGTGAGCTGTTAACCTATATACAGACTCTATACTCAGGCATCTACTTGTACTTGATCTTTTTTTTTTTTCACAGTCTCCCTGGCTTTTTGACTTAGTCTCAACTCGCATTCCATGCATCCCTTCTGCTCATCAAGAAAGGGATATGGGCAGATCTCACGGTCAGCAGAGTTTAAAGACTTGAGGTACTTAGCCCTCTCACAAAGGGGACAACACAACTAAAGCTACTGCTTCAAGAGTTTTGAAAGACCGTCTTTCCCATTATGAGGTATAATGTCATGCACATGTTTTATACACAGCTTCACAGCTTCTAAAGTGTTAGCATAGCCTTTATTTCACAGGATCTTTGCAATGTCCCCGTGAAGTAAACCATACAGATGGAACTGTCATCGGTTCTTATCGTTTTTCTCCCAATTTATAAAGTGGGAAACCGAAGATCAAGAGAACGAGATAAACTATCCCAGCCCACACAGCTGACACATGGTGAAGTCGGGACACATTTCCAAATTGTTTCACTCCTGGTACACGGCACTGTCCAAACACGAAGCCAGTTCTGGGTGATAATAGAAAACAGTGTTTGAATCCTTCTGTCTCAGCTGAAGGTCGGAAAATATTTTACCTCATTTCTGACCTCTAGATCTTATGACTCTTTTGTTCTCAAGAAAAAATGACACCAGTCGACAACCAGGAGATATGTTTTTGGTCAGATCAAGTGAGTGTAAAGTATGAATACATCTGCTGAGAAATTGTCCTCCCAGTTGTCAGTAGAACTTTATTGAGTCCTGTCTGGACGGTGTCATATACCAGACAGACTGTTTGCACCTTCTTCTAACACATGGAGCAAACTTGAACTTTGTCTTTGGACAAACCTCCTTCACCCTTGGTCTTGCATTAGTCATGAAGGTTCGGTGGGGAAGAATTTCCTCACTACTCAATGCCCCTCTGTGAGCAGTCATGAAAGCAACCCAAGTCTACTTTCCTTGAACCCATTCCAAGACAACCTATTCCTACAGCTTAGTGAAAAGATAAAAGAAGAACCAAATCTTACATTATTTCCTGTAGGAAATAGCAGCTTAAATTATACTAAAAACTTTGAACCTTGGGTGAAAGATAAGAGGGAAAAGTCACAGATGAAGGGGACAGGGAAAAAAATGTCACATAATCAGATGAGTAGAGTGGAGATTTCACTAAGGGTGAGTGGGCAGTCATCACAAAACAGTATCCATGTAGGAAATTGTCGAAGACTTTTCTTTATAAATGAAAGTTATACAAATAAATAAGATATATAAAAATGTTTGTATTATAAATTTCAGATGTTTGCATAATGCCAAATATTCCCAGAATTTGAGGAAGAAAGCAAATATTACAGAATCAGTGGGAATATTTTCATTGTTACCCTTTTGAGAAGAGATAATTTGTATTCTCCAAATGGAGAAAGGAAAACTTACAAATTCTCCTACGTGATAAGGCTCTGCTGCATTTAGATCTGATACAATTAGTGAAGTTGCACCGAATGCATTTCCTTTATACCTCTGTTTTGAAACACCATGACCAAAATCAAGCTGAGGAGGATGGAGTTTATTTTGTTTGCAATTTTATATAACTGTTCATTATCAAAGGAAGTCATGACAGGATCCCAAACAGTACAAAAACCTGGAAGCAGGGGCTGATGCAGAAGTCATTGAGGGATGCTGATCACTGGCTTGCTCCTCATGGTTTGCTCAGCCTTCTTTCTATAGAACCTAGGACCACCAGCCCAGGAAGAGACCACCCAGAAAAAGCGAGGTCCTTCCCATCAGTCACTAACTAAGAAAATGCTCTACAGCGGGATTTTATGGAGGCATTTTCTCAACTGAGGTTCCCTCCTCTCAAATGAAGTTGAAATAAAAGTCAACTTGAAATAAAACTCCTTACCAGACAAGAATGCTGGTCTTTGACACTAGCATGACAGTTTTAGCAATGGACTTGCATATATAACTACCAATTGCTACCTGTGTTGGTAATTTTAATGGCATTCTAACGCCAACTTAGTACACACCCAACTCCCTCTCCACTGTTTTGTAACCCTCAAATAAATATGCAAAACCTCTATCCTTCTGTGCCCTATTTCCCCCTCACCTCTGACTTCCCATTCCTAACATACTTTATGTCCTCTGTGAGAGTGTATTTTGGTCTGCTTTTTTGTCTCCTTGTTCACAGAGATTTCACCACTATGGCACCCCTTTAATTTTGATTCCATACTGCCCCATATATCCCTCAAAGTCCTGAGTGAGTGACCTGCCCTTACTCTTCAGCACTGATGAAGATTCGACTTCTCCTTTTCCCCACTCATCTCTCTGTCCCAAAGTGAAGCTGTGGCTGCCTAGTCCTTTCGTCCCACTCCCCCAGGTCACTGGTCTGTCCCCTCTACCAACATTATCAGTCTCTATCAGAGGCTTGAATGCTTAGTATTTGCGATTTTTGTCATGTATGTGTACATGTGGCATGTGTGTGAAGGTACATGTGTGGATGTGGGCACAAGATTGGCGTCCAGTCTCTTCCTCGATCTTTCTACCTTACACACGGAGGAAGGGTCTTTGACTGAACTGGAACATTCAGTTTCAGCTGGTCTGGCTGACTAATTGTTCCAGGGATTGGGGAATGCACTGCTTTGCATTGGGTTTACAAGCAGGCTGCCAGACCTACCTGACTTTTATGTGGGTTCTGAGATCTGAACTCTAATCCTCACTCTTATATGGGGAGTGTTTTACCTGTGGGAGCCATCATCCCAGACTATTTGCTGATTTAGTAGTTTATATTCCAAAAGTCCAACGTAAACTCCACAGGGACAGGGACTTTGTTCTTTTCCCTCTGTACCTCCAGTTCTTAGCATTGTAATAACATATTGTAAAAGAAAATATATATTTGCAAAATAAATGAATAAAAAATATATATCTAGATGAAGACACAGAGAACATGTTTTTTTTCTATAGATAGTTATATTTTAGACATTATTTGTAGGCGTTATCTGGCTTTGATCCCCAACTCCACATGCACACATCTACCTGATCTAATTTTCCTTTTATATTATACAAGAAATCTGAAAAGGACCAAGAAAGCAAACTGTAGATTGCACAGTTACTGTAACCTATGAAACCAAATGTTCCTTTCAATATGTCTCTTTTACACTTTAGCATTAACCTGAAAGGTGGATTCATCATTAGAAAATACTAAATACAGGATACTACTCAAACCTTACCTGATAAATAAGAGCACTGTCAATTCTGGAAAGCTCAATGGTCAGGACATTCATTTCCTTTCTTTAGTAGACCGTATATTGAGTATCTGGTTTATTGGGAGCTATGTCTGGGTTCAGTTGATACAAAATTCTCTATCTTATTTCCCTTCTCAATCATTGTGTATGTCCATTATCTTAGTATGTAACACAACTAACTTATTAATGCAAATTAGAGGTCATTCACCATTTAAGGCTCCAATGGTTGACTGATACTTGATTCTTACAGGCACCAGTTGTCTCAGTAACTGAGAGAAAGAAGCCATTGTTTCTCCTCTTGAAGCTGCTGAAAGCTAGGGCAATTGAACACTGTTCTAACAGAACTGGGGAAGCCAGTGGTTCTGGTGCCTGTGTCAACAGACTCCATACAGATGCTTCAACCTTCCCTGCTACGATCTGGTTGTATTTTCATTTGATTCTAAATTTTACTTCCAAAAGGCTTTGTCATTTCCGCAGAGTTCCTATTGGCCACAGGCAAGCAGGATCAATACAAATATAATTTTATAGACAGCACCTAACACAAATGTTCCTGATGCATTTCATTCCCAGAAGTCAGAGTTTGCCACGCTGTGACCAGCTGGGCTTTTGCTTTAAGCTACCATCAAATCCCAACATCTAAAATTTTCCAATGGAGGAAAAAAAAACTGAAAAAGTTACATATAAGCTGGGGTCCAGCTTGCAAGGCAGCGTGTTGCAAGCATAATAGCTGCTTTTTTAGGAGCTATTCTAAGGGATGAAAAGAAGAAAGGGAAGAAAAGCTACCAATGAACACCAGAAACTTCCTGGCAATGTTTTAAAATGACCATCACTATGACTCCTGTTACCTCTCTCATTCCTTCATTTCTTTGTTCTTTCATTTCTTCCTCCCTTTCTCTTTCCCTTCAAGTTTTTCTCCTTCCTTCTGCCTCTTTCTACCCCACACATTGGTATTTAATATACAATCCACTCATTCAAAATGATCAGTAGATTTTAGTGTCTTTACTGTATTAAACAACGACCCCCCTCAATCAATTTTTTAGAACAGTTTGATCAACCCAGCCAGAAAAATTCCTGTTTCCCCTTTTCTACTCCTAGACGCTCTGCTCTCCTACTGTTAGTAATGATAACCACTCATACCCCTTTTTGTGTCTCTAGATATGTCTGTCCTGGACTTTGTACATGCAAGGAATTACCATATGTAGTCTTCTGTGTCTGGCTTTCTTCACAGTATAATGTATTCAAGGTTCATATATGTTGTACCTATGTCAGTATTTCATTACCTTTTTATGGCCAAACAATAGTCTATCAACACATTTCCTTTTTTCTACTTTTCCATTAATCCATTAACCAGGATCAACTTTGGGTTTTCCCTATGGGGTTCCTGGGGATCATATCCTTAGTGGCTCTGGTGTAAAGAAATATATGGAGATACACTGCTGTATCCCTTGGGGGTATGGCTTGAGGGAAATCACTGGGCAGCACAGTGATTATGGTCACACTTTAAAGATGCTTGATAGGAACATTGTCAACAGCCGCTGTTACCATATCTTTTTAGTGACAGCAATCCTCTGGGTGTACACAACACTTTCCTATGATGTTGGTTTTCAGTGCCCTGATTAGTGATGTTAAATGTGTTTTGATGATTACCGTCACCTCCCATGACTTCATTGATGAAATGTATTTGGTTATATACTCATGTCTTTGAAGTTGGCTTCTGATATTATTAGCAGTGTGCAGGAGCCCTTCACCTACTGCTTCCTCTCTCTCTTTCTCTCTCTCTCTCTCTCTCTCTCTCTCTCTCTCTCTCTCTCTCTCTCTCTCTCTCCTGCAATTCCACAGATTCCTGCTGGCATAACTGTATATGACTAGGATTCTGAAACATTGGAGCAGTCAGTGAGCATATTTATAAATGGGCAAAACATTTGGTGAATGGTTTGCTTGCCTACAATCTTAAGTGAAGAAAACCCTGGAACTAAATAGATGCACGATGTCTGCTGCTTAGTGCTGATGCAAATTTGAAAATATATTCTTCTGATCTAGGTACAATAAAAAAGAACAACGAAATATCATTGCACACAATTAAGTAAGTGCTTGTTAAATCTTGGCTTATGGGATAGAATGCACAGAAGGCCTTTATGAGGCATTGGGTTTTAAGTGCTTGGCTTTTCTCATTTAGAAAAGCAGATGAAGGGGTGGAATCATTTCCTTCTTGGTCTGAGAGGTTTTGATCTTCTGAAACCAGGGCAATAACACTAATGTCTTGACGCTGTGAATGTTTTTCTAAATTTGGACAGGGACAGGAGCTCATTTCCAGATTGATGACCCTATCTAAAATGGAGTCCATTTCCCTGTGTAGGTCATAAGATATACATGAGATTTTTTTTTAAATCCAGTTCTGAGAGATAAAAAGTTCTGAGCTGTGTGTGGTTATCAGCTAAACTGCTTACTCAGACCCAGAAGTGTGTCTGCAATTCCATGGCCCTGACAGCACTGCCCTCTGGCTTTCTATGTTGACTGTGGCCCCGGCAATCATGCATCTGGTCATCACTGGCTGCTCTTTGGCTCTACTCTGTCTTATGTAACCAGAAGTACTAAGAATGGAGAAGCTTTGAATCTTTGCAGTGTCTTAGCTATTCAGTTTTGAGCAAGTCACTTGACCTCTCTGATTCTGTTTTCCTTTTCAATCACTTAAGATACTAAGATGTTGATTCAGTAACTTCAAATCAAAAAATATTTTTTTCTTTCATGCTTTTTTTTAACATGACATTTGAAATTAATTTCAACAATTTACTAAAATATTGTTTAAAAAAATAGTTGATTTTATGGTCTTAAATTTCTTCTTTGCTTTTGCATGGGGCTAAAAAAGTGATGGCTCAGTGGTTAAAAGCACTGGTTGCTTTTCCAGAGGATCCAAGTACAATTCCCAACACCCACCTGTAAACTCATTATTGTCTGGAACTCCAGTTCCAAGAGATCTGACACCTTCACGCAGACATACATGCAGGCAAAACACAAATGCACATGAAATAAAAATAAATAAATTATTTAAAAAATTTCTTCTCTGACAATACAGAGCTTAATAGACTGTACCACTGGCAAATGAATATGTAGGTGTTTAGATGTTGTTCAACCCAACTCAAACAAATGGGGTTCATACTCTGTTGAGTGGTGGTGTTTAAGTTTGTAGATGGGAAAAGGAACCTTGGTAGCCTGTATACCCACGTGTCTCTCTCCGACTCCTGGCAGGTTGAGCTAGACAGATCCTGGGTCTGTGTGATCTGTGCTGGAGTCACCTTTCCTTGACCATTATAAATGACAGTGTAGGAGGAGAGGATAAAGCCCAGGGACAAATAAAAGTGTCTTCTCTACCCCTTCAAAGAATCAACTGAGCTCTGTGCAAGTCGTTAGTGGAGAGAAAACTTTGGAAGGCAGGGATCTGAAGCTCTTGTCAATAGGTCGCTTTGCAGAGCAGGAGGTCATCCCTAACTTAAAAAGAAACTAGGAGAGAGAGGTCACTCCCATGCCACTCAAAATATTACAAGGGTTGAATGACCACAAAGACAATATTTTCCAGGAACTGAAAACCACTAATGACATTATTTTTGTAATTCAAATACTTTCTTTCAGGATAAACACCTGCTCCTTTTGGAAGCAGATTTAATGATGATATTTATCCATTTATATTTGTATACTGCTGAGTCCACTGACAGCACTCAATAAATAATAGATAATGATAATAATAATCCTGATCCAAAGTCTTGAGGAAGAGAAAAACAAGACCCGGAGATTTATTGTTGGCATATACTGTAAAAATCGATCTGGCTCCTTAAATAGGAGAAGTGCCTAGAGGGAAGAGAATCCATTGATTTATGATGCAAAGAAAATGTAATTTTAAGAATTACAATAATAACAGCAATAATCAATGTCCTATATGCCTCACAGTAAAAAAAAAAAAAAAAAAGGAAAGAAGAACAACATTCAAAATAACACAAGCCATTACTTTAGGAAAGGGGGAGTTTCCAAGAGTGTGGTACTTTTATATTACTGGATTCTTTGATAAGCTCGGCCCATGATAAAAATCATCTTGTTTTGTTTGATTCTCGAGGAGGTAGGCCACTCACCCCAGGTGCAGAAAAGAACCAATGTTTCTCTACTCTACTCACTCACCTACTGAATCTCGCTTCTCCATCTCACATCCTTTGCTTCAGTTATCAGTGTGGGGTGCCCTAGCCTAGCTCCAGATGACACCTAATAGCAATCTTCCATATCTAGACTCCTCTCCCCTACCACACCCTTCACTTGCCTCCACAAAGCACAAAAGGTCCCTTCTGGGATAATTCAGTGATATCTTATTGCATATGGAATTCAGAATCTGCTCTGATGATCTTGTTCTACCTTGACCTCATAGCTTCGTATTGCCCAACATGATTCCATCTGTGACTCTTTTACTGCCACACTCACAATGCCTCTCAAACACCATTTGTCTACAGCGTTGATCAGGTTTCTGGCATGGAATTCACTGTGTAGTATGCTAAAATACTTCCCAAGGGCACAGCTCTAAGGTTTTATATATGTCCATTTATATATGTCCATATTGCCCTTCTTTAGTATGGATTCTTCATTTCACAGTTGAATCAGAATTGTGCCCATCTTAACATCTCTTTACTTACACACACACACACACACACACACACACACACACACACACTCACAAACACTTCTCCCTGGTGAGTAGTGAGGCTAAAAAGTCCATGAATTTTGTGTGTAGTAGTTATTTGAATGATATGTTCTTACTGAACTCCACTGCTATTGAAAGGATATTCGTGGGAGAAAACATTAGTCTCCTCAAATTTTATGGTCTCTGACCTTTAGTAAAACTATAACCACATCTTATCTAGCCTCCTGTTGGATCAGCAACAATTTCTATAATAATACACAACATCTTGTAGTGTAGACCATGGGATAGGCACTTGATCAATACTCAATGAAGGCCATTGCTTTAGAAGGAAAACTCCTGAGTATAGATGTCAATACTCTTAACATGCAAAACAAAGGGCTTTCTCTAAATTCTCAGGCTTTCCTTACGAAACCTCATTTTGACTTTGATGATAACCTCTTTAATATATTAAGGTTCCTTTGCATTCTGTCTCTAACGCTCATTATGGCACCCAATCAACCTCCATTGATAAAAATCAAATATTACGTTCTGCCATCAATCACACAGTTAATAAAACATCTTCATAATGTCTGTGCAAGATTAAATTGGTTTAGGAAGAAGTGTGTGATTAAAAGTCAATGAAAAAATAGTCTTTAACTTTACAAGGATTAGATTTACTAAGTCATAGTTGTCTCTTATGTGGCTTCAACTTCTTTTTTGATCATAAAATCTGTAAGGAAATGGCATATCTGCCTTTCCTATAGTTATATTTTTCAGCTCTAAGCCTGTTCTTGGCACACAGTAGATGTTCAGTAAGTATTTGGCTCATGAACGAAGTATATTGACATACAAAGTCAAGAATGGTCCCAAGGAGTAGTGACATTTACTATGATTTGCTTTCTCCCTAAGACAAAGCAATTTTAAATGCTTTCTTGGACACACAAGGGGGTAGACAAGTCAGTGACATGGGGCTCTTTTGACAAGTTCCTTATGAGAAGCTTCCGTTTTCAGATATTCATGAACTGTTGAGGTGAGTACACAGCTGTCTTTACAAACTGAAGAAAGAAGTAAATAGGATCAAGGAAAATAGATGCAGAAAGAACAAAGGAACTTAACTAATTCTTCATAATGACTCTGAGGTTTTATTGTACCAAGTCAGGTGTGGAATTTCTTAAACTCTGTAAATCAATTCTGCCCCTGAGCCTCACAGGGGTTATTAATGAGTTTCTTAAACACGGCGGTGGCTTTGAATGTTAGCTTACAATATCCATCCACGCTGCTACTTACTCTCTTTCTTTACTTTTCCTCCAGCAGGAACATTGGTGCCTACCTTCTACCTATTGACTTTCTCAGATGCTCTTGCGAGATGCTGGTGTGTATGCATATTTGCAAAATTAAGAGACCAAATGTAAGCTCCTGAATGGAGATTATTTTCTGATTCTTTTTCCAGGCAAATGCTTTCCAGTGCCAGAGTTGGAGCTAAGCATCAGCTCTGAAATGTAAACTGTGCTACCCTTTAATAGCACTGTTCATGGAAAGATTTATGGACAATCAAATTGCTATTTCTTTCCTTTTATGCAAACCCATAATAGAGTAATGGAAGAAAAGGGCAGAGGGTGAGGGACAATTGGGAACCGCCCATGGCAAATGCAAATAAAACAGAGACTATCCTGCGTGTACATGCATGGTCCATCACCCTGTTGTATGTGGGCACGCTTGTAGTTGGTGAGTGCCTGAAACCCTAAAGAGCTCTTTCTTTATAAGGCTGGGCATACAGACTTGTTCCTGTAACTGTGGTGACCCCAAAGACTTACTGGAAATAGTCACAATGTACAACACGACTTTCTTCTTTGTGATGAAGGCAAGGGGCAGGCAAGGAAGCCAGGGCATTGCCAAGTTGACTTCCTGTAGAGTGCTACTCTGCTCCGCCTCTTAACAAGATGTGTTCTCTGGCATTGCACATTGTGCGTGGAAGTGGATTCTATTTTAACACCAACAGTTTAGTATCATTGCAAACAAGGCGTCAGAGAGATTAACCCCCTCTGGTCAACAATCTGATCTACTTTCAGGGAAAAAATAAGTCATTGGGATCTTGCTTCATGAACTCCAAATGGGTAGGAGAGGTATACAGTGAAAAATTCTGCTTTCTCTAAAATCTGCTTTTTGGTAAAATGCCATTAACACTTTACATGTTCATTCATTAAATGCAGAAACCATGTCCATCCTAAACTTATACCAAACTTAGGTTCTTTATCTAGGATCTGCTCTTTGGGAAAAGACCACTAAACTTTGATATGTTCACTCATTAAATGCAGGAACCACATCACTTGTAAGCTCGGTACCAAATTAGCACACAGTACTTGCCAGAGAATGTGAGCCCAAATAGTGCTGAGTTTGTGGTGTGGGCCCTGTGCTCCATCTTGTTGCTTTTCATGGGAGACTGTGGTTGGAGATGAGATGAATGAGAGGAGTCATCCATCAGAGAGGGAGGAGAAATCACAAGAACAGGCCAGTGTTTGGAAGGAGCATGGAGCTCTGTCCCTGGAAGGCTGAGAAATGGTGTTTATGGCCTTGGATTCCAATTCAATAGCAACAACGCTGCAGGAAGTATTGATCTGGCAAGAGCTGGAGGCTTTCCAGCAAGGCTGAGCCATCCACTCACAGGTGCCTGCTTGCAATTGACTTTACCAATGCCTTGCTTCAATGGAGCAAGCATGAGCTCAGTGTAGATGGCTCTCCAATTAGCCCTTAGTCAGGGAGTAAGTGGGTGGTGGGGGGCATGTTCCAGGGCTTAGAAACAGAGGAAAAGCTAGATAGTGAATGTTTTCCTCAGGGGCTCTACTGCTGACTCCCATGTCTATATCAAAGACATTATCAACATAGACAAGCTATTTCTAAGGCACTCCTCTTTCATTTAAGATAGTCACATGCTTTATGAAATAAGAACTTTTCAGCTTTGTTGGAGCAAACAAAATAATACTTGGATTTCCTTCTGATATGAATTAAAAGATTTTTTATCCTAGATAATAATTTTTATACTGATAGACACGATGAAAGTATTTATAACAATATTCCATTTTGATTGTTATAGATCCTGCATGGTAAATTAAAAAGCCATTGGGGAGACATATTTCCATAGCCACACAGGTCTTGGCTGTAAAATTCCCTTTACTGTATTTTTGCTATTGAGTTAAAGAAAGGGCATAGTGCTTGAAAGAAGTGAACTTGGTCATGCAGCCAAGCCCTACAAGAACAGGTTAGGGCATTTCTCCACTTTGAATGACTGATCTATGCCCTGACCCAAGAATGTTCTTTAGTCAAACAACCATGTGCAGCCAAATGCAGACCCCGATAGACAGCCCTGCCGAGCCTCCCACTCTGACTGTCTGCGTTCCCCTCACCCTACCCTGGGAGCTCTCTCCACCCAAACAGCCACATAGAGCCTAGGCATGCAAGACCAAACAAGGAAGCCACTTCATCGCATCATTTCTGACACTTGCCCTTCCTCAGAGCCCCTCCAACTCACCGACTACCTCCACTCTTTCAAGAAGTAAGGCAGCCCTTCCACCCTGCACTGTCTTTGCCCCTTCGTCTGCTTCTAGAGCCCTCAAGCTAATTCTCCACAGGAGACCTCCTTACTGGGTAAGGGCTTGATAAAAAAGACCCCTTAGCCATGACCTGCTCCAACTTCATCCAGTCTCCTCCCAGCCTTCCAGTCGGCTACCTACCTCTAGGCTTTACTCTAAACACCCAGCAGTAAAAAGAATGAAGAACCTGACATCTCATGTATGGATCTTGTCAGTAAAACAAGCAATACAAAAAAAAATCAAGACAGTGTGTCTGCTCCCAACCAAAATCACCAAAGGCTGCAGTAACAGCCCCCAAAGATATTGAAATTCAAGACACATAATTCAAAATGTCAACTATAAATAAGTTAAAGGAGCTTAAAGGATTTAAAGAAAACATGAACAAACAGTTGAATGAATTGAGAGAGGACATGAGGTACACTGTTTGAAATCCCAGAAAATAGACATAGCTGAATGGAAAAGGGAAGACAATTCAGAATGCAAAAATAGAATTCAATAAAGAGAAATATGGAAGCAAGCTCAACCTGCAAAGAAAATTCCAATTAGCCAAGTCAAGCTCAATGAAGGGCACTGCCAATGAAGGATCATGTGGAAAAGAGTCTGCAGGCTTGAAGACTGTTACTGGGGAAACAACCACTCCTGGTTGGATTTTACATCGCTCTGTATAAGAGAATCCATACCTAGGTCTGTAAACAGAGTTTTAGAAAAAGAAAAATAAGCCAGGTGGCAGTGGTGCACGCCTTTCATCCCAGCACTCAGAAGACAGAGGCAGGCATGTGAGTTCGTGGTCAGCCTGATCTACAAGAGCTAGTTCCAGGATAGGCTTCAAAGCCACAGAGAAACCCTATCTTGAAAAATTACAAAGAAAAGTAAAGAAACAAAGATACGACTGAGGAGGCTTGGGATCTAATAAGGAGCCTACAACTCCACTTAGGTATATTGACATAGCATCTAACTATATTTTAAATGCCTGTGTTTATACTCAAAACCAAAAGCTACTCTTCCTTCTCCTAATCAGAGAAGTCTCTTTGCAGTGAACAGGGGCAAGTACAGAGACATAAAGATGCTGAAATGACAAGTTGAGTGCTCTGGCCTAAACAAGGTATTGATATGACCCACATACGGTTCAAGAACCATTACAAAAGAGGGGCAGAAAGAATCTTAGAGCTTTAAAGTAGGGAAAAGACCTGTGAAAAACCATCTCCTAAACAAGAGTCACCCATGGGCAACTATGAACTCACTGCAGCGGCACTGTCTGGCTTGAGACCCACATAAGCCAGGCCACTTCATGGTCAGCTATGGATAGGGAAGGGGCCCACAGGGCCCTGCCACTTACTGATGAGCTATTAGTAACTAACACATTCTGAGAGACAGGGAGATATAACACCCAGTTGTTCACTCACTGATGTGTGCCCACCAGGCTCTAGTGGATAATCCCAAACACAAACTCTCAGAGAACACCCTAGTTCAATTTCAAGGAGCCCAAAAGAACACAAAAATTTGTGATTATGGAACAGAGATTTATAAAGAAGAGAGTGCCCTGGCAGGGGTGGTAGGGAGATAATAACATAGTTTTATGTATATATATATATGTGTGTGTGTGTGTGTGTGTGTGTGTGTGTGTGTGTGTGTGTGTATTTATTTATGTATGTTGGTCAAGAGCAAAATATATTAAAATGAAAACAGAAAGAAGAATGGGACTTCCAGTATGCTGAACTCTTAACATCCCTTGTACAGAGACAAGAGTATAGAATAGAAAACAGCCAGGGTAAGGGTCTGGTCATTGGGCAGGTGGTGGATTTGAAAAAAGGCAGTGTTGAGAGAGGCCACTTGCTAATGTAAGCTTATGTAAAGACATGATGTCCACAGCAGACTCTCATTTCCTTTGTGTGGTTGGCTTCAAAACCCACTAGTACCTGTGTGTAGACTTGACTGGGACATCAGAATGCAAGAGAGGTGGTCCTCCTCCAACACCCACAACTGTAAGGAGCAATAGGCCTTCGGATTGGCTGTGGTTGCTTGGGTTTTGATGGAGAGTCTGCAGAAGACGCACACAGTAGATGGAGCCACAAGAAATAGTGAGTTATAAATTTCATTCTAATACTGATAGTTTATGAATCTCTGTGATCCATCTTTTTCTATCTTAAAATAGTTCATAACTGAAGGCATTTGGGTAAATAACATCTTCTTCTGTACACAAAGGATAGAAGCAATATGATGGATAAGAACGGCAGGATTTCTTTCTCAGAGAGAAAATACTGCAGAAATCTTAAGCTGGCTGGATGAAAAGAACAGAAGCCCCACTGCAGCAGACTTAGGGAAACCTCTAAGCTCAGGGGCAGACTAGATTCAGATCAACCACATGACTACCTTTACCTGGGGTAGATGTAGTCAACCTGATGGGGAGTCTGTTGAGGATCTTAAAATAGTTTCTTACTTAATGCTTCCTTGGGGTGGGGTTGACAAGAGAGAAAGATTAGCATTGGAAATTAACTCCACCTTCATTAGTGTTTTAGAGTTAATACTTTTTTCTTTCAGATTTAAGAGAATTCACCCCGACCCATCTTTCTCTCTCTTCCCAGTCAAGGGCTTTAACCCAGACACAGGACCTTCTGCTACCTAGTGATGGACACTCAATAACGTTGAGAGAGGGAAAGAGCTTGCTGGAGAGATGAGGTGAAGAAATTACTCTTTGATCTCTCAAAAGAGCACGGCAGCTTTGCTGCTGATGCAAACCTCCTACCTCTATCTTAGCATCATCATCCTTCTAGTATGCTCCAGCATGTGAAAGCTCCAAGCCACTTTCCACAGCAACACTTCGCTTTCTCTAGAATGTTTCGCCTCTAGAGAAAAGTCCATCTCTTACTGAATGCATATTGGAATTGTCTCTGTGTGTTTGTGTGTACATGTGAACCCCAGCACATGGCAGACATGTGATCAGAAGACAATCTTTAGGAGTTGGTTCTTTCCTTTGCAGAGGCAATGTTTCTCTTGTGGCCACTGCCCTGCTGCACACTGTGGGCTAGACAGTCTCTGAGCTACTTGGTCTCTACCTTTCAACTCTCTGCAAGACTGCTGGGATCAGATAGATGCAAGAGTACCCAGCTTTTTACATGGCTTCTGAGAGTTGAAGTCTTGTCCTAAGGCTTGTGTAGCTAGCTAGCACTTACACTGACTGAGTCATCTCCTGGCCCTCTTTTGGCCTTTGACACAACATCTAGCTGAATCTCACGCTGACTTGGAATTAGCCCTGGCTGATCTCAAGCTCTCTCTTCTCTTCCTCTGCCTCTCAAGGGCTGTGACTACAGGTATATGCCTCTGAACTCAGCTTCTCCTTATTTAACATAACAGCCAACAAATCCTATTACTGCCTCTTTTCTTTCATGGCACCTCTTGCCATTTCTGAGCAAAATAACAATAAAAATAATAATCTCCAAGTCAACTGGAATCATGTCTAGAGTCTCTTTTTTTCTGATCCCCAAATCCTCACACTCAGAACAAACCTAACACTCAGGAAGTACTAAAGCATATTTACAAAAATAAGGTCTAAAATGAACCAATCTGTGCTAACTCCAGAGAGAGCTCTGGAGTAGCAAGTGTTGAAAATGTAGATCTAGCCTATCTCTTGGCCTCCCTTAGTCTCTACCCCAGCACACCCTACTCTCCATCCATTGCTCTTAGCTTCTCAGTAGAGCTTCATGTTCCACCAGTTTGTACTCAGCCCCCACCTTTGGGGACCTCCCTCCTGTGTCACTACAGGCTATCTTCTTCCTCTGTAGCCCTGTCTCTGTAATTTTCTCACCAAGAATTCATCCTGCATTGCTGCAGACTGCTCCCCCATCTTCAAACACAATAGCACCTCATACTGATGGCTCGCTTCTATGGACCTTATTTTTGAAGAGGCCCTGGTTTATTTGATGGGATAGGAGAACCTACTCCACATAGCCTCATTGCAAACCAGCTTTGTTGTCACTGCCTCTTATTTTCAAATTAGGGCTTCTCATCATTGGAAAAATGCCAAACTATCTAACACAGAAGTTCCAGGGTCCCAATCCCATTCTCTTAGGTGTGACCATAGATGAAACTGTTATAAATGTTCACAGGAACCTTCTGTCCCTGTGATCTCTCAAACTCTCTAAGCATGTGTCTAGCATAGACATGGCATGACCTGGGCACAGACATATAGATAAGGACATCTAGGGATCCTAATGTTTTAGAAACAGCTTCTTAATATATATGAATGTTGAATTATACTTTTTTCTCGCTTGACAATAAGACCTGGATGCCTCCAATGTCATTACATGTAGAAAATAATTCAGAGGTATTTATAGTTGAATGCCATAGCATGGGAATGTGGTTTTTTTTAACAAAAAAGATAGTCTTGTATTTTGTATAACTTATACATAACACCTAAGAGATGACCAGGTCTTACCTACAATTCAAGATGGCCAAATATTTTGATGAGCTTGTCTCTCCTTGGATGTTCGAAGCATTTTACGCAGTGAGCCTGGTAGCCAGACCTCTTTCCCATTATCATGGGTAAGCTCATGTGCAGCACATGAGCAGAAAACTAACAAGCAGAGCACTGTGGTGTTTATAACACCTGTGTTAAGTTCTAAGCTTCGAGGCTCAGGGATGGCAGGAAGGAGAGCAAATGGGTAGAAAAGGAGCAGGTGGAGATTTCTGGAATCCTAGGCAGTAGGGTGTCAGAATGGCAAGCAACCTGGGATGTTTTTGCACTGTGCCCAGGGCTCAGAAAATGACTCTATAGGTTCTAGATTTCCCTCCCAGCCATTGCCTGATGAACATTAGTGTTGCCTGTCATCATGTATTTGATAACACTGTGTGAATGCTTATTAATTACCATGGTACAGGGTGAGTTTGACTTCTAGCTCCCTCCCTGGAACATACACGCAGGAGAAGGAGCAGACAATAAGCTCAGAAGAAAACACATCTTTTTCTGTCGGCTCCTGGCAACTTCTATGAAAAGATGGAAAATACAGGAAAACAGAGAAAGATTTGAGAATCATTTAGATTCGATAGTCAAGGAAGCATTCCAGAGCAGGTAATGTTTGCCCAAAGATTGATACGTGATGACACTCTTCTGCCCTAGGCAAGCTAGCTTCCCTGTATGTAATAGACACAAGGGAGAGAACACGAAAATTTTTATCTGTCTGCAGCCCAGTTGGTTGAGCCCCTCTTCCGCTCTTTTGTCTGCTACCAGCTAGACCATACAAGGCAGGTCAATACTTCTACTCTCTGTCTCATTTCCATCATTTGTAAAATGAGAAATTGGACTACTGTCCTTTATGGCCCTTCTGCCAGTAACAATCATCAATGGTGTCACGTCTCTAGACCATCACCATTTTCCCCCCAACGTCCCTAATTCAGAAAGAACTGGTGACCTACTTATCCGCAGAATGTGAGGGTCATACACACATGAGACCGAGAGCAGGTGCCCAGCAACTTCCTTCCCTATATGATGATATTGAGGTACTGCACCTTACAATGAAGCTTCTTCCAGGAGCAATCAGCACGATCACTCTGCATTTTAGAATGCAATAATCTATGTGTGAAGCTCAGGTGGGGAGGTGGTTCTATGACTTTGTCTTGGCCCCACCTCCAATGGGATCCCAACAAGACCCAACATGCTATTTCATTCCATTAGCGAATCCTAGATCTGAGTGGGACCATGTTGAAAAGAGAGAGTCATAGTGAAAAGATGCCAGCTTTAGAACGTCTATCGGGAACTTACGTCCTAGCCTCTCTTCTCATTCACAGTACAATCTTGGACCACAAGTAAAAATGGCTACTGTGCTTAGCTGAACCATGATTCATAATCTACTACCAGGACCCAGAAGTTCAACCATTGGGTTATTGTTGTACAAATACAGGTTGAAGAGACCTGAAGAGAATAAGTAACTTGTTAAAGATGACCAAGCACGTCTGGTACTGGGTATATTCAAATCTAGGTGAATTGGGGTTTTCTATAAAAACAGAACTTGTAGAACGAATATACATATGTATGTGTGTATTTCGTAAATCCCGCAGATACTCATATATATGTGTATATATTCATAGGTGGAATCTATTAGAATGGCTTACAGGCTGTGATTCAGCTAGTCCAACATGGCTGTTTATTAACAGAAGGTCAAAGAATTCCTTAAGTAGTTATTCACTCCATGAGGCTGGATGTCTCAGCTGGTTTTCAGTATACACCTGGATCCTAAAGAAGCAGCCTCCGATGCTGGTAAAGAAAGGACTTTCCTGCAAGAGTGAGAGAAAGCCTGCTGAGAGCAAGAGCTTCCCTCTTTCAGGTCCTTTATACAGGCTGCCACCAGAGGGTGTGGCCCAGATTTAAGGTGGATCATCCCACCTTAAAAGATCCAACTTAAAAGTGGGTGTTCCCACTTCAAACTATTTAATGAAGAAAATCCCCTGCAGGGTGGACCCTTGGGTTTCAGTTGGCTCCACTCCGTAGTCAAGTTCACAATGAAGAGTGGTCATCATATTAAAGTAACTTCAAAGTGAAGGTTTTAGTTACAAACTATCACTGGATTTCTTTGGCACTCAGTTTTCCCATTGAAAATGGCGTCCCTGTAGCTACCTGAAGTATGTGAAGGACGTCATATGGAACAGGGGTGAACTGTCAGCAGATGCTAAGCTTACTCTACCCAGAAGGGGCAGTTCCCTTTGCTTCAGTCTCTCAACCACTTCCTTGTACTGTCTGGGGCCAGGAGGCCACCCTTACCTCTCAACCCAAAACTGCCAAGACTCTGGCCAGGAGCATGCGAGTGAGCAGTGGACAGTCAGCTCAGCAATTTTTGAGACTTTTAAAGTCTCTAAATGCAGTCAGTAGGAAGCTGTGAGTTATCACTAAAAAGAAGAACTTTGAGACGAATTATCAGAAAGGGTTGATCACCCTCGATCCTTGACTATCCCTGACTATGAATGATTATAAAAATTCTGCACTATTCTGCACTTGTGGAGGCCAAGTTAATGAGGCATTACTGTATCTATCTGTCAGATTATGCTAAGCCTTTTAAATAACATAATTTCTATTCATTGCAGGGTAGCTTAAAAAGATGCAACGGACAAGGAGTTCCTTTCATCTTAATGGAGAACTGGCATCTTCAATTAGAAAGTATTTAAACTATGCCGAAACATATGTTCTGAAAATAAAAGGACAGAAAGGAATTTAAGTGAGGTTAGTATTATCTGAATGTCAGACTAAAAGAAAAAAAGCAAAGTGGTCATTTGGCTTATCATGAAAATTGCTTGTAAGGACAAATTTGAAATTTCTATGTTGCTGTTCACATGAGTGGGTAGTTTCTGTCTGACCCCTGAGTTGCCCTCCTCCTCCATGGACTATTAGTCTGAATATTAAGGAGACTGACTTACATGGCTTTTTGGTCACACGGACCCATCTGTGTTTATACAGAAGGACATGGTCAATGAAGGGGTCAGTAGGGCCAGCATTTATCATGTGCTTGTGGCCTGAGCATGGCATAGCCTGAGTTCCTCACTTAGTTACCTTTGTAGCATGTGTAAATACATGCATACTCAGAAGAACTAAGCAGATATGTATGTGTGTACGTGCATATGGTGGTGACACTGGGGGACTGGAAATATAATGATATAATATAGTTACTTTTCTACCTCGCTATTCCAAGACCCTTCATAAGGAACAAAGGCAAACTACTTTTCCAGAAGCCAGGTAGAGGTACCAAACTTTAGAAAGGATGCTTGGTTTATTTACTAAGGCTGTTTATCTGAAGTGTAAAAATCAAAGTTTGCCAATCACTGCTGACTTTGACTGTAGGGTTAAGAAACAGAATTGTTTGTATTACTTTTTGCAAGTAAGAATTCCCAGAGGAGGTCTTTTGTGCTTATAAGTTCAGAGTGCATTTAAGGCTAGAGAATAAGAGAAAGGACTGTAGATTCAAACATGCTTGCATGCATGTCCTGCTTCATAACACATCCAAGGACAATGACTGTATGGCAGGGGATTCTGGTCAAAGCCTGCTGCCAAGTCCTTACTAGCTTCATAAGCTTGGAAAGACATGTATACCCACTTTGTCTCAGTTTCCCGGTCAGAGAGATACAGTGCTATTGTGAGAAACACTGCATCAACAGTAAGCTACTGACGAGTGCTATTTATTGTTCTGTAAAGTGAGAGTGATGACCCAGTCTCACATTGTAAGACTGTTTCAAAGTTCAAAAGAGACAACGTGCAAAAAATGCTTCCCCTAATACATACATGGTATAATGATTGGGAGATGAGGAGCTATTACTATCAAAGACCAGAGCAACCAAAAGTGCATCATCGTATGTCTGTTTGGATGGCTTTTCTATAGACATCAATGCACTCAGTTCTCCATCTACTATCTAATAGCTGCAGACGGCTCAGGAAATTGTATAACATCTAAGGTCCTCAGTTTCCTGGGCTATAAAATATGAAAGCCAGATGATCAAAGGACATTTTAGCTCTAAAAAGACTAGATTTTGATTCCTCAGATTTCCAATTGTGTTAAAAGAAAGGAACAAAATCAAAACAGAAAATGAGCAGTCTCAGTGTTCTATCACTCCTCTGCCACATTCTGTTCTTCTAGAAGCATCTGCAATCTAAGCTATTAACTAAACAAAGGGAAGTAAGTCAACTTGGAAGAATATAATCAGGATAATTCCATGAGTAATCATTTGTTCTTTACCCGGGAAATGGCTCGTCTAAATACAGGCTGAGAAGTGAACTATGTTATACCAAGTAGTCAGAGTCCTTTGCTGGTTAGCAGTTCCCATGGCCAGGAATGAAATTAGAAACATATCAACCCAGTCGAGTCTTCCAGTCAGCAAATTTATGAATGACTACAGTTCACAATTTTAATGTCTTTGTTCTACGTATATTCAAACAGCTGCCATGATCTCCTGACAATGTACAGGTAAAGGAACATGGAACCACCTGGGAAGCCTTTTTCAGACAGTCTAAGGTGGGGTCTCCTATGCTGTATTCATGAAGCCTTTGAGAGGAAGTCATAGAAAACCTCAGCCTAAAAAGATATCTTACCACAGCAGGTATCATCAGAAGATGCCCCAATCTCAGAATTTTTAGATACTTCTACTAATGAAAATTGATAATGATAATGGTGATCTAGTTTAATGCCTTTCAAGTAACAGGTCTTAATATTTTTGATTTTTGAGACCGGGTACCTCCTGAAACCAAGGAGAGCCTAGAACTTTCTTTGTAGCACAATGTGGCCTCTTGAACATCTTGATCCTCCTGCCTACACATCCTGAGTGTTAGAACCACATGTATGCATCACCGTACCTAGCTTTGATTCATCCCTGCCATTATGATCATTCCTCAATCTGAGTAAGCCAGGCACTTCTAATGAATTACATTCTTATTCATTGCTTCTGTCCCCCTCATGCACTCTTGTAGCCATGTTGAGCCATAAAAATTCTTTGCTCTAACTAGCCACCAGGTCTTCACTCATTTAGTTGTTATGCTTATTTTTTTTTAACCTGAAAAACATTTCTTTTCTCTCTTTACCTATCTATTTAGCATCTCCATGTCTTACAATTAGCAGGTCAGACTGCATCAACAACCTTGGGCAGGATTAAGAGTCCCCCACTGTGAGCTAACAGAACCTCTTCTACTTGCTCTTTTCAGAACATCTGCTAAGATATATTGTGATGTTTTATTTAATTGGGGGGTTTTCTGACTTGATTATGGACTCCATTGCTAAAGGGGCCCAATCTTACTGATGGTTGGCTTTTGGTGCTCAGCATGTGGGCTGGCACATGGGAAGTACACAGAAACATATTATTCCATTGTGTGATTTGCACTGTAGTATAGAGCCATGTATAAATTCAAGTGAATGAAGGAATGGAGGAGGCAGGCTTGTGTCTTATGTTTCCTACCAGAGTCAATGTCATGGTGGAGAGTCTGAAAGGGTAGTGGAAGGTGCAGTGGCTTCAACCTCTGGGTTTCTCTACTGCTTGCTCTGATCAGAGGATATGATGTAGAAAACTCATTAAACCTCCCTTAATCATGCAAGAGGATAGATTGGGATTATAAAGTGAAATGAAGTATGTTAATCAAGCATCATAGATATTACACTATCCATGTATGTATACTAATGATCTTAAAGTAGGGCAAGTTTATCTTGGACGGAGACCTAACACCTCTCACTTTCTAGTTATTTTTCTACTATTGAGCCTCATAAAATTTCTTGTATCTTTTTACTAAAGGAGTTTTTAAATGCTTAGCTCTCCCGGAAGAATGTCCAGACAAAGAAAAGGATCTGTAAAACTGAAAACTGTGCCATCACAATTACTGGCCTTCTCCAGGGCAAAGGAATCAAGGGGCAGGGCTCAGCGATCTCTTAGAATATGGGGCTTCTCATGGAGGCCCGTAAAACTAGGGTCAGTCTTACTCTGACATCATTTATCAGTGTCTAAGAACACAGTCAGCTTATTTCTGAGATATGTTATGCGAGAGTGGGGGCAGAAACAAAGATACTTTACTTGAGCATTGTCTGATGCACACATCATACAAGCAACTCAGTAGACTCCACTGCTCAAGAATGATTTTCTGAAACCACTGTCTGTTTTGTGTAAGTATGTCCTCTTATATGATGTGCTCCCTGCTGGAGGGGAAGGGAAGCCTCCTAAGACCCAGGATGCTAAGGAAACTAAGTAGGTTCAAGGAATTCCTGAGACTTACAAGGCTTAAAGCGTCTCCTCCCCAGAGGTATATAACCAGTTGTTGGGGTTGGGAATGAGATTTGGAGGAGCTGCTTGCATCTGTAGCTGGGAGCTTCAGGGATGAAGTTTTCATGACTCATCTGTCATCAGTTTTAGGATGAACATTTTTGTAATACACCTGACTTTGAATTACTCGTACTCCTGTAAACTGTAAACTTGTATTCCTCATCTATGTTCCTGTGAGTGGCCCCAATAACCGCATTCGTTCACCACACTAAACTTGGCAACCATCTTGTATTTGGTCTGACATCAGCAGTCTGTCGAGGTTGAATTCACATTCCAGTCACATCTCCCCAGAAGGTGTCACACAATGATCTACATATTCCTCCTGGCCCTCATTGTGTATTCTTAAAGCATCTTCCCTTTGTCATTGTCACTGTCACTGCATTACTGCCCTAATCATCTCTTCAGTGTTTGCTTCCTTCAATAGAATAGGACCATGCAGTCACTCTCAGAACTTCTCATCTACCACAACACAAAGTGACCAGAAGGAAATGTCCAGTGGTTATTTATTGAATGGATGATTGCAGAATGAGACAGGTTTGTAATATTAGAAGATTTGTGGTGAAGAGATCCTCCTTACACACAGAAAAGACACACTTCTGTTCCCTTGGCATAGTTTAAGTGGAAACACAGATGTGCATCCTTTCAGAGAGAGTTTGGTGTAAGGTATATCCATCAAAATAAATCCATAGGAACAAAAAAAAAACAATTTGAATTTGAAAGGTATTTGATCATGCTTTAAATATAGTATTCTTTTAAATGATGAAATACATAACAGTCTATATTTCAATTCCTACCATATCAGAGGTTCTCGTGGAGACTTAATGCCCATTCACTTTTGTACTATAGATGACAGAGAGTGAAACATTTGTTGAACGAGTGCATGAGGTAAGGAGTGGATGAAGTCACTTAAGGAAGTAACTAAAGAAAGGATCCTCATCATGAGTTCTGACTCAGTCCCATCAATGCTTTCACATTAGGTATGGTGAAACATAATTTATTCACTCCTAACTCAATTTTATCTCTGTTTATTATGAATAAATAACCTTCATAATAACGTGACCTCGCATAAACTAACTACGTACTCAAGCAGCAGTGATAGCTGTGATAAATTGGGGCAGGGTGGGAATAGCATCTCTCCCAGGAGCAAGTGTTTTTCAATCTAGTGTAAGTATGCACATTTGCGGGTGCACACGCATCTCGTGTGTTGCTGTGACAACTCATAGCCTGTCTCTTAGTGCGTGTCCCTTACAGATGAAGCTAAAGCTGAGCCCTGTCTCGTTTGACCATGCCGTCACTCATGATTTTGTTCATTACAGGAAAATGAAGTCCATTTGTAAAGATCTGGAGTGGGAGGAGTGAGAGACACAATATTTAGGCTCTACAGCTTTTTCACATCATTTTCTCAAGCTGTATTGATGTTTTAGAGAATTAGGTGTTAACATCTGATGGACAGAATGTCAGAAAAAATGAAGAAAAATGGACAGGATAATAAAGAAAATTATGTGACTCTGCCTCCTTCTCTTCCCCTGTCTTTTCCCTCCTAGCCCTTTCTGCCTTTCCCAACCTTTACAGGTTTACTTCCTTAGAGGACTACAGCTCCTTTTGCTAGCCTGAGTTCCCTCACTGATGCATTTCCCACTGAAGTTTTTATTATAAAAGCTCATACGCACTTGAGATTCTTTGACTAGGCATCTTCCATTTTGAACGAGGAATGCTGTAGATGCTGAGCTCAAAGGTATGTTTCTTGATTTCTTTCTCATTCCAAGTTCCAGCAAAGAAGTGGCCTATAAAATGGTTCTATGGGCACTGAGGGTCTTACATGCATTGGAGAAATATAGGTGAAAATGGGATAAAGTTATATTTTAGTGCCATATCTTAGTTCAGTGTTAAGTATATGGTATTAACACTGATGCATAATGAACTTTTTTGTCAAATACTGTTCAGTGTTTAAATTCCAAAGGAAAAAGGTACTAAAATCAAGGAGAAGGCTTTAGTAGTGTAATAATGACAATAAAAATGAATAATTTAGAAGACGCTTTTTGGTGTGTTGCCTTGACGAAGGAGGAGTGTGCATCTTAGGTTACAACTGAAGCTAAAAGTTTGCTTCTGGTTTGCAGCATTATTTAACATGTGATCCAGATCTCAGAAAGATGGAAACTCAAGTTTCACGTCTGCATCCTAAACATGTATCACTCCAGGAATATTCTATAACTTCTCTGAACTTGCTTACCAACTGAGCTTCTTTTAGGAGTTTATTAAGATTTAGTGAAGTAAGTGCCTGAGTTAGAAAGAAGAATGACATGGTTTCCCATTGTTTCACATTCCGTAGCTTCTTCAGGAGTGGATTAAGAAAAAGAGAAAGAAAGAAAGAAAGAAAGAAAGAAAGAAAGAAAGAAAGAAAGAAAGAAAGAAAGAAAGA
>JAQHUG010000062.1:7743724-7788069 GCA_028555095.1 Dicrostonyx torquatus
AAAGAAACAAAGAAAAATAGAAAAAGAAAAGAAGATTCACAGAGAAAGTTCGCCATAGTCTCTAGTAAACTACTAACAGAGATGGAATGAGGTATTCTGAATAGAGGCTTTCCCACTGCAACTTATCTTCCTAGTTATTACCTGATTGATGCACCTGTCAAATGGAGTCAGGTGTTGATACAGGTTCTGAAAATGTAGTGTGATGCCTTCACTCAGGTCCTGCCTTTGTTGATAGTTTTCTAGAGTCCCAGGAGTGGTGATTTTTTTTTTCATTGTCAGGGCTTTGAAGTGACCCCATAGTATCCAGCACCCAAAAATCTACTATTCAGAAAGAGTTTCAGCTGGTTTATTGAATGAATTTTGGAAGGCCTGAGTCCTTTCTCTTATACACTTGGAACGACATGGCCTAAAAGTCTGTGTCTGTAATGAATGGCTTCCTACATGCAAAGAGTCTTTTTCTACAAGAAGCCTTGATCCCTAGTGTTAAATTGTTTTTCACACAGCCTACATATAGGCTGTAAGAGGCTATGAAACCCTTGAGCCTTTCTTTGTAAGACTTCTGTAGCCCAGGTCTGTCCTGGATCAATAGATAAATAATGATCTCCAAGGACAGGGTCTTTCAATCTTTTACCTAAGGACATTCTCAGGCTTCTGGAAAACAGAGTGTATGAATGAACTCACAATCGTATTATAGGATTGACTCCTAATGTTAGTAGAATAACCATGGCTGATATAATTAACAATATATTTCAGAATAGTTTGCTTTTGAAACTTAAAATAATTAAATTTTAAATGATTAAGACTCACCACAATCATTATCTTCAGCATTATCATAAGCACTATGATTTCCAAAACACACCCTTTTAATAAATCATAGTAGGCCTACAGGATACACGCACCTAATACTTATTTGAACATTTGACCCAAAGTCACCTAAGTATGAAATAACAAAACAGAATTAAGGCCAACCTGATCTGACTAAACCGTTATCACAGATACTGTGAAAGGACCCAACCAATCCTGCCTAGAAGGATAGATAATAAAAACTGCAGAATGTGACAAACAGGTTTGACCAATAGGTTCTTCCTTTCCCAGCTGGGCAGAAGGATAGCAATTAAAGACCAGTGGCAGTCTTCTAGCCAGATGGTTATCAGAACCAGTGGTTACCAGAACCCCAGAACCGGTAGCAGCAAATGGTTATCTATCAAATTGTAAATTGAGTCACGGGGGGATGGGGGGGATAAGCAGGATGTTGGGTATCACGTAGCCTGCTGAATGTCACGTACTCGGGGATGGGCTGAACTACGCAAATTTTGTTCTGGGTTGAACTCTGGCTTGTATGTCTGGACCAATCCCGATTGTTCTCGTACCTCATATTATAATTTATGGAAAACTTGTGATTTTGTCTATAAAAGCTTGCTTGCCTGGATACTCGGGGTGCTTAGCTATCCCTAAGCTTTGCACCCGATTGCAATCGTGAAATAAACCACCTCATGCATTTGCATCTGATGGCCTGGTTATTGAGACTGGGGGCTCCTTGGCATTAAGACCATTTTTCAGGTCTTTCAACTATAATGCAGTTCACGTGCTCAAACAGAACAAGAATGTGTGGCCTAGAAGCTGATGACAAAGATGGGGCACTTACTGCCCCCTTTTCAATCGTCATCACTACAAGCAAGTTTTTTAAAGAGTGGTGTTCACACCAGCATAGTGAGATGGACTGTGGAGTCTTCACCTGCTTGGACCTCAGGGTAAACAAACAAACAAACAAAAAAAACCAAACCTAGGACAACAGTGATCACAAGTGAACATCAACCTAAGCATCTAAACTAGCAAGAACAACAAACACTGTAAAACAAACCATTTTGCTCCCACCTCTGTTCCCAAACCAGACAGATGGAAAAAGCCCTTCCAGTGGTCTGTATTGCTGGGTCTCATCTGCCCTTGGAATCTCAATTGTCTCTCAGATATCCTCTGACTACTCATTTCTTTTGCCTCTGAGTCCCAACTACAGTGTTTATGAAATAACGTTTGGTACATTGTTACCTGACAATCTCTATATGTCCTTTCTCCTTTCTGGAAGGCTCTTTGTACTATCCCAGCCCTTAGTGTCTTCAAACCTTTGCTCAATTAGCTCTTTCCCCAAAATGGCAACCCTGGCTCCCTCCCAGGGCATGCACTCCCCTTCATACCACCAGCTCATCTGCTTAGCTTTATTATTTGTTCTTGCTAAAGACTGACCATCTTCCTTCTTTACTGTTAGGATTGTTTCTAGCTGCCTCAATAATCTAGTCGTTTTGGGGTCATGTGATTGTGTTTCTCATTCATCGATATCCCCCAAGTCCATATAGAATGGATGAATGGACCATTTCAAAGGTGCTCCAGCCAATCTCAGATCTTTTGGGACTCAACTTGTCCCCATAACTGAAAGAGATAAGAGTGATCTGATTGCCCAGAATCCTTATGAGTTGCCGCACTTTAAAGTTACATGACTATTTTTACTTTGCTCTTTTCACCCATAGGTTTCACCCATAGTACCACCATCTTAAGTGGTACTTAAAAGTCCAAAAATCATGCTATTACCACTGAGCTGCATGTCTTGGTCATAGTCATAGTAATTCATTGCAGGCAAGTACAGTGAATTAGAAAACCAGGCAGGCATTTCACAACCTGTTGCTCTCCCCTGACTGCACTGGGACCACATGTAACATCGGGAGCTCTCAATACCTGGATCTTCTTATTCTCTTATGTTTACTTCTTGTCCTTTAAAAGTCTGTAACATGCTAATGAATTAAAAAGACAAGAAATGTTGCAAATACAAGCACTAAAGAAAACATGATGTTAATGTTGATACCGAATGGTCTTTCTTTCTGCCAAATATTGCTCACCATGTACGAGTTCCAAAGAAAAACATTAAAATCAAGGAAAAGGATGGTTTTAATACAGTAATAATGATAATAACAATGAATAATTTAAAAGATGCTTTTCCTTGTCTAACCCGGTTGTATAACAAACCTGCAATGCACCATGCCAGTTCTGCAATTAAATCTAAAGTTTTGATTTTTCTTTGCAGTGCTATTTAACATGTGACAATCCTGAGAAAGGAATGCATGCATCCTTCAGAAATTAATTTAGCAAGATGGGAACAACAATTGAGGAGTGAACTATGCTATAAAGACTACAATCCCAATCTCACTAGTAATAAAAAGAATAGACAGTATGCAAAGGACCCAACCCAATATTTTCCATTATTAAGATTTTTTTTCTAATCCACATTGTCAGAATAATGGGCAGAATTTTTGCTGATGTGTGTGGAAACAGATATCTGTAATTTATAATAGAAAAAGAATATAAAAGCTTGGGATAAATTTATACACTTTGTGTGGAATATGTGGATAAACATGTGTTTATTTTAATGTGGGTATAATTATTACTAAATTGAAGCTTTTAATGGGAAGATCATTAGAGACAATTGAATCTGACTGCATTTAGCTTTCATTGAAACTCTGAAATCATTTTTTTCAACATTTTCAGGTTTTGAAAAACACCAAACTGTGCTTATTTAAAATGGTATTTTCTTAATTCTCAGTCTGGTGTTTTAAGGTGAATTTAATCTGTATAGTTCATACCCCTCTACACTTAAATTATCCATCTAGAGTTTTTAATAGCTATTTAATATCCCTGGCACCTTTTGAGCTTTTAAAGTGAGCTCCCCGAAAGCCTCGCCTTCTCTCCCACCAGCTCTCATCAGCTGAAGAGGCTGCATTTTGCTCAGAGCAAACAAATTGAATACTGAAACTTTGGGCTATTTTTTCTCTAGGTTTATGACCTATGAATGTGAAGTGGCTTTCATATGTGACATAACTAATTTCCCATCCCTGTGAACCAATGCAGTGCCGGTGTCACATTACCCTTAGTTATGAACAGCTGTATAGCCAGCAAATGAGGCAATCCTTGGACTCCTCATTGGGCATCCACAGCATATAAATAGATAATTACAGAAACTCAAACCTCTGTGACATCGTTCATCTGAAAATGGCCAAGGCTGTCTTTAGGATGGCGTCAATATACATCGTAAGGTTTGCCATAGACGCAAAAATGCCCAGATTTCTCCACCACATCACAGAAGGCTCAAGTAGGCATACTCCAGGGCAAGCGGTGGGAACCGTCAAGGTTGTGCACATTTGAAGGGGCATTTGAGGAAAGGGCATATTTTTTTTAGATGAGAGAGAGAGAGAAGGGGGAAGAAGGAAGAGAGTGAGTGAGAGAGGGAACACTAAGACTCTTCAAAATCACAGTAACCCTGTCTCTTTTGAATTATAAGGCCACTAATAGCAGGCATTTAAACTGTAAAGGCCAAAGTCATTTTTCTGTGATTTTTAAAATTTTAATTGGTGTATGTTAATTGTACATAGTAATAGGGTTCATTGCAAATTTTTGATACATGCATATTGTCTACATTGATCAAATACAGACTCCTTTTATAGCAATCCTTCCCATCCCTTCTTTGCAACCTAAGATAATCACTATTCAACATTTATGTTGACAAGACTTCATTGTTGTTTATGGATGACTAATATTCATTGTATATACACGTGGTATTTTCTTTATCTATCTATCTATCGACAGATACCTGGGTTCATTTCATATCTTAGGTCTTGTAAATAGTGCTGTAAGAAACAAAAACAAACAACAAAAACCCATGGTCATGTGGTCATTCAAGCATATTTTTCATATGCTTGCTTCTGTGCTTCATTTTCTTTGAATAGATACCCAGGAATGGCCTTGTTGGATAACAGGACAGCACTATTTTTTTACCTTGGGCTCCTCCCAACTGCTCTCCATTGTGCTCTGCTGATTCATGCTCTCATCATCAGTGAGGGGGAGTCCTTTTGTCTCTATGTCCATGCCAGCATTTACTATTTGTTGTTTTGTTTCCCTAGTGGCCACTATTTCGAGCAAGGCAAGATTTCACAGCTATTGCTCATGTTATTACGTATTCCTGACCATCCCCTGTACTCGGCAGCAGATCTCAGCTTTGTGGGTGTTCAAAGGCACGTTTTAAACCACCCTAAGCTCACTTCTATCAGCACCAATCCTCACACTCTGAGGGTTCTATGCTCTACTCTCAGAACCTCTGCAACAGGTATTCAAGTCTCTAGATTGACAGAGGGAAAATACATGCCTGGAATGGCCTACAGAACCCATGATAAGGCAAAGAGAAATTCTTCTGGAAGGTGGCTCAGAGAATTCAGACCTAAGAGGCAGGAGTGGACTTGCACCAGAGTGTGCTGACCTAGCAGAAGGCATGAAGGGTGTGCAAAGGGAAGCCCCTCCCAGTTGCAGCATTTCCAGCCTACCTTTCTTGCAGTGTGAGCACAGTCAGAGCTGTTCTGGATGGTTGGATTTTTCTAATGCAACTGCGCAAGGCACTAAATGAAGCTGGCTGTCTGGTTGAATCCAATCCTAGGCCCATTTCAGCTTACCTATTTCCAGAATGCAATCTCACATCCTCACTCTTCTTTTCCTTCCAGGCCTTGGAACTGATGAACAGGGGCCACCAGGAGCAGTAGATGGAGGTGGGGGAGCTGCTTATGTTATCACAGCACACCACACTCAGAAGGTGCCTCTGAAAAAGCCAGAGGAGGTGTGGGTTTCAAGTTTCAAGGGGATCTCAGAAAACATGAGGTGCACCCTGACTCTGATATTCAAATGCCCACACCCGATGGTCTTGACCTCTGAAGTACCCATGCAATGGAGAACTCAAAGCCATCAGAAAGTTTCCTTTTTGCAAGCACCTGACATTTACTTTTCTGAAATTGTATTTTAAAAGCTCCAGGGAATTTATCAAAGAAATCACCCAGTTAAAAAAAAACAAAACAAATAAACAATCAAAAAGTCAAAATAAAATGAAAAGAAATAATCCATTTTTGTAATAGAAGAATTTTGTTTAAAGAAAAAAAGTGTACCCTATATGGAAAGTGTACCCCCTTTGGAAAGCACACACAGGAGATAAATTTGCTGAAAATACTTTATGAACAGTATGGCCAGATATTTCTCTTATTTTCCAGACTTGACTCAAGGGTTGGAGTCACCCATTCTTACACTAGTTGTAGTAACAAGAAAGATGGTCAAAAAGTCACTTACCATGGATTCTACCCATTTTATACTCAGCTTTCTTTAAGCACATTTATTTCTACTTTACCAAAGAGTGAATTAAGGCTCAATTCTATAGTCTACACAAGAAGGCACTGTCGTAACAGAACTGAGATTCAAGCTAGAAACTATCTGAATGCAAACACTAGGCTTTTTTTGACAATCACATAATAATTTGCACATTTACTCATGTGTATGACTAATACTTGAATAACTATATTTATCCTTTTTAAAACTTTTGTCTATGCATTTTACCTAAATAAATATACACATTCATATGTATGTAAGAATGAAATAATTATATGCATGTTATCATTTGTAATATATTTATATGTATATAAATCATAGAAAATATTGATATGGATGCACACATATAAATAGTATGTGTGTTATTGATGTGGGATTCCCCTCTGTATGCTATGAATATCATTGACTAATAAAAAAAACTGCTTTGAGCCTATAGCAGAGCAGGGCAGAAGAGAGTTAGGCAAGGAAAACTAAACTGAATTCTGGGAGAAAGAAGACAGAGTCAGGGAGAAGCCATGTAGCCCCACTGGAGACAGACACTGGAGGGAAACTTGCTGGTAAGCCACAGCCATGTGGTGATATGCAGAGTAATAGAAATGGGTTAAATAAAGATGTAGGAGTTAGCCAAAAAGAAGCTAGAGCTAATGGGCCAAGCAGTGATTTAATTAATACAGTTTCTGTGTGGTTATTTCAGATCTGAGCAACCAGGAACAAAGAAGTAGCCTTCTACTATATATTATAGAAATAAAGTGATCAAGGTAGGTGGCTTGGTTTGTTTCAGCCACGGATGGTTGTTGAATATTAAGTTTCCCCCTTAGGTGAGTGAATTACCCACCTCTGTCACCTCACTGAGCCTCTCCTGTAGGTTTGAGCCCCACCTACACTGGTTCACCTCTCTCTTTTGGTTCAGGCCACCCTTAGGAATCAAGAGTCTAGTTCCTGGTGTGAGCTATAGCACCTCTCCTGCTTCATTACAGAAAACCCCCTCACCAGAGTCCTGCTGGCAACCTCCACTCACTAAACTATTTTTATTCTCACCCAGGAAATTTGAACCCCACTGTATTATGTCAGTCCTGGGTTCTTGAGGCATTCTGAAGATAATATCTCTAAAGTTGCTCTTCTTACTATATATTTTATAACATTCTATCTTAATGCAAGCAAGCATCCACAAGGCAGGCAGGAGTGTGGCATTTTTAATAGTGTTGCAATACTGTCCCTGAGGGACAGAGCCACAACCTGCTTTTAGATGCCCTTCATCCCCCTTCAGGTGGGTGTCCAGCCAGCTGACCAGCACCTGCTTCTCTTCCTTATTCACCGAGTCTCTCTGGACTGACTGTAGGGAGATGAGCCAGGGAGGGGACAAGATGCCTTGAACTTCCTAAGCTTTCCAATGGAGGTTTAAAAGTTTCTGTCTTTGGATGAGTGTCCCTTGAAATCAAAGAGGTCTTGCTGATGCAGAGTCACCCGGTACTCAGGTCTCCTACAGCTGGGACAGGAATGCCCTGGTCCACAGCTAAGTTCCTTGGTTTTTGGGTCATACTTTACTCTGAGTTGCTAGGATAGGTACGTGGGTTTCATGGAGAACACCGCAAAGCTGTCTCAGCAGGCTTTGGGACTACACTCATTTGAACTCAACAACTGCCTATCGACACACAGTAATCCCACTGGAATGGCCTGGCCTCTGACACATCATCACAAAGCCTGGCATCTCCACAGAGTGTGTGACACCATAAGCTTCCGTGATTTTCTCAGTCTTGGGTAGTGGTGGCAGATGATGGCTTTTATTTTCCTTCCCTAAGAAACTGCCATCATGTAATTCTTCATCATTCTCTGCATTATGCATTTTACCCTTACAGCCATACTTTATCACCCAATTGCCCTGTTAACAAGAACAGACGCTGGGAAAACAAGTGCCCTTACACCTACCTTCCATGAAAGGGTAAGGGAGGGAAGAAATGTGGTTTTTCTCACTTAGGTTATAAAGACCCTAAGATAGCCAGAGAACGTTCTTTCTGGATGATTTGCTGATAGCCACAGGCACAATCTTATAGCTCTGGGAGCCATTCCTCCAGGTCATTATGATGCCAGCCAATGAGATGTTTGCAATTAGGAAAACATTCTGGATCTAGCCCAATGAGTAGGATTGACCCTGGTTACATGTATTGCACACTTGAAATGGCTGCAAAGCTACTGAGACATTATCTTCTCAGTTTTAGTTAATTTGCCTACAAATAATTTAGAACACAATAGAAGCAGGTGGCACATGGCTAGCACACAGCAGCTCTTTTCGGGTTCTAGCAGGAACGAGCATCACCCAGGGAGCGTGTAAAAACATAACTTCCTTGATGCCGTGGACAGAAATCCTTAATCCGTGGACCAGGCATGCCATGTGAAAATTTGCTTCCAACAAGCCCCTAGAAACTGTTGCAAGTTCAGGAACTTCATTGAAGTCGCTGATGGAAGAACCTAGGGTTACTTGACCATGTGTGTTCTCAGCTAAGGTCAAGCATGCCTCCTGCAGGACTTTTTGGCAGTGTGTGGAGAAATTGTTGCTTGTCTCCATTAAAGGGTGAGTGGTGGTGGTATTAGCATTTATTTGGTAGAGATAAGGGATGATGCTAAATACTCTATCACTCATATGTGGTCCTTTGTCACCCCCCAATAAAGAATAACACAGCTTAAAATGTCTTTAAGGGTCTGCTAATTGCTCATTCCATTCAGATCCTGGCTTACAGAGCAGTTACAGGAAAGGAACATCATTGTAAATAAGTGCTAACCTGTCCTTGATAAGCCTTGACCTTGTTTCTGGACCAATATTAGAGTAGCATCTATTCCTCCCTCCATCCCCCACCAAACACTGCCACTCTCAGTGGTTGTGATGGCCCAGGAGTCTAGCATTTCAGTCTCCACTTGTCTCCTATACTGGGAGACTGGCAAGGTATTTCAGGTCACCAGGACCCAGTGGAGCAGTGTTAGAGAAATGGCAAGGAAACAGGTTATATGACACCCTCCTCTAGTTCCTCAGAGGGGAGCAATACAACTGGAGCCTGAGTTTCGTGTGTGAGTCACACCAGGATTAATCATCAGGAGCTGGTAGAGGCCTGCACCTGGGAACTATATTAGGAAAGCAAACAAGGCTAAGACCATGGAAAAGCTAAAACCGACCCATTCTTCTGAAAAGCAGTTTCGTCCACGTGGCCTGAGGGAGCTTTCTAAGCTCCTTGTCTCTACCTCCCATGCTAGAGAGTTCTGGCACGACCGAGGTCAGAGTAAAACACATCCGTAGGAATATCATGGGGCCTAATAGACCTTAAACTAGCATAAGGATTCTGGAGAGATTTTACCCTGCATCTGTAGGAAATGCTGCAAGGTACCTGCCTGCCCGAGAATGTTCTTTCTGGTCTCATAAGCCTACACACAGTAGATATTCTCCGTCTCAACCACAAGGTCTCAGCTGCTACAACCCTATGCACTTTCCCAGTTTTCTATTATGTCTCTATTTTTAAACCCTGGATTCAAAGGATATTCAGGGATCCCTAAATTCATAGTAGTTTCTCAAACCCAAGGGACCCTGTGTTCATTGGGGTCTCCTTACAAAAGCTTCTTCACTGAATTTCTGTGCTCAGCTGTGGGAGGTCCCCAGGCCTCAGGAGTGAGTTGGGGACTGAAAGCTGATTGAGACTAGTCTCACTGCTACATGGCCCTTCAATCTTCCTTTGCAGAAATAGGAATCAGAAATCATTCAGTGTCTCTTGTTATGGCCTGAACCAAATTTCCTTTTTTAGAGTCTCCAACTATGTTATGATGCTCTGAAGGCCTTCCTTTCTAAGTGCGGCCACTGTCCTTTGTATGACACAGCAAGGGCCTGATGCCGTTTCCAGTCTTTAGTTGATAATTCTCACCAACTGCTCCTTGGGCAGCTCATAATGGGCAGTCCAGCTCATGATGGCACAGCGGTGAGCTGGTTAGTTCTCCTGAAGATGTCAAGTCTTTTATACGGGACTACCAAACTAGAGTGCTTTTAAGAAATCAAGCTCTCTAAAGACAGCCCAGCCTCACACATCTGAGAACATCACACACACACACACACACACACACACACACACACACACACACACACACCCTCCTGCTTCATCCTATGTCAGGTAATAATCTCAACAAAGCATCATGGTCTCAGACACACTGTCTTCTACAACATCTCACTGAGTGGTTGAAGGTACCAAATATGAACCACTATTTATGTGTCTTGCACTGCCTTGTCCAGGAACCCCTAAGGTTCTTCTATGATTTCAGTCTCCAAGGGCCACATATCCCTTGCACTGCCCATGCAGGGTGGCATCTCAAAAGAAAAGGTGGAGACACACAAGGATGGTTGTAGTGTGAGCTATTCTGAGGATGTAGTCTTGGAGTATTCTGAGGTGTCTCAGGAATTAAACCAACCACACACAAGCACAGACTCCACATGAAATGTTATGTTAATACAGAAGGCTGTTTCTATATTTTGGCTAACGAGTTTTGACCTGTGTGAATTCGGTCTCATAATTACCTAACTCAGATTTCTGTTAGCCTATAGAGCTGATGCTGTGATCTCAGCCATTCCAACAACTCTTGATTATCAGAGTGGACAGCAAGGACAAGAAAAGATACCCAGTGTTCTCCTTTCCTGAATAAGACTGATTGGGCAGAGCTGGCTTTCTGTGGCTGCAGGGGAAGGAAGCTTTCTTTTCCCATTAGTCAACTCTGGCTCTTCCTCCTTCCTATAGCTCCCTCCCCAAGGTCAGGACAGCAAAAGCAAGCTTTGGACCTTGCAAGCACTGGCTTCGACATCAATCTGTGTGCATCAGACCCAAATCCATCGGCCCTTGGGCCAGGGATGGGTAGGTTAGAGGATACAGAATGAAAATGTAAACTGTGTAAACAGAAGCCCAGGAAGGGTCCATCACAAGAGGGAGGCGATGGAACGCACCCCAAAAGCTAAGAGAGCACTGAGCCAGGTGTGAGGAGAAAATAAGAACAAAGCCCTCAGATACTCTCAGGGAGGCAGCTCTAGAGCAAGCTGGGAGTTGGTCAGTAAGAAGCTAAGCACTGCTGGGATTTATCAAGTGGCATTGAGGGATGCAAGGGTCTGTCAAAAGACTCGTATATGCTGGCCAAAAAGTTCTGTGAGCTGCTGCCGCAGAGGCAGGGTGTTGCTTCTTACATGTAGTTGCCAGGGAGATTGGCATTCCTCAAGCAAAAATCCAAATGCCCAAGGTATATGAACAGGGAAGTAGAAACGATGACCATGTGTCCTGCTTATTCCAAGGATCTTCCACTCGTCTCACTTCTGGTCTTGACACCATGTAGTTCATGTTTGATTGATGGAGGAGCACACTGTTTTTCCTCTCCTTGTTTGCCCTCCATCATCCATGTCCACTTTCATTCCCTACTCCTTCCTTTGGCATCTGGTTTATTGTGTCTATAAACTACTGATATAAATGTCCAAAATAAATTATGCTGAATAATAGATGAAGACAGCTACATAATTTATGAAGTTAGAAGCCAAGCGGAACTGACTGGGCTGAGTTCAAGCCTGTGGCCTCTCTCAGTCGCTGTAACACAGCACGTATGTATGTCTAAGCTTTAATTCTAGAAATATACTTGGGACCATGGTTAGTTTGGGGTTCACCTTTCTGAAAGTGTGAGTCTGCCTTTAGGTGGCCCGAGACTCCCCTGGTATGTCAGAAGCCAGGATGTGAGCAGTCTGGGTCGTTCCCCTGCCCCTCCCCGCAGCTCAGGCAGGAATGGCAGAACGGCTCTCTGTCTCAGCCTTGGAACATAGTCTAGCCCCAGGATGCAAGACTCAGCTATACAGTGTCTTCTCCTCAAGTCTGGTAGCCTACCTGGCTCACTACCCAGAGCAATGAGTGCAAATTTAGTAATAGCTTTGGGCATGAGCCTGCTTTCTGTAAGAAAGTCCTCTGTAACCAGTTCTGGAGCATTGATTAGGAAGACAAAAGAGGAACAGGGATGGGGGTTGGAGGAGAGCAGAGAAAAGAAAGGGTAATATATATACATTCTGGAACCAACCAGGTGCAGCTTTTGGTAGAAATGATGAACCAAGCATAGCATTTTGTTTTCATTATTTATTTTTCTTATTAAGAAACTCAAATTCCTTTTCCTCATTGGTATCTTATAGAAGGGAAGGATGGAAAGAATGAGAGGAAAACACAGAATCGGGAAGACAAGGGACAAGGGTCAGAGAGAAGAACCTGTGGCCAGGGAGCACTTAGAGAGAGAAAACCACAGGCGTGTTTCCACACAATTGATGAGAGTCTTTGCCTTGTGTTTCTGAAGCCTGCAGGGCATGACTAAAGATGGTAACATAGTATGTGTTCTTCTATAGCAGTAGGGTGCTTCTATTATTTAAAACAAAACAAAGCCTGCACACACATCCCTGCCTTAGCCTTCCTATGGGCTGAGAACTGGTAGCCATGCCAAGCTCGCCAACACTCACCTGTGCCATGTTGGCCTGCAAGGCACTCACTCCTTCAGCCACATCTGACCCATCAGTTCTTGTCATTAGCATCCAAGTGTTAAGCCAGAGAAGGCTGTCTGGGAACATCACCAAAGTGGCCAGTAAGCCACAATTTAGTTAATGTGCACCCCTGTAGGCCCTGGCTTTGGCCAGAGCATATGTGGATAGAATATCTGGTAGAGGTGGTGGGGGCTGGAAAGGAAGGGGGTTCGGGGAGGTTCATTTGCAAGAACTGTCCAGCTGAGATAACATTTAAAATGAAAGCGAGAGGGGCCAACGCTCTGTAATCCTGCAGCAGCTGCTCATTTTGGGTTGAGCCTGGGAGAGAAAATTTTGCCATTAGTTAGTCCCCAAGCCAAGACTGGCTGATGGGGCTTCTGGTATCCCTAAGCTACCTCGGAGGGAATCACTCAGCTGTGTCCTAAGGATGCTAAACAACAGAGAAAGATCATGATGGCTTGTAGACTCCAACCATGTGTGTGGCCCTTGGGATGACCCTGCAGATGGGCCTGGCTGGAGACATTGATAGTTTGGATAGACTCTTTGAAGCTTGGTGCCCGGGGAGGGCAGCTGGTGAGCTTGTTCTGCTGTTCTTCAGCCTGTCATGTACCACTCTTAACATGGTTTGCACATCCTGGAGATGCAGATTATCCCCCAGTACAGAGGGCCAAACTGCCCTCTGGGTATCTGAGCCTGAAAAAGCATGGCCAAAATCCATAGACTCTTGGCCACATCTGCCTGCATGGAGTCTAAGAAGCTGATCCTTTGCTTGTACTCCAGCTCAGGGCTGGAGGCCTTCTCCCTGCGTCTGTAGTCTTCTCCCATTTGAGGACACCCAATTGTTCTTTTGTTGTAAAGTGATAAATAAAACTAACCTGATTTTGAACATATTAATGGTACCAGATGGCTTCATCAAATGTAAATAGAGTGATAAAATTACAAATGGGGGCCTTCCAGTAATTAACTTCCAGAGAGATCTGAATCTGGTGTAACCTTTTTGAGGTATTTGATGAGGAACACACCCGCTCATCCTTCTAGACTCCATCTTGCTGGCTCTCCCATGTCTTCTTCCTGGTGCTCCCATCCTGGGATAAGAGATATTTTGGAGTTTCATAATCCCAAGGAGTTGAAATAAAGACTTTCAGCCATCCCACTAGAATGTGTCATTAGGCTGGGTAATTAGGAAAGCCACAAAGTACTTGGGGGACATAAAGTGTTCCATAAATGCACATTATTCTTACTATAATGATGACCCAGTAATAATAACTGGCTTGTTGGAGCATTTACACAGTAACAAACACTCTACTTATTTGGCAATCATACACTTTGCTATTTATAGATGGAAAATATTCTCCAATGCCAAGGTCAGTTCACTGAATAAAGCTCAAAGAGGAGATGTATTCTGGTTTCTAGACTAACCTTGAGTTCAGGAAGAGCCATAAAGCCATAGTAACAGAAAAGCAATGGAACAGATCAGATTCTACTATGCAGATTCACCAGCCAAGTGCTGTACTCTTCCAGATCCAAAGGACTTCTATCTAGTACCTGGAAAACCTTGGGAAAATGACCTATGTTTCCCTCAGTATTTTATGTTTCACAGGTAAGAATTACAATGGCGGGCCCCATTAGGGAGCAGGAGTGAAGTAGAAATAGAGGAAAGAAGAAGGAGGATAGAATAACAGTAAAGATTAAAAGGTCATAAGGAATCATATTATCAATTATCAAAACCCCCATAATTCATATAGTTCTTTGTGTAGGTCTACATATATAATTGAAATGAAAATTTCTCATCAAGAGTGACAATGGCCCCTTCAAGTGCCAAAGACCACCTAACAAAAATTTCAATACCAGGCATGAGAAGTCCTATTCTGAATTATAGACCAGGATTATCCGAGAGTTTTCCAAAATATAGAGCATATTGCTATTGCCTTTGATTGCTCCCACCAGAGTTAGAGGGCAAATCGTTAGCAGAAGACACCAAGCACCTCAGAGGCAGGGTCCAGAGGCACTTGAGCTGGAACTGACCTGAATGCCTCCTCTCTGAGGAGAAGCTTTCATGATACTAGAAGGTGCCTATGTAAGCTTCCAAGGGAGAGAAGCAATCAACAGCACTACCCAACTATGAGTCGCGTTGGACCACAGCAATGACCAGCGTGGCATGAGAACTCTAAGGGTACAGTACCTTCTACTACTGATTGTTCTATGGATTGACTGGGTTAACACAAGAGACCCAACTAGAACTGATCCTTCCTTAGAATGGGTTTTCTTTATATAACTGGCTGTAACTATAGTGAGCACCATAGGGCTGAAGGAATTCTCTAGAGGTCAAGTTGGTGTGGCCCTACATAGGAAATCAAGGAATTGCTGAAACCCTTCAGGAACCGAGATCCATCCATGCTTTCGTTATTTGATAGAGGACTTTTTTTTTTTACTTTTGTAAGGGCAACATAATAAAAAATACCTTAATTAATATCAAAGCAGATTCATAATTCTTGGTGTGTTCATTTATGTCTGTGCATGTGTGTGTGTTTAGGTGGAGATCAGAGGATAATTTGAGGTGCCATTCATCAGGTGGCACATTTTTTTGTTTTGTTTTGTCGGCTTATACTACTCTTTAAAGACAGTTTAGCCTGGAGTTAGTTAATTAGGAGTTAGTTAATTAGGCTAGTATGACTGTCTAGTGAGCTCCAAGGCTCTGCCTCCACAGCAATAGGATTATAAGTCTATACAACCACGCCCAGCTTTTTTATGTGGACTCTGATTATCAAACATAGGTCCTTGTGCCTTCAACGCAAGCACTGTACTGATTGAACTATTTCCCAGCCTAGACTCAGAATTCTTAAAGTGAAATTTCCAATTAAAACGTAAGAGTGGATTGATTGATATAAAGCAATATGGCAACACCATTTAATAACAATAATTGACATTTAAGTGTTTGTAATCAATATTCAATATCTTTCAAACAACTTCCTATGTGACAAGTCATTAAATCTTCAAACAGTACTGTTTGTCTCGCTACACTGGGGACCAAACTTTCCTCATACACACTGGGAAAGCCCTAGCCCTGAGCTGACCACAGTTCTTCAAACAACTTGAAACATGTATTCTACAAAGGAGAGTTACAGATGAGGGCCATAACAGACTAAGGGACTTGCACCAGAATAGGTACAGATAAAGGATTGGAAATGTTCTGTGCTGATTTCCCAGTTCCTTTTGGGTGAGAAATAGATATTGCCATATCCTCTTCCATTTCCTGATCCTAACAATCAACATTTTTCCATCTTCACAAGTTCCCTCAGGCAGGCACTGGATAGACCCTGTGGACTCACGGACCTGACTCCCCATTATTATAGCTTATAGGGAGAGCTCTATAAACTGAGTGTGTTTGGTCATGGTGTCAGTGTTCTACTCTAGTGAAGACAAAACTCTATTTTTTTTAACACACCTAAATAAGGATAGTTGAGCGTTAATAAAACATAACTGTGACAACTCTTTTCCCCACCTCATTCTTGAACCCACAGGGGAGTTCCATCTGGACTTGTGACCATCCTTCCTGAGTTAACCAGATATTTCCCAAGTGATAACTTGCAGAAGCTGCCAGCATCCCTGGGTATGCATTTCTAACTCATGATGGCAGACACAGTGATGGATCTAGGTCAATCACATGCAATATTTTAACATCTAAATTAAATGGCAGGCAAGCCTGGAATCCATTACTTTCTCTGTCACTACTGAAATCAAACTAATGGGGCCGATTCAATTTTTCTTGTATGGATGGAGCTTAAGCAAACATAAATGCCAGTATAGACTAAGACAACTCTGCTCTGGAGGAAAAAGGAAGGTGAAGACGTTGGGTAAACAGCCCACATAGCCCAGAAGAGTCCTGCATGGCCCTCTTGATAAAAAGCAATCCTTTGTCTTGCCCAGAGTCCTGGGAGAGGGGATGAGTCCCTTGACACCTAACAATCACATTTAAACATTCATAACTCAATATATTCCTGTCATGATCCAATCTCCCTGGGATAGAGAGCGATTCCAAAATATATTTCATTTCATCAATTCAACTTAAACTATTATATCTGAGGAACAGAAATGTACCTTGGCTGGTGTAACTGTGTCAGCTCGGCCCTGTTTCAAGGAGACTTGTGTATTAGCAATGGTTGCTGTCTTCGTGAGACTTGACACCTGCTCCCCTATGCTATTGCCCTTCTGAATCAGTGCCAACATCCCCTAAGTATCCCTGTGAACTCCAGCGACAATGTTCATGCCATAGGAATGGCACCCAGATTCACCCTGCCTGTACCCTGCACAGCTCCTCCAGGGCTTCTCTGGAGACGCCGCCTACATTCTCATGCCATCTTAGCACGTAAATCAGCTGTCAGCTGCACACCCAAATATCTTCGTGCTCATGATTTTGTCAGATCATCACCACTAATAGGATGTTGAAATTCACAAATGCGTCTATTTCCAGTAATAGGGCCTATATACCGCCGTCTACCAGTTTGAGAAGCGAGAGGTTTATGCTGGGGACACAAATCTTGCACACGTCTCAAGAGGGCACCTGGCTTACTTGAATTGGGAGGTAATTTCCTCCTGAGACAGACTGCTGAGATCTCTAATACTGAAAGTTTAAATAGATCGGTGGCGGCGAAGCACAGCCAGCAACCTCAGAATTGCTCAGGAAATCACTGGATTTGAAAGCAAGGGGAGAAAAAGGCAGTTCTTTCTTCTCCCTCCCCTACCCTTGAGCTGGGCTCCCTGTGACTTTGTCTGGAAGCACCGGGCCCTCCAGCGTGAAGGGCGTCTATGGAGCCCAACAATAGCCACAGCCAGCAGCTTTTCCCAAGTCTTTCTTGTCTTTACAGGCAGCAGTGGGCCCAGTTTGACCTGGAGGCAGGCAAGGACTTTTGTCTTTCCATCTCAGATGTCCTGAGGGCAGGAGCTAGCTCTGGAGTCACAGGCTTAGAGTGCCAGGCTCAGCCTGTCTGAGTGTCTGTCCTGGAAGCCAGAAGACGGGTAAGACTTTAGGGACTGTGCTCACCTTGCTAGAGTCACAGTATGCAGCATCCTCAGTGGGGATGTCATCTTGTCGGGTGATATTTATTCTTCAGATGATACTGTCCCCTTCCTTCTTTACAGTAGAGTGGGCCCTAGGTGTTAGCTGGGGATTAGTTCCAAAGCCCCACAGACACTAAAGTCCACAGATCCTCAAGTCCCTCATATCTAACTACATGGTATTCGCCTACAGCCCATACACACCCTCCTGTGTACTTTAATTCATCTCCAAATACCATATAAAACCTTGTATAGGTGTAAGTACTGTGGAGATGGTGGCTTCCCTGGATGATTAGGGACTACTGACATGGAAATCTATATGGTTGTCATACACAAGAAATTTGGTTTTATTTCTTTTTGTTTTTTAAAATTTTTATTATTCCTGAAAATATTTTTTTTCATACAGTATATTCTCATCATGGTTCCCGCTCTCCCAAGTCTTCTCAAACTCTTCTCACCTCCTCACCCAACTCTACACCTTCTGTCACTCTCTTTTTAGAAAACAAACACAGAAAAAAGAAACAAACAAACCAGAATTCTAAAAAAGAAAGATCACAAGAAATGCATAAATAAAAACCAAAAAGTACAATATTGGAAACTATAATATGCTAGCAGAATATTAGTATATAAAAAGATGCCCAAAAAAAGCAGTGTGGAACAAAATGTCTGCAAATATCATTGAGATCCTTCTTGGTGGCCACCTGCTGCTAGGCATTGAACCTACCCTTGCATGTGGTTTATATACCCAGTGAGACTTGAAAAAACTAATTTTTCTTTTGTGAGTGGGTGCTAACAGGAGAGCTGGAGTCCATTTTCCCCTCCCAGCACTCAGGCCCTGTCCGGCTTGAATCTGTGCAGGCCCTGTGCATTAGGCCTCAGCCTGTGTGAGTTCTTATGTACCTCAATCCTGCTGTGTCTGGAATACCCTGTTCCCTTGCTGTCATCCATCCTCTCTGGCTCTCACAATCTTTCTGCCTCCTCATCTGCCTCTCGTGTGAGCCCTGAGGAGAGGAATTTGATGAAGACATCTCATCTAAGACTGGGCGTTCCAAAATCTTTTTTTCTCTGTACATTGTCCAGCTGTGGGTCTCTGTGTTAGTTCCCTCGTGTTGTATGAGGTGGCATCCACTGGTTGAATCCACAGACGCATGACCTACAAATAGAGAGGACCCAGTTGGGAGGCTGGAGAGATGGCTCAGCAGTTAAGAGTAGTTAAGTGAACAACCGTGAGGATCAGTGTTTGGATGCTAGCACCCATTTAAAAAAAGAGGGTGACTGCCGGGCAGTAGTGGCGCATGCCTTTAATCCCAGCACTCGGGACGCAGAGCCAGGCGGATCTTTGTGAGTTCGAGACCAGCCTGGTCTACAAGAGCTAGTTCCAGCGCAGGCTCCAAAGCCACAGAGAAACCCTGTCTCGAAAAAACCAAAACCAAAAAAAAAAAAAAAAAAAGGGTAACTGACATACACCTGTAACTCTAGTTACAAGGGGTCAGATTGCGTGTGTGTGTGTGTGTGTGTGTATGTATACATGTACAGTCAAAAAAATCAATAAACAAATAAATAAAATAGAATAAATCTTTAAAGAGAAACAAACCGAAAAGGAAAACTCAAGTGGCTTTGGAAAGGCAGCTTTACTGTAATGGTGCAGACATTAAATCAGCTCACTGTTGCCCAGTCCCTGGCTTGTGGTTCTGCACTCCTTCCACTTACTTGCACAGCTCGCTGTGTCACAAAGCACTTGCCAGCTGGTTAGGATTTGACTCTTCAGACAGCACAGCATGGTGAGCAGAGTAGGTGCAAAACCCCATTCAAAAGACAGAGATGGCCTCTGCCTCTACAGCAGAGACGTGGGAGCTGAGGTTTGTCCAGCTGAAGCTAGCAGGGCCCCTCACAGAATCAGCTCTTAACCTGCAGGCTCTTTCCAGGCTATCAGCTTCTGGCCTCCCCTTCTTACTCCGTGACATGCTCTCAGCCCCTCCTTGCTGTACACAGCTTCCTATGAGTTTATAGGAGACTGGGTTCCGGGAGGGACATGGCGGGGGCTCCTCAGCATGAGCCAGAAGAATGCTCTTGAAAACAGATTGCACCGCCTAGGAGAAGATTGTTTAAATCTGTCCCTTTAAAACATTCCCTCACTCTAGCCAGGCTGGGCCAGGAGAAAAAAGGCTCAGGAAAGGGACATCAGTTTAAAGTGACAGCGCTGACTTTAAACCCTGGGCACACGTGGGAGACTCGCCATATGCTGCAGTCCCAGTTCAAAACCAAAGGCTCACCCTGGAAGACTCTTGAAAGCCTTGGCACCACACTGGCAGACCTGCTCAGAGAGATTTCCCGGAGCCTGGAGGAGGCTTTCTCTTTACCCTGGAGCAGGTCAGTTCAGAAAAGCAGCCCTGGGCAGGCAAGTGAAAGCAAAGAACCCCCTCAGGAGAGCCAAGTACCCCTGTTTAATTGCTTGTCTCATGTCAAGTCAGTTAACTGGTGGCCTGGAGCAAAGACAGAGTGTCCAGCATTCAATCAAAACACGTTTTCTTATTAAAGGGCAATTCTGATCCCAAAGCCCACATGTTGAATATGAGTTTTAGCATCTCTGTGGACCGACTTGGTTCTCTCGCCCCTTCTAGGAGGCCCGCCAAGTTCAGCCCAATCTTTAGTAGATGTAGGTAGTTTATTTTTCTCTGTGTGGCCTGTATTGTGTGTACAGATCCCAGGAATGCCTGACTGAGACAGAATGTCTGAACAACACCCAGATTCTAACAGCTTATTCACAAAGATGCCTTGCTGATTTTTATTCCAGAATAAGAAAACTAAGAAGGATTAATACATTAATATGCAAAATTAAAACATTTTTTAGAAGTTTTCCAATATATCCCATTATGGATTTCCACTCACTGGGTTCCCAAGGCCTAGCACGTTATGTATACTCAGCTGCCGAAAGACATTGGTTGGATGAAGCACTGACTGAATTTTCACAGAAGTACGGAGATATACGGGGTATGTACAGACAGTCTTCCAAAGGATGACACCATGGGATGCTGAGAGCTTTCAAGAACTTTCCAAGCTCAATTCTCCTACCCCTTCCTCTTGAAATGGATTCTGTGAACTTCCCAAATCTATGAAAATGCAAGATGCCTCAGAAGCCCAGACTCACAGAAAGAAAGGCTGGAGTGGGCAGTACCAGTTCAGCACAGGCCATTGTGATGCCATCGTCCTAAAACTCATTTGGTCTTCCTCTGTACTTCCCTGTAGACCTGATCACCTATCCCCGTGGAGCAGGTGGAAGAGAATATTTAAATTCTAACCATCTGGCTATTCTTTGAGGTAGCTGCTTCATGTTACTTCCCCTGAGTTTGCACATCAATAAATCTGTCTTTTCTCTTGTTCATCTGTCAATTGTCAGTCTTTTAATACTCCAGTATCAAAGCATCAGAGGCTGGATGTTTTAATTCATACAAATACCACTTTTCAACTTGAGTGGTGAGGGAGACTTATGGATGTGATGGTAGGGAGGCGTGACCCTACCTGATGACATCTACTCTCTTCATCATGAACCATGAGCTGGAGGCTAAAGAGGGGAAAATAGGGAGTCAGAGCTAATTCACTGTGGCCTACTTACGAGCCTTTTTCATTATCTAGAACTGTGTTCACAGCCCAAAGGGGGGCCCAGGCAGTCCAGATGCTTGACTGGATTGCATTTCAGCAGCTACTTACATTGTCCTCTTAGCAGATGGAAACCTGCTAGGGTGGTAGTGCCAGGCTTATTTTCCAAGGGAAAGGGATACCGGGACTCTGGTGAGAATTGGGATGGTGTGGTAGAGAAGGCACTGGATTCAGACTAGAGCTTCATTTTAAATTACTTATGGGTTCCTAATGGAGGTGACAATACCTTCAATCAACTCAGGTTACCTCCTCAGAGGTATAGCTACCTTTTAGGCTTATTCTTATTCAGAGATATTAGTGACATAAGGGAGCATGAATCCATTTGCAAGGCATTCTATATGACACAAAATCATTCTAATTATTATTAGACCTTGATCTGATGTGAAAAGAATGTTTGGTCAGAAAAGAAAACTTCAGGTGTAGATCTCAGATAGAAAAGGAACACTAGTTTCTCCATTAATCCTATTATGTAGCCCAGTGTGAACTTGGGTGCACAAATTAATGGCTGGTGTTGAGGAGGCATGATGACATTGTTTTGATAGATTTGTTTGTCTACTTACTAGAGAGTTGGAGAAATCACAGTTTCATACATAATCCAATTGGGAGAGAAAAGGTGGGGAAAAGAGACCCTTACCAAACTGGTACGGCTGTCATCAAGGGAATAAAACTGCCGCCTAATCAAATGCATCATTAAAAGTACAGACATTAGAGCCTGGTGCTGACAGCTTTATGAGCTAGGCATCTGCAGTTAATTAGGATATACGACTTTTATGGCTGGAACTGCACCAGGAGGGGGTATTCCGACTCCAGCTAAATAACACCTGCTTCCATAGCCTTGGCACCTGGGTCATGGGAAGTTTTAGGGGTTTTCCTCCAGCCTGGCCTTGCAGGTGATCATGGATAGTGCTTAACCTGCAAATGTGAACCTTAGCTCATGTAACAGCTGAATGTCTTCTCAAAATAGTAACAGCAATTTTTGTATGAATCTTTCTGCCCAATCTCATGGACTCAAATGTGCAGAACTTCCAGCCTGGAGTAAGACACACCTGCATTTTTTAGCTGTGCTCCTCTCCTCCTCTGGACAGGAGGTGACGAGGCTCAGAACACAACAGCCCAACATATGACACTTTGGTCTGTTGGTTATTTTGAGCTCTAGGCAACTGGAAAACATGGCATGCAAGAAGGGATTTTTGCCTTTTCCATCTCTATAGAAAAGCAGGACACACATTTCCTGTTTGAAAAATGTCCTCCCTGAACCAAGATGAGGACAATTTTTATATCAAGTTACAGCAGACGAATGCCAAGATAAATCTATACAAGGCAACTCAAATCACATGTATCCAATCCTCCATTTGTTTCTATCCAATCACACTTATCCTCAATTTCTTTCTATCCAATCACACTTATCCTCCATTTGTTTCCATCCTGTTTCCTAACCACCTACAGCTTTCCTCTGTCTTGAGCTCTATTTTTCCTCATCTTCACATTTTAATGCTCTTTGTTTAAATGGTTTACATAACCTCTAAGTCTTCAAGGATTTTGTAGTTATTGTTTTTGCTCTGAGGCAGGGGATTCACTGTATAACCCAGGCTGGTCCAGGTACTGCGATTTCAGGCACACGCTACTGTGTCCACTAAACCTTAAAGGAGAGGAAGGGCACTTCTTTCTATGATACAGGTCCCATGTTACATAACAATATGAATCTTAAATAAAATTTATGTGCTTTTCTTCTGGCAATTTGTCTATCATCAACCTAATTCCAATCCCCTCACAGCAGGATATAAGAAGGCAGAGGAAACAAGGATGCCCACAAGTTCCTGACTGTGTTCTGAAGACCTCACGGCAATAGTAGAAAGTCAATCTCTGAGTTTTCACTTGTGCTAAGGAGCATTTGATAATTGGAAAGTTACAGAGCTAAGCTACATTTAACTATGATGTGCGATAGGAGGAGGACTGATACTCACAAAAAACAACAACAAAAATCTGATGCCCTTGACTGTAAGAAGACAAAGGATGTGGTAAGACTTGGACCAGGATTAGGATTGCTGTCTTTGCTGCATATTAATAGAGGTGTGTAACGTTTCTCAAACCCCACTCTTCCACCCACCAAGCCTTCCCATTTTCTACACACATGTGCATACATACAGACACACACATACACATACATACACTTCTGACTTCATTTATAAGAATCAAATTTTTAGATATTGTTAGTATTGCTTAACTTGTCAAGTTGGCTGTATTTAGAATCACGTATCTGATCTTGATTAAGGGAGCCATCCTGGGACTAGTGAGAAACCTGGCATTAGGGAAATTCCCAAGAATCCCCAAGGATGACCCCAGCTAAGACCCTAAGCAATTTTGGAGAGGGTGCTTGAACTGGCCTTCCCTTGTAATCAGATTGATGGCTACCTTAATTGTCATCATAGAAACTTCATCCAGGAACTAATGGAAACAGATGCAGAGATTCACAGATAGCACTGGGCCAAGCTCTTAGAGTCCAGTCGAAGAGAGGGAGGAGTGAGAACATGAGCAAAGGTTACAACCACGATGTGGACACCCAAAAAACAGTTAACTTGAGCTCATGGGAACTCACTGACTCCAGACTGACGGTGGGGGAAACTGCATAAGCCCAGACTAAGTCCTCTGGATGTGGGTAACAGTTGTGTTGCTGGAGCACTCTCTGGGGCCACTGGCATTGGGACCAGCATTTATCCCTAGTGCTTGAACCAGTGTTTTGGAGCCCATTCTCTTTGGATGGATACTTCACTCAGCCTAGATATGGGGGGAGGGCCTTGGTCCTGTCTCAAAGTGATGTGCCAGACTTTGTTGAGTGGATGGGGAGTAGGGTGGGATGAAGGTAGGGGGAGCTGGAGGAAGGGAGGGAGAGGGAACTGGGATTGGCATATAAAATGAGAAAAAATAGTTTTTAAAAAGTAAATTTTAAAAAAGAAGGAGGAACGAATCATGTATCTGAGGGTGCCTTTGAGGGCACCTGCAGAGAGTTTAACTGAAGAAGCAACACCCACCATGAATGTGGTTGGCACCTGAAGTGTGGGCATAATGGTCTGAATACAGAAGAGAAGCAAAACTGGGTATAGCGTTCGTTGTTCTTTGTTCTTCAGTAAAGGTACAGTGTGACCAGTTGTCTCAAGCTCTTGCCACCAGGATTTCCTCACACGATAGAGGATGCCACCTAACTCTGCGTCTAATAAACTCTCCTTTCCTTCAGTTGCTTTCCTTGTGGGACTTTTGTCACAGTCACAAGAAAAACAATGACAGTATTTCCCTAAACCATCTGCGGAGGATACGTATCATTGTATCATACAAGGCAGGCCCACGCTGGCCAGTGAAAACCTTGTTGACATGGAAATGCAGGAATCACAGGGACAAATTATTGTCCGTGCCAGCAAGCACAGATAAGGCAAGAAGGAGGGCCTTGCTGGGAAGGGCCTCTGACCTTTGTCACAAGGGACTCCAGGAAGCTTCTGCATCTTCCCTCCACTCTGCCTCAGAGTGCAGCCACAGCAGTGGTATCCACATATCCTAAGTCTTTCTGTAGATATGAAGTCATCTCTCAGCCCTCCTCTCCATATTGAATAGCCTTATGCTGCTTTTGTGCATCTTCCCTGGTTTCATCCTCCAAACTCCTTCGTCATCTTGGGATCTCTCCAAGCTAGGTTTCAATCCCATATTTGATCCGAGGAAATCTTTAAAATTGTCCCAAAACATCCAGCCGTTTCCCAGAATCACTAAGGTGCAGCATCAGAGCGAGTTCATTTTCCCCAGTGCAGAGGGGCTATTGCAGTCCAGAGGTACCACCAGGAACAAGCTATCCACCAGGGCTGTGTTAACCACCACTGAGATATCCATGGAGGTTGCTGGGTAACTGAACGACCAGCAGCAGATTCAGGGCTGTGTACCAAGATAAGCATAATCAAATTTCATGCTTCACGGGCTTCACAGCTTTAGCTGGCCACCTCAGGGGTCACAAAGAATTCCTATCCCCACCCAACCACATTATCTTTTCTCACACATAGTTCTACAAGCTGGATCAGTCGCATTGTGTGTGTGTGTGTGTGTGTGTGTGTGTGTGTGTTCTATAGAGTTCTCCAGGTGGTAGACCCATTTGGGCCTGGTAGCTAGACACTCAAGAAAGCTCTAGAAAATGTATTTATTTTGTTGTCTACCCCTCTTCTAAGAGGTAGGTGATGTCATACCAGGGCCAGGAGTAGGCATATGTATGGGGGAAGGGAATCAGAATAAACACAGGAAAATAAAAGGCGAAGAAGGAGAAGGTAGCAGGCACATTCAACTCACATGTTGAATCCTCTGCCAGCACCCAGACTGCACTGGGAATTCACTGTGGTCTGAGTTAGGGCTCACTCTACTGAACTGCTTGAAAGTGCTGCTGCGAAATGGATGCTTCCCTGACTCTAACCACGTCAGATTAAAAACATTCTTTATGGCCAGGCTCGGTGGCTCACACCTGTAATCCCAGTGTTCCATGGGCTCAGGCAGGAGGATTGACGTGATGGAAAGGCCATCTTGGGCTACATGGTGAACTGCAGCCAGTCAGAAATACACAGCAAGATCCTGTAACTACACAGGAACACACACACACACACACACACACACACACACACACACCATGCATGACCCATAGACCAGAAACACAGATTTAGTTTACCCTGAATTCCATGTTCAAACATCAGTTTCATGAAGTTTTATAGCTGCACAGAACAAAGAAAGTCATAAATCAAGGCAATTTTAAAATATATTGGTGGGTATATAAGAGAGGTGGTCATCACAAGATGTGGGAGCTTTGCTATAAGCTTCGGATGCCATCTGACAACATCCTTAGCTTTGGGGTTACTGCAAACTACTCATCTGCTCAGTCAATAGATTCTATTTTTTATTTTTATTTATTTATTTATTTTTGGTTTTTTTGAGACAGGGTTTCTCTGTGGCTTTGGAGCCTGTCCTGGAACTAGCTCTTGTAGACCAGGCTGGTCTTGAACTCACAAAGATCCCCCTGCCTCTGCCTCCCGAGTGCTGGGATTAAAGGTGTGCGCCACCACCGCCCGGCCAGTCAATAGATTCTAAAGATTTTTATTTATTAGTCACAGAATGGTAGTTCTGATGCAGAAGTGGGCAAGGACTGGGTATTTGGAGGGCTAAAGCTTACTAGAAATGAGATGGTTAACCTGTGGACCTGCAATATTCCAATCTCTCCATCAATCGATCGATCAGGCTTTGCGAACGCATCTTCCATCCAGGGAGTCTCATTGGCAGAACAGTAAGACAATACTGGCACAAAGTGACAAGCAACTGCAAGCTTTTTATTACTATAATGCATGCCTTTCTGTATCAGAAGATTTAGGTTTTCTAGGAAGAGTCCCACTTCTTAAGCTGAGAAGCTCCATGTCTCCAGAGGTGTTCCAGAGGTGGCACTTTAGAAGGTGGGTCAGGATTTGATGTTACATCGATTAAACTTACACTCGGCGGTTATTTCCTATTTTAAAGGAAGTTTCAGAGAATGTACTATTGTCGCTGGACACAGCAAAGGTCCAGTGGGCACAAACAGAGACCCTAGCACATTCCAGCGGCCATGCTGGGAACAATAAAGTAAAAGAGATATCGCGTTTTCAGGATCAAGTTGACCCAGGGTCCGGGTGTCAGTACAGGAAAGCATTATCCTGGCCTGTGATACAAAGTAAGGTGAATGCGGGCAGCGGGGCAGACCTTCTGATGCATTCAGAAACTACATCCCTGGAAGGAGAGAGTGTCAAGCTGAAGGTGGCTCCATTATGGAGGCTTAGATGTTCTTAAGAAGGGCTGGACAATGGGAAGTAATTGAAACAGGCCAGCAAGACCTACACAACAAGGATAGATAATGCTTGCAGAAAGAATCGTCAGGTCTTGGGCTCTTTGCGTCTTTCCTGTCTTCAATCCCAGTGATTCCTTGGTCTAGACATGAACATAAGTGAGCATAATACACAGATTTCGCCTGGGTCGAGGCTGAGGAAATTTGTCTTGTGGTTTCCTGCACCACATCAGGCCAGGCGCAGAGACAGACATGGGACGCACCTGGTGCCTGCAGCAGATGAGGCCATAGGGCTCTGAAAACAGCCTTGTCCTGTGTCAGTGGTGATGGCCGTGCCGCACCGTGGTCAGTGCCTGATAGGCAAGCGCATCTGTAGTTTGCAGCAATAACCTTGTTCAATCTCATGACTTGGGGATGCTTGGATTAGGGGCAGTCCAACGTTCTAGCCAGGGCAACCATGCTTAGGGTTGGTGGGTCAGGATTTGATGTTACATCGATTAAACTATAAGCCACACATTTGGCCATCAGCTACAGGCCATGCTACAGGCTTTCCAGACAAAGCACTCAGGCTTTCTTTCTCATAGGAAGTCTAGCTGTGTTCTGTCCTACTTGGTGGCCTCTCTCCATGTGTCTGCTGGAAACAAGAAATGTGTCTAGCCCACAGTGACATGTGTTCTAAGCATAAGATACGCAATGACACAGTACTCCCCCAAAAAGACAAAATTATATTTTGGGGACAAACATATATTAATAACTCCATTAAATGATAGTATGTCTGAAATATTGTGTTTAATAAATACTTAAATTAGTTCACCCATCTATTTTCACTTTTAAGAACTATGTATAAGATTTGGAATCACATGTGTGGCTATGGCTGTCCCACTCTACCTATGCTTCAGTTTCCTGCCCATCCAAGAGGACAGTGCAGGCTGTCTCCATGATTAATGGCCCAGCCTCTAAAGGAAACCAAAACTGACTGGTGGGAGGGCAGGTTTCTGTGCCTCCACATCATGGAGCAATGTTGTATTCAAGTCCAGCCTCTCATCAGATGCTGGTCCTTGAGGAGGGGAAGGCGGTGTCCTGCGTTCATCAGTTAATATTTACAAAGTGCTTTGAAGATGAAATGCTAATAATAGTCAGCTGTGCCTCTGAGAGCCTTTCATCGGGAGACTTCAAAGTCCCCATCTCAGGGGGCATTGTTCTTCTATTACTGTAACACTAATTGTACCTCATCAGGGCTCTGGCTGATTACCTTCCTCTACTTGGCCAAAATGACCCTGCGTAGATAGACAGTGGTCCTGCTTAAGCGGAGAGGGAGAAGGAAATGCTCTCTGTGTGCCTTGCAGATTCCCACAGTGAACTCTGAAAGTCCAGGCCTGCATGCACACATAGGCAGAGAAGAGGCATCCAACAAGAGGGACCTGTACCACAGTAATGCAACTTAGTTTTTCAATTATTCACTCATTAAAAAAAAGATAAATATTCTGTAGAAAACATACTTGAGAGCTTGCATTTTTATGCCCCCTGCCCAGTTAGTTGTGTATAGTGTGATGCTGTACCATGATGTAGGGAAGCAGTGAGTCACACGTTTCAATCTGACTTACCATCCACAGGAAAAGGACTGGGCTCTACAGGATGTGGATATTCTTCTTGTATATTGTGTTTTATGTATTCACAACCCATCATGCTTTGTAAACTCTCATATGTGTGTACATTCTATAGTTAAAACTTTACTATAAACTGGTTTTTATGCTAGATGATTTTGCCAGGTGGGGCAATTTGCATGCCAATTGTGAGTACATTCAATGCAGGCAAACTGCAGTGTTTGGTGCTTGGTGGGCAAAGCATAGTGAGTACACTCCCATTTTCTAGTAGGCCATAATAAAGGTTTATTAGGATGCCAACCCATCCTGAGATCCTGTGCTTAGCATGTGTTCTCTGGCTGCCAGGACTACTGGTGCAGGAGACATCTGTCATTGGATGTCAACCTTGAGGCAGATGTGACAGCCTAGGCAAGGAAGAGTCACAGTGCTTAAATACGGGGTTCAGTTCAGTCCAGAACGAGCTCTGATTGGACCCCCATGAGGTTCTCCAGTCTGCAGCCAGTTGACACAAGGGAGTGACATCTGATGCTGGGTTTAGTCAAGCAGAGAGAATAAGGCTACAGAAATAGAAAGGGGCGTGCCAAGAGCTCTGCTCCCCATAGCCCTCATCTCAGCCCTAGCTCCAGTGCTTGGAGCTCCAAGGACTTAAGGACTTGAGGTCTGCCTCAGTCCAGACAGGCCCACTGAGGGTGGCCACTGCAGCAGAAGCCCTGTTCTCTACCCGTCAAGTGACAAAGAACAAAAAGTAGGTTGGCCTGCCAGGCACAGCGCCAAGTAGCAACATCCCCTGGGAGAAGAAATTCCTTTATGCTAATTCCAGCCACCAGGAAGTCAGACAGGGAGAGATGACACAGCTGGATTCCCCCACTGCTCAGGAAGAACTGCTGGAGGTGCCTAATCTTTCTCGCCAGTGAGAGAGAAGGGGAAAGGGAAGTAGGGAGGGCTGAGGAACACAAAGGAGCACAGAATGACAAGCACTCCACCACCAGCGGGGGCTGGGTGTGTGCGGATCTGCAGGGCTTTAGAAAAAGGAATAAAACTTGTCACTTCAGATTGGAGGAGTTGAACATTGCTAATTAAGAAATTACTTAATTATGGAGAAGAAAATAAAATGAAGGTATTTTGCTCTTGAGGGAAAAAATTTTTTGATTTGCTAAATCAAGGAAATGATGAGACTCAAACATTAAATAATTGGAAATGGCTCCAACAGAAGCATGAGAATGTACACGCTGCACTTGCCTCTAGAGGAACCCAGCCATTTCCTCCGAAGACTACCCGATATGCTGCCTTCTGTAAATAAGTTTGTCTAGAATAGACTGAACATGCCCACCCTTTTGGCATAGAGAAGGACAAAACAGATTACTTGCATACATATCTATGCATGATAACGACATCTATCTATAATGTTTTATTCATCATCCCTCAACTATTTTTGCCTTCTGCCCACCCAATGTGGCTTTCCTCTTCCCATCAACAATTCTTCAACAGTAGATGACTTATCAGTCCCTGCACCGGGCATCAGGGTTGCATTGTGATGGTCTCCCTATTATCCAACCAGCCTCCATTTCATCAGAGATGTCCAGATCATAGGCCAAGTCAGGCAGCAATCACTCAGCCAGGCCTCAACCCTAGACATAGAGCGTCAGCTCTCAGAAGTCTCTTTGGAAGTGACATATGGAAGACTCTTTTGCATTTCTTCTGCTGAACAACTGGTCTTACTCCAAGATTCACCTCTCTATGTATAATTCTCTTTCTCAATCTAAACTCAGACTTCAGTCTTGGATTTTCAACTTCTCCACTTTTATACCAATAGGTCACCTCAAAGTCAGCATGGCCAACATGGCATCCTTTATCTCTGGAGCCATTCGAATTCATTTCAAAGGCTGCAGATGTAATTCTGTGATGAGATGTCAGCCTAGCATATATGAAGCTACTGGACTGGTCCCTAATACCAGCAAACAAAATCAAAGAACTTGAACATATTCCAAATCTTTTATTGTTCCATGGTAAAATCTTAAGTTTGCTGTGCCTTCGTGCTTTGGTTGCACTCTATATGCCACAAGTTACTGAGCGTACTGTCAGTGCTTTATTTAAGGTATGGTACCCTGTGCTTGAGCATTCTGTACATATTTAGAAGACTGAAAACAGCCATTGGCTTTCCCCATAAATGAATACATGCATCAAAATAAATGAATGAACATACAACTTCCAGGTCTTTTCCACACATTCATCTTGTTTGTACTCACAGAAAGTTGAAGAAATAGGAAGATAAAATACACTCCTCCCTTTCTTTCTTGACAAGGACAAGAAGGTTCATGATCACAGGTCACTTGACAACCTGAATTCTAGAAGTCTTGATATCGTTTCCCCAAGGAAACCATCCCTGAATGCTGAAGATGATTTTTTTTTGCCCTTTCAATTTTTACAATAGCAAATATGTTCTTCATCATTAACATGCATTAACATGAGACTTTTAGATCATAAGGTCAGGAGACACTCATTTTTACTTCTACATTGCTCCAGAGTATACCTAGAAAATTGAAAACAGGCATTGCCCTAATTCCCATAAATGAATGCACGTATGAGAATAAAAGAATGAGAACATATTCCTGCGTCACATCAATAGTAAAGGGTAGAGCCTGAGACAAGAGCTAAGTTTTCATCTTTCCATGTTCCTGACCAGACTCTTGACATACTATGAGATGAATTATTTTGGTGTATGGTCTATCCTCATTGTCTTAGTGTATTGTGTGTTGTTATAATAGAATACTGACAATGAGTAACGAATAAAGAGAAGAGCCTTTCTTGACTCATGACTCTCGATAGCTGGAAGCTCCTCCCTCTCAGATAACTGGGGTAGACATAAAGGAACATGTGAGCAAGAGAGAGCAGAAGAAAATGAGAATTCCGAGAAAGGTCACCTCACAGTAGCTGCCAAAGTAATCCAGTGCCATGAGCCCTAAAATCCCCCTTCTGGAGATATTGATTCTTACCTACAGGATACTGTAACCTTCCAAACCCTTCATAAGACACCACCCCTTAGCATTTGAGCTCCTAGACATGTTCCATGTATATTTTGGTGTGACATACTCTTGGTGCTATTTCATTAGAGACTGAACCTCTAATTCATAGCTACTATATGCCATATCAAAAAACAAAAACAGCTTTCCTTTTATCCCAACCGTACAACAGATACAGTCAACACACACATGACCAGTTTTCTCTTTGGCTACAGTCTAAATTTTGTAGTCAGAAGAGTCAGAGTCAATGGAATCCAACCTCTTTCCCAGGAAGGATGCCTTCTCAGGGGATTGGTTCTTCCAAATCTAAAGAGAAGAACACTAGCAGTCTAGCACCCTTTGGAAACACACCTTCTTTCCTTGGGATGACCACCATGGTGGTCCTCTAACTTATGGATCCCATCCCTGCCCCCAGCATCTACACTGTCATGTGGACATCACTTAATCTGTCCCCTCTAATGCACCCCTTCAAATTCCATGTACCCTGTGATTTCATTTAAGGCCAACAAGTGGGATGTCTTCCATAATGTTCTAGGATGTCATCTGCCATTCCTTTCCCTGCAAGCTGTCCAGATCTATTTACCACACTCTCCAACTTAGAATCAGTCATGCATTGTTTTTTTGTTTTTTTGTTTTTTTGTTTTTTTGGTCTTGATAAATGCTTGTGAGTCATACAGCAGCTAAGTCATAAGATATGTGGGTCTTGCCAAGGTTCCCACTCCCAAAAAATAAATTATTGCATGTACACTGAGAACTTGTCTGTCGGTCTGTGTAGGCAGAACACCTTCATTCACATTTTGGAAATGCACTATTTGAACAAAATGTAAAATGTGATTTCATTTCTAGACTACCAGATAAGCAACCCGTGCTCTGAGTAGCAGAAGGAGATCCAGGTATCCAAGAGTGTGACATACCTGTGACTGTAATCCAGGTGCCCAGATGTGTGCTGGGATTTCTGTGTTAGTCGGCTTGGGCTGCCATAGCAGAATGTACATGCTGGGTTACTTAGCAACACAACCCCTCTTCCACAAAGAGTCTAAAATCCAGTTATGGGTAGGGTGGCTTTTTCTGAGGTCTTTCTCCTTGTACAAACCTGACATCCAGCTATGCTTTCAAGTAGTCTCTCCTCTGCTCCCGTGTGTGTGTGTGTGTGTGTGTGTGTTTGTGTGTGTGTGTGAGTGTGTGTGGCCATGCAGAATTGAAGTAGGTTCATCTTTTAAATTGTGATCTCATTTAATCACAATTACCTCTTTAAAAAAATCTTTTCTCCAGAGCTACCTCAGTAGGGAAGTGCTTGCCTAGTATATTCAAGGACCCGGTTTCCCTTTTCCACATGAGAAAAAAAAATCCTGGTCACATTCAGAGGTACTAGGGTATGATAGGAAAACTGGAGGGAGAGGGAGGGCACAGTTCAATCACGATAGTATGGCAATGTGTAAAGTCTCACTGTAATAAGTATGAGCTGGGTGACGTGGAGAAGAGGCCTGTTGGTTTGGGAGAAGAATACTGTACCTGTATTTGCAATTATTTTTCTTTTTCAGTTACTTGTTTGGGTATTTTTTCCTGACCCACTGAAAATAACCACAAACATTTAAACACTTAAGCAAATCCTTAGATTTCAAATCTAAGGAAATAATAGGGTTTGCATGAGGAAAAAAATGAAGAGTCACAGGATAGTAAGCAGCGTGAGCAATCAGTACCTTTCTACTGGCTGACTTTCATCCCTGGCCTCTGTGCTATGAGAATGTCAAGCTCAGTGGGCACCTGCTGCAGGCAGTCGCTTAGAGCCTGGGAGTCTTGCTGAACTCTAGACTCCAGTGTCTCCTGAAATGTGAAATTCAGAACTCAGAGCAAAGATGCTGCTGCTCCTGAGAGGATTTCTAGCACTGGCTGAAAGATTGGAGGAGTACATGACCTGAAACCCAAACCTGAGGAGGGCTCAGCAGACATGCCATGGCTGTGCCTTGAATGGGGCACCTTCTGGGCTGGAGAGAACTTTGCCAGCCCTGCACAGTCAGCTTATTTGCCATTTTTACCTGCAGTTATTTTTGTTGCGATAACCAGCTGCAAACAAACTTGATCCAGGGGACAAGAGGTGGGAAGCGTTTATCCTTCCAGGTGCAGTGGAGCAAAGGGCTCTGACTTACTGCAAATGTGTTCACAGCAAGAAGACAAGGCCCTGCAGAGGAGGCAAGACATCTGCTCTGGGAAAGGAAGGAATGGATAATGCTGGGACGAAGAGAAGGGCAAATCCAGGCTTCAAGAAAAACAGCAAAGGGCGGTGGGGTAGTGGGGGAGCTGGAGGGCCGGGAACAATGGGGGGTAATGTAATTTTTTATTTTAACAATAAAACAATAAATAAATAAAAAGAAAAACAGCGAAAGCCAGCTATCCATGCAGGATTCAAAGCCTATGTCATTCTTCTCTCTTTCGTCTTCGAGGAACTGAAAGTTCTGGGAGGGACCTGAAACAGGGCAACTGAAAGTCATCTCTCTGCTTTAGATTCTACTATAAGCAGACACTGAGATGGATTTAGGGACACTTTTTATCTGGATAGAAAAGGAAGACACCAGTGGAAATGGGAAAGGCAAAAACTACATTATGGAAACCTCTTAGGGGCAGTAAAGAGCTCACCCTTGAGAGCTACCACAGTCCTCAAAGCTACCCAGTTTAGGCAAGTGGAGAACACACAAAGTCTTGAATGTTTACAGAGCATCCAATGTTAACCTCACTATTACTAAGCATTAATTTTACTGGGATCAAATGAGTTAATCTAATAAGGTAATGAAGAGTGGAACCTGAATGCCTGGAGCCCAGGACAGGCAAGCTGCACAGCCAATAATCTGAGAAACTTCAAGGGACCTGGAGACCACAGAGCCTGCCAGGTAGCAAGCAATTAGAGTCTCACTACCTAGGACTTCGTGCTCTTGCATGTGAGAAGGTAAAGATCCCTGAAAGCCCATCTCCTTCATGATGCTATTTGAATAACTCTACAATGAGTCTGCCCGTGTGCAAAAGGTGCCTTTATGAAAAGTGGGTCAGCATGTGAAGAAACGCTTCTCCTGGCACTCCACAGTACACGGGTACAAAGCAGTGAGCACCTTTACTCTCGCGTGATTCTCAGCACACTGCACTGAGGCAGAGGGACAAGGCACACTCCTTCAGATGATGCGAAGTTCTTGACTGTTAACTCTTAGGAACTTCTATAGATAGTAACTGGTTTTTTTTCATTTTTTTAAAGCTTTATCATCAGGAACACCTACTATTGTGTGATTCAATCTCTCTCTCTCTCTTTTTAAGATTTATTTATTCTGTATACAGTGTTCTGTATGCTTGCAGGCCAGAAGAGGGCACCAGATCTCATTTTGGATAGTTGTGAGCCACCATGTGGTTGCTGGGAATTGAACTCAGGACCTTTGGAAGAGCAGCCAGTGATCTTAACCTCTGAGCCATCTCTCCAGCCCCGATAGTAACTAGTTTTATGCTGAACTTTTCATGAGGCTTTTTGTCCTAAACACAGGCCAACTAGCAGTTAGAGCAATGGTTCTCACCCTTCCAAATGCTGCGACCCTTTAATACTGACCCTCATGCCGTGGAAAGCCCCAGCCATGAAACTGTTTCGTTGCTACTTCATGACTGCAATTCTGCTACTGTTATGAACCACAACATGAATATCTGAAATGTGATCCCTGTGGGGCTCACAGACTGAGAATTGAGTTACAGGAAGTAGGTCAAACCCTCTGAGTAGCCAAAGAAGCCATTCTGGTTATGCCTCTGGTGTAAAGTGAATGTCTTTCAGCAACAGTATGGCTAGAAGTTTCCAGGAAAGAGTAAGACACCTGCAACATCAAAGTTAAAAGCCTTCCTGAGGTAAACAGATCAGGCATTTCAGAGTACCTGTTATGGTTTAAACACGTAATGTTCCTCACGGGTTTGGGTGCTGAGTTTTTGGTAGCTAGTGGGTAGCATTATTCTTGCAACCAATAGAAACTGTAGAGTCTGGCTGGAAGGGGTAGAGGGCATGTCTTTGAGGGTTATACACTGTCCCCAGGCTTTTCTTCTCTCACTGCTTCTTATCCACCTTGAGATAAAGAATATTTTTGATACATAGATCTACTTCTATGGTGTTCTGCTCAAGGACAGAGCCAAGAGACCATAGCCTGAACCCTTTGGAATTCTGAGCCAAAATAGTCTTCCTCCCCTGAATTGCTTTTTCAGGTATTTGGTCATGGCTATATATAAGGCTATATAAAAGAGGCATACACTGCCTCTCCTAGTCTGCAGCAGTGGCAATGATTCATTCATTCTTTTGCTTCAAACACCTCTTAGGATTTGCTATAGGAGGATCAAACTCAGATAGTTAGACTTGGCAACACGCATCCTTATCCACTGAGCCATCTTGCCCGTTTTTCAAGGAGTTTTTAAAATTAAGAACCTTGATGAGAAAATAGCCCAATTATTTCAAAGTAGGGACACTACACAGTTCTAATTTCATGCAGCATATGTTAATTCTCTCGTACTATGTAGTGGATGTCATGCATATTAGGCAGGAGGGCTGTGCAGCCTCTGTCCGCGCACGATCCTAATGGAAGTCTAGAGAAAGAAGCGCCAGTGGGGGTTGCTGTAAGAACCACGAAGGCAGAAGTATAGCTGGGGCTCCAATGAAAAGCAAATTGAGAGCAGGAAGCATATCACAGTATGAGAAAGGCTCTAGCACATCCGTAATGAATGGCCTAAATTAGGAAGTAACAGAGTTTTCCAGCCAGAAAGCTGAGGGGCATACACTAACTGTATGAAATGGTGTGCAGAAGGAGGGAATCATGAGACAAACTTTTCAATGTTTTCCAGTAAGAATTGGAAAATCATATTTTGTAGCAGAAAGTAGATTATAAGAAGCAAATGTGGACACAGGGAGGCAAATTAAGAAACTATTTCTCCAAGCATGAAATTATAATGATAGTACCACCAGGGAAGGTCAAATTAAAAACCTATCAAGTAGGCAGAATAGGTGTGGTTTAGTAATAGCAATGGCAAAGGAGGGCAATTGACTTTCATGTCCCTTGAGCGATGACATTGCAAGCTGTACCAGTAGCTATGATTTGGACTGGAGGCTAGAATGAAAACAGATGGGAAGAAAGGTAGGACAGATAAGCCTATCGCTTAGAAGGCACAACCTGATGGCACAGCCACAAAACGGGCTGTATATGACTACCTTTAAAAACAGGGAAAAGGAGCTGGGCTTTGGACTGTAACTCAGTTGTCTGGGGATTGGTTTGAATTAAACACAAGGTTGTGAGTCTTATTCCCAGAACCAGAATGATATGTATGGGTAGTGGGAAGAGAGTAAGAAAGCAAGAAAGGGAGGGGAGGAGGAAGGGAGAGGGAGGTATTGGTAAATGATACCCTGACAAACAATAAATAGTCCCCAGCAAACCTGTTGCAGCCATCCCTGCTGTGTTCACTGCTCTGGAGTTAAGGTCAAAGCCACACTTAGATTTCACATAGGTGCCAGGGTTCTCCTGTTCACACAAGAATGATGTTTACCCAATGAGCCATCTCTCCAACTCAGAAGATTTATTTGCCTTATAGTACTGAAGACTGGTAAGTTTAAGATCAGGTGAATGTATCTAGTGAGGTCCTGCTCACCGGCTGGACTCTATATAAATAGGGTATCACATACTGAAAGCAGCACTTTTAGGGGGATAAACTACAGTTGTTTTTAGGTCTGATAATCTTGAGATATCATTAGCCAACAAATAGACTACCTCTTCTTGGAGTAATGGACCTATGACTTACTCACCTTCTCCCATTCCTAACCGGGATTGAATTACAACACAGGCTTGAGAAGGAGACTTTCTATCCAAAAATCTGAGAAGACATGGGAAACTTGAAAAGGGGTCATGCAAAGTGGAATAGTCAGAGAAATATCAGGCAATGCAGAGGGCTCATGCTAACCTAAAGGCATACATGATATGGCCAGTCATCATGGTTCATTTCCTGGCACAGGTTCTGAGAGAAGAAGAGATGTCATGAATTTTCAGTGATAAAGTTTTACATGTGCTTGTGGTGGAAGAACAAGGCGGCAGGTAAAATAAAATGGACAGCAAAGTGATCCCTAGAGAAAAGCAATAGACAGAGAAAAGGGAATGATAAGGTGATGGCGTTTCAAAGATGGTAGAAGACAAAAAAAATCACAGAAAAAAAGGAATAGTAGATTGAGGGAGCACAGTTTAAACAACTTGAGGAATTCCAAGATGTGATAGGAGCATGAACTACTATGGGGGAAAAATGGGAAATGAAGCCATGGTGTTTGTGTGTGGTCTGTGTTGTCCTTGTGTGTGTGTTAAGAAGTCTTCAGAAAACACAAGCTCCCATCCACCAACACTGAAGAGTGGTGTTTGGATGGACCAAGTACTTGTTCTAGCGCTTTGTGCTCTGAAAACCATCCAAGCCTGTCTCTTGTGACTTTGGGACAGGAAGACCTTGGGAAGTCCTCTGCTAACAGAAGGGTGGGGACAAGCAAGGTGAAGGCAGAGGAGGGAAGCAATGCTGACAATATCACCACCCAGTTCTGATCTCCCTGACAGTTCATCTATTTAAACTTCACCTTCCAGGGCTGTCAATTCCTCTCAACACCCTCAGAAGACTTGATCGGAACAAGACAGCTCCATGGTAATCCCACCATCATTAAGTAACTCCAGAGTTCTGCAGAACGTCAAAACACTTTACAATTGCATTTAAGAATTTCCTATGTAACAAGGCCAGGCAGCCCACCAGTCTGAGCTAGACTCGTCAGGAGTGTAATAAAGATAGAGGTAGGGAATGGATGACTGGTAAAGCCAGATTACGGCTTAGTCGAGAAGAAGCCATGCAGCTCAGGGTAAAGGATCCATCCTTCCTGTAACACACATGGAGGAACCTACATCACTGGTTTTTCTTAGTTGTATGCACTAGGTGTTCAATAACATAATAAACACAGCTTTATGCTTCTATTTTGTTCCTTTGCCTATATTTCTATTATAATTCAATAGGCAGTTTATTATTAAATAAAGAAGTTACAAGAGAGTGAAGCTTTAACATTCTGAACAGTACTGTGTATCATTCTATATCTGCTGAATTATAAACCCAGAGTTTAGGGAAAATAAAGGAAGAAGGGGAAATTAGAAGGAATGAGCTAGAACAGATGAGCAGAAAGGAGAGGGAAAGGAGGTAGAAAAGAGAGGGAAGAGAGGAAATCAAAGAGAAAAGAAAATAGAGGAGAAGAGAGGTGAGGGAGGCAAGAAAAAAAAAGTGGAAGGGGAGAATCAATCAAATTTCTCTTAGAAAACTCCATTTTTAACAAGTGAACTGTGACAGTAAATGAGGAGAGTGGGGACAGAATGGCACCCTAATCTTAGCTCTATTAGACTGAAAGAATGCAGTGTTTACCAAGAACCAAATCAGCAAGATTTCCTTAATTAGACCTTTTCAAGCTTCTAAAGACAGCACCTGAAGACAGACAACATTCCCAAAGAGCAAGGGAAGAGCCACACTGACAGCTCTTCTCTCTTGTGAGTCCTGCGACTGTCATTAGCAAGCGACCTTCAGAACTCCAAGCCTTTGCCAGTGCCACAGCACCTCCCTCCCCACTTAGAGCTTCCTCACACCTGCAGCAGGAACCATAACAAGTAGGAGGACAGTTTTCTGCAGCTCACCTGCAGGGGCTGAAAGGCTGTGTGGCGCATGGAGGAGAAGATACTCCTGGGAAATCATAGATACTTTTCTGTGTCGAGCAAAAGCCCCAAGGGAGGGTGTGACCCTACCAGGCTTGTGTAGGAAAGTCTATATCCATATGCTTACTGATGAAAGACGATAGGAAAAAATAAATTCCTCCACTAAGGTGAGAATCTTCAAGGGTTCTTAATAAAACATGGTTCACAAGAGGCAGCAACAACAGAAGACTCTTTGTAGAGATTGATTTTAGATGTTCTGAATTTGAACATGAACCATGTTACGGACCAGATAAAGGGCTGTATGACAGATCTGCCCCAGCATTCCAAACAAGCAGATAGCTGTCGGAACAGACATGGAGCTGATTAGGTATTCTCCACAGTAGACAACACAGAACTTGAGTCCTGGAGATAAAAGGAATCACACGTCCTCTCTCCAGGAGAGGCAAAGTAATAAAGAGGAAAACCTCCAGACACAGTATTAGGCTTGGCCCCTTCCCTATGCCCTCTGCCCTTCAAGTATCTGTAGGAATACAGATACTTGTAGACCTGGTTCAGTATGCTTGGGGTACTGGGCAGAAGATTCTTGGAAAGTTTGGCTACAGGAAGGGATATTACTGCTAAAATAACAATTTCTCAAAAAAAAAGTCAATATTAAGAATCTGAACTCACTTGACATCCAGAGAGGCTAAGCTGTTAGTCCACTGAGCCATCCTGAAAGTGAAGGTTGACAAGTGTCTGCTTTGAGAGGAGTAAATACCAAATGGTTTTTCAGGAAGGAGAGCTTGGAAGGCATGTGACTTAGTATCTCTTGCTGAAGGAGACTTTCTTACGCTGGGCAATGCGGAAAGAAAATAAGGGAGCTAAGAAAATGGTAAAAATGGCTTTTATGCACACATAGAAATTGGAGTTTGAATGGCCAGAATTTATGTAAACACATGGTGGGTGGGGTAGCCTGCATATCATTCTTAATGCTTGCAATGCAGAGCTGTGATTGCTAGAGAAAGCTGGCTAGCCAGTCTAACCATGAGCTCTGGGCTCAACTGAGAAACAGCCTTCTTGAATAAGGTGAAAGGCAATTGATGTGGCCTCCTGAAGTCGACCTTGGGTTTCCATACATTTCATACACACAGAGGGGAGGGAGGGAAGGAGGAGGATGAAGAAGAGAAGGAGGAGGAGGAGGTGAGAGAGAAGCATGGCAGGTACACATATGGACCTACAAATACATGCATATTTGCATACACACGCACCACACACATACATACTACAGACATACACATTTGGGGACAAACATATTTAAAAGTCCATTTAGGTCACAGTTTGATGAGATCAAGTGTGCTCAGGGTTGTACAGTCATAGACCAGGTCACAGTTACTAGCTGCAAGTCCTACACTGGTCATACTGGTAGCTCCTAGTGAGGGCCTATGGCTGCCATTCACAGTGGCAGATGGGATCACTTGCAAAAAGAAATGAGCAGCATCTATGAAAGAAAGAGTCATGAGAAATTGCCATGCTTGCTTATGACAAGAAGCATCCATGGGGTGTCCATGGAAGGCTGTGGGGATGCATTTTATCAAGAAAAACTGTGGTCTCTCCTAAAACCCTAGTCCTGCAAGTTCAAGATTCTGCCAACTCTGCTATGCTCAAGAATCAAAACTAACCGGGAGTTTTGATGAGGACAGATCACATTCAAAGCATACTATGGGGCAAAGACTGCTAGTGTTGGATACTGACTTTCCAGACCCTTAAGAATGCTGCGATATACAGGAAGCCTGCCCAGTGCATCACTGAAAGCTTAGAAAGGGTGCTGGTCTGGGTTACAGCTATTGTGCACGCAGGCTTCTTAGGGCTAGGTCCCAGATCAAAAGGCCTTTAGGTAAAACACAACCTTACACAGGAAGGCTTCGAGAAAAAATGGAAAATAGCTTCCTCATTAAAGTCTTTGCTGCAGTAAGGATTTCATTAAAAATAAATTTTATCAGGTACAAGCAAGATTAATCTATTAAGACATCAAAATTAATTCCTAATGGAAATTTCTAAAATATACACATCATCTCTGCATACATATTTTTTTCTGCTAATGTAGGAGAGGCAAGTTGGGTCAGAAATATAAATAGGTAGCACAGCGCAATCTACAGGAAATTTCTCATAATATTTAATATTAACATTTCATCCAGCTTAGGTATCATCTAATTATGGGGTTGATGAAGCTTCCGAGAAAGTGCAGCGAGTTGCAGAATCACATTTTCCTTACCTTATAAAGCTTCTATTTGGTTTATTTTCAAACTTGTGAGCGCTGGACATTCTTATAAATAAAGCTGTCACCCGTCAGTAACCAAAGTCACCTCATCGGGTATGGTAGTCCCCAACTGGAGCTAGGAAACCCCAAGAAGTCCTGTTTCTGTTGAACTCTCTTACTTTAGATCAGTGGTTCTCAACCTTCCTAATGCCGTGACTCTTTAATACAGTTCCATCATGCTCTGGTGACCCCAATCAGAAAATTATTTTCATTTCATTGCGACTTCATACCTATAATTTTGCTATGGTTATGAATCGTAGTGTAAATATTTTTGGAGATAGAGGGTTGCCAAAGGGGTCGTGACCTGCAAGTTGAGAATCGCTTCTTTAGGTGGTACCAGTAACTTCCCGCGTGGTTTCAATTTTAGCTGACTTTATTAAGGACTCCTAGGAAGTTCAGCTCCTGGCCCATGCTTCAGGAAGCCTCTAAATGTGTTCCTGTCTATCCCCAGAGCTCCGATTCTGAGCACATGGCTACCATAGCCTTTCCCTCTTCCCCTCATTTCCCATTTTCATTCCTAGACAGAGGAGCAGGGAGGGGAGGGGTGAATGGCTTCTTAATGAGGCACAACAAAAACTACACACCGTTCACATAAACCTCAGATTCCACAGAGCTCTCCCTCCTAGCAGGCTTTAGAGTTAGAACTGGAGTTAATAAAAGCGGTGATGTGATTAATGATGACAATGATAAGTGCTCTTCGGGGTCCCTCCATTTGCTTAATACAGAGCAAGTCACATTTAAATCTTCATAACAAGCACGACTTGCAAGTGAAGTGCCACAGCTGGTTTAAAAGTGCTTATTAGATCATTTAAAATCAATAAACAATAAATAAACAAGAAAACCAGAGAGAAAGCAGGAATCAAAATGAATAAAGGACAAAGCAGAGGGGTGCTTGCAGCAACCACTCTTCCTTCCAGTTATCCTTAATGTGCTGTGGACAGAGTTACAAGTATGGCTGCCGCTCTGGCTCACTCTATAAAGTCATGCAATCACTAAATAGGCAGTAGAAGTTTCGCTCACTGGGATACATGAAAATGCTAGAACTGGAGTATCTAAGAACAGTGTGTTTCACGGACAGGGAGCTTTTACTAGCATACATAAGAACACTTTTGAGAGGATATGGCATTGAATTGGGCTTCCAAAGAGAATCTTCCATTAGCACCCCAGTCAGTTCCGTCTCACGGGGGTTGTAAGTTTATCTGTTGCGCAGGTGATGATGTTGAGATCACAAAAAGGCTTTGGGTACCACACACAGGATTGTGGATTCTGTCTTCTCAGCGTTGGTGAATCTTCAAAAGTGAGATGATCTCTAACAACAGCTTTGGTGGCAATTTGTATCTGGAATGGACCGAAAACTAGATATTGCCTTGGTGACACTATGGACCAAAGGTGAGGAGGAAGCTAGACTGCCTGAGCTATGACATCCCTGTAGCCAGGGATTGAACTTAAAAGAGGGGACAACGATGCAAAGGCCAAAGGCAGCATTCAGCATGCATGTTTGGGGCCCAGAACGTGCAGGAGTCATGTTAGGGGAGAGTCCTAGGCGCCAGAAAAAACAGGAGGATCCGGCTCCCATTACCGTTCATAAGACCTCAGGAGAGCTCCATGAGAAACACTACAATAAAGTACGTTTGACAAGCCCATTAAATACAGTGCTGAATTCAAAACATAAGAAGCAAGCAGACAGACAGAAGGACTGGCAGGAAAGCCAAACTAAGCATTCACCTTGATTCAAAGACATGTTAGAATTTTTTATAATCCACAGTTGAAATAGGAGATAATGAAGATGTAAGCTTTAGGTATTATCTAATACCCATCTAATTAGGGTAATAAAATACAAGGAGCTGCCATGCCATGAGAACACTAATGAACTCAGCTCCTCCACCTCCTGTGAGCTCACTTCCCTATGGAAACAACCATGACTGGCAAAGGTTGCCAGACAGGCATGAATAGCACCTTTAATCTTTAAGTAGGAATAGTCTCTTAGACAAGAGAGTGTTAGAGCAGTAATTCCCAACCTGTGGGTTGCAATCTGTTTGGGGAAACTTGCAAATGACTCTTTCATAGGCATTGCATATCAGATACCCAACATATCAGGTAATAATTCATAACAATAGCAAAATTATAGTTAGGAAGTAGCAATGAAATACTTTTATAATCGGGGGGCCACAACATGAGATACTGTATTAAAGGGTCACAACGTGCGGAAGGTTGAAAACCACTGGTCTTCAGGGATTTTGTGGTAGTCTGTTTCAGGTTCTGAGTCTTGCAAAGAGGTAGGCATCCCCCAGCTACGGTTTTCAGGTTTGTCTGTTGCAGCTTTTCATGCCCCCCTCCCCTTTGTTCTGAGATTGGAAAAAAAGAAAAACTAACAATACCATTTTTAAAAAGAATATAAACAAGAACTTTAAGTCTTTGAAGAAAGAAATTGAAGAGGATACCAGAAAATGGAAGAATCTCCCATGCTCCTGGAT
>JAQHUG010000062.1:7790585-7809287 GCA_028555095.1 Dicrostonyx torquatus
AAAAAGGTGGATCATACACCCCAGAGAGGCTTTTCCGTGTGGATGCACACTTGCCATGGAGAAGCAGGCACCAGGCACCTCCCACTTCACATTTCACCTCCCACTTTTCACATTTCACTTCACATTTCACTTCACCTTTTCCCTATGCAAGCCATCAGTAGTACATGTATGTATGGGATTGTTATACACTTCTGTCTAGATGTGTCTTGTCTTCTTCAATAATGGTGACGGAAACTCTTCCACGTTACCTGACTTCATTTGAATTCATTATTTTTAAATACTGTATGACATCCTACAATACAAGTACAATATGACTTTTCACCATTCACTTACCAATGGCATTTGCTGATTTGCTATCAAGCTGACCAAGGCGAAAACGATCTCATCCGTATATACTGCTACGTATTATGGTTTGATTGTGTGATATAGCTGCTAAGGTCTTGCAGGATTAGAAATATCAGAATCATCCTAGTATTATACACACATAGTTGCAATAATGTTTCAGATTGCAGCCCTGAAGTACGGTGACAGAGAAAGCAAACCCAAGAGCTAGGTGCTTGAGTATCATTCTGGCTTTGCCACCGAGCTAGGGCATGTTTAAATTCTCTGTTCAGGTTTTTTCAATCAGTAACTATAGGATATATAACAATACCTTTCTCTATAGGTCTCTTTACAGTGATTATTTGAGTTAATATAGGTAAACTTTGACTCTTTTGTTAGTGTATGCATGATTGTATACACAGAGTGTATATTGCTGGATTAAATCCTCATTCATCCTAGAGAAAAGACTCCTGGGGTCATGATGAAAAGTCATTTAAAGTCCTTTGTCTTGCCTTGTATACATCTCCCTCCAGGTGTGCGCTGACACAGCTGGTACAAGAAGGACTGTTTGTTATTCATTTCTTGCTAACTACTTTCTGTAGAGCTAGAGACAGCTTTGAGTACTCCACCCCTCAAATCCATAATACCATATGCTCCCAAATCTAAAACTTTCTGACTACTGACTTGAAACCACATGTGGAAATTTCTGTATTTGATCTCGAACGATGGGTCGCAGGCAAAATGTAGATGTTATGAAAACGTTGTATAAATTTACCTTGCATAGTTAACGTATGGAACATAAGTGAATTTTGTGTTTAGACAAAGGATCCATCCCCAAGATATCTCATTACAAATATCCAAACACTCAAAAACAGGAAAAATTCCAGTCCTACAATACTCCTGGCCACAAACATTTCAGATAAGTAAGACTCAACCAGTGCTCTGGATTATTTTTTACTTACAGCATTAATAAAAATTCCTTTGATAATAACCATTTACAAATAAATAGATATTAATTTTAGATATAATAAATATAATAACATTGGTTGCATAAATTGAGACAAAAAATTAAAATTCAGGAACAATTAGTATTTTGTATTGCTGTCATGCATTATATCAATTCTTAAATACTTGTGAAATTTTTCTCTGAAAAATTATTTTATTTAATCTCAAAACCATTGAAGTCCATGTTGTGAAGACTGGTTAAATAACTCTCCAAGAATATCAACAACAAAAGCCCTTATCTGTGATATCTGCTGATTTCTGAGGTAAGTACTCCCATCAAGTCCGATTTCAAATTGACAATAGTTTAATCGGCCTACAAAATTCCTGGATAACGGTCCATCAGCTCTTGAAACTCATCACGATTTCACTAGATGAATTGGAAAGTCGAAGTTTAGATTTCTCCCCTTCTTAGTCACAATTCTGTCTTGATTCCCTACCATTTCAAAACCATGTAATGTCACAGTCCAAGTGTTTAGTGGGGACTGAGGGTCTCAGAAAAGGGAAGTTCTCTGATCTACAGTGGCCCTGAGACAATTCTCAATCTAGTGCCTGCTGTCAGATAGCCCTGGCTTCATGCAACCTACCTCCTTCATGGCTGGACCTGTGCAACATCTCAACCAGTTATTTCTAGCCTGTGTCCCTGTGAGGGTACGTGCCTTCTTGCACACAAATGTTGGGCCTTGCCTTCATTCTATGACCTGGAGCTGCATGCTGAACTACACTCTGCCACCAACTGAGGCTGCTCTCAACTCTCAAATATGTATGTCGGTGTTGTGTTTCTACTCGCAGGGTTTAAATGAAAGTTGGCTTCCTTTTCATTTGTGTTTTGAGGGAAGGGTGAGCAGCACCTCTTGGCATTGACAAGAATAAGGGCACTGGCTAGATTGCCCATGATGTCACAGAGAAGGAGCCTAAGTCCTTTATAGCCAATGTTGTTCCCAGTAGTCATGCCAAAACAGGAGCAGAGAGAAAGTGAGGGTCCAGGCATTGTGTCTTCCTCATATTATGTTATATGAGTCACATCCTATTCAAGGACATGTAAGTGGTCACTACTGGGGTGTCAGTGACAGTCTTGTTATCATTTATGGCACTCACACTTTCACCATCCAATCAGCATCCACTATGACATCATACTCGGTTGCTCTGTCCTTTCTCTGTCTCCCATCCTTGTCTTCCCACCTTACTTTTTCCTTCTTTCTCCATCAGACCAAAGTAGATGAATACTCAGTGTTTATTGTGTAAAGAACAAAGCCAAGATCATTAACCATACTGATGGTTGGACAGGGCAGTGTTTTACCTACTCCACGATTCTACCCAAAGAAATGCTGGAGCTGTCAGGTGCCGAGGATTTCAGGGGCTCACAGTTGCTTCCAACTCTCTGGTCAAAAGCAATTGATCCCTTGTATCCCTGACACCAAAGACAAAGATAAGGATTGCCTGGCACAGCCATCTGGCCCCAACATCCACCATTTAAATGACACTCGGTTTTGAAAAGTCATACACAGCCCAGTTAGTTAACAGACTTAAAAAAGTGTCGTTTATTTTTATGAATGAAGGACGGAGAAAATGCACGGTCAGATTATCCGAGTAAGAAATACTAGTGCCACAAGAGAAACAGGCATGTTTTTCTATGCATCCAGAATTAGCAGGTTCAGCTAAGTGAAGGTGGGAAAATACGCCTACGGGCATGTGAGATACAGGTGCAACCCCACTGCAACACATTAGGAAGTGACAATTAATTCAGTGTCACTCCGAAAAAGAGGTTCACCAGATGTTGCAATGTTTCAGCTTCTGTGGGCTTTCCTGAGGAAGTAGAGAGGCCCAGAAGTCTCTGAAGTTAGGGGTGACAGTCACATCCAGGGTACTCTCAGGCTGGTCACTGGGGACTTATGACCAAGTCTTCCTTGAGTCATCCTGAGGCACATGTTCCGTCATTTCCCTTGGGCTACCCAGTTACACCCAGAAGGTTGGAAACATGGTGCTAAGCATACTTCTTCCACAGTGGCAGGGCTGTAACATCCTGAGGGGCCCAGCCCACCTCATCTGCCCAAGGTCACCCAGCGGGCTCTGGAGGGCTCCTTTGAGTACTTAAGGAAACCTCCATCCCACTCCGGGAAAAACAGCAGGAGAACATAAGGGCCTTGCAGACTTCGGAACTGAAATCTGGATAATCCATTTGAAACCTCAATGCCTGAGCAGAAGTAAACTAAAAATCAAATTAAATCAGAAACACAAAGTCTGTCTTCCCAGCTATAAGACATCCTCATCTCAGTCCTTGAATAGATAAAGTCACAGTGAGAAATTACTCCAGCATCCCCCTGTTAACAGACAGGAAAACTGAAACACTCATGACTCACAATGTCTATTTGTGTGCCTGATTCATAGAAAAGAATTGCCTTGTTCCATTCCTGGGTTTTTGTTTCAAAAAAGGATTTTCTGCGCGGCCTGCCTTTTAATTACTTTGAAGTACTAACAAAGTTTCTTCTCAGTTCAAACTCACAAGGTCATCATTAGCTTCTAATTAGCTCCAAGGTCATCATCAACTGCTTTCCAAACCTGAGTCACAGAGATGTTCCGTGACATGCTGAAAGCCACATAGTATGTGAGTGCTGAGCCTGGACTCAAGCTGCATTAAATTTTCTAAAACCCTGCCATTCAGAGTAAGATGTTTTTGAAATCTGAGCACTAAGAACACTCAATGTGATGACAGCCCTATGCACTCCCATCTACGCGCAAGAGCTGCAATCAGTTTTCTAAGAACGTGAATTCCCTCAACCTCTGATGAAGAAGGGAGAAAAGAAAAGGGTGGAAGTCTAATATTAAAAACAGAAGAATTAGAACAAACGTGTAGAATATTAATTATTAAACAAAACTTATCTTGCCTGAAAGAAAATCAAAATATAAGGACAGGCTAGGGATGAAATGAGATGAAGAGGCCATCAATCAACTCTTTATGTTGAGGAGAGATGGAGTTCTCCACAGCTCTTCCTTTAACGACTATTTACTGTGCACTCTCTGTTCCAAGACACAGCTCACACACACCTCCCTCTGTATGCCTTGTTTCTTAAGGAGAAGATGGACAATAAGTAAATAGAAAACAGCCCTGAACACTGACTGTTGCTGAAGGAAGAAGGGGAGTGAGAACTCCGTGTTTATAAACAAAGATGGAGAGGTAGGGCAGGAGTGAGCTGGGAGGGGACAGATTGTTCCGGGGGTGTAAACAGCCTTTGCAAAGGCCCAGAAGTGAAGGCATCTCTAGCAGGTTCCAAGATGGGAAGGCCAGAGAGCTGGAGCCGGCAGAGGATGAGAAAGAGGTTAAAAAGTCAAGTTGGAAAGGCAAAGATGAGGGGCCTTCGGTGAAGTAGGGCCCTGGATGTCAGGCCAGAGATGATGGCTTTTGGCCTAGCTAGTAAGGAGAACTCTTTCTCTGGTGCCCTCTACAAGTCAAGTCACATGGATCTGGGCCTGGGCAAAAGCACCTCAGGAGTCCAACAGAGGTGACTTCGCCAGGATGCTGGGCGCATAGCAGTCAGGAAACTTGGGTGCAGAGTCTGAAGAAAGAACTGTTTATGTTGGTGACAGACTGTACTGGATGAAGGCTAATGAAAATAAGTGCAGGATCAAATGTGGAGCTGGTGGCTCTAACCCATATTCCAATGGCTTGAACCACTTCTGGAATTGTGATCCTAGGATTTCCTGAATGCCTCTACCTAGGAACACTGTTACTTTCTTCCTGGATGCCTCACTTCAGGATCAGAAACAGAATAAGGAGGAAAGGAGAAATACATAAACAAAATAAAATGAAGCCTAGAGGCAGAGCATGCCTTGAGATGGTCACTTTCTGGTCAACATCACTGAAAGCCAGCTTCAGGAATCTGGCTAGCCGGAGCCATTCAGTTCGTAGACTGAGGGTTTGGTCCTAGCCTATAAGAGGCCTTGGGTACCAATCAGAGGGATAAATAGCATCTAGGAGACAAACCTCCAGAGAAAAACTGTAGAGAAAGCACCAGACTTCTGGAAATACTGGAGAGGTGTCCCATTTAATGTGACTCCCAAACGGTAGTGTGGCCTACGGATTGCGAAGTAGAGGCACGGAAGCTGACATCAAGCATGCGTGAGCAGACGTTGGGTGCAAAATATACCCTTATGTAACTCCACACATTATGTAATTTCTTTGCGCTATCATTTTCTTCCTCTTTAAAATGTGGTAAGAGAAAATATCGTCTAATTGACAGTGGTTTGCAAGACTAAATTAAACAATTTGTATGAAGGCATTCAAATAATTGAGAATGTTGTGGCTTGTCTCCTGCTCTGTCTTGTGAAAAATCAATCAGGAGAGTTTATCTAAATCTCTCCTCAGCCTCCCTTCACTCATGGAGAGCCAGCCAAGGGTGAACTGTGACTTTCAGACTTGCTGAGGTCCAGAGGAGAGATGTGTCCATGAAGAGAAAATGGCAACCAGAAACCACAACACTACACTTTCCCTTTTTCTTCTTGCCGATACGGGATCTTCGACACATTTCAGACTCAGTGATTTTCACACTGGATTTAGAATCCCTTCAGAAGATTCTGTAAGATTCTACCTGAAAGAATTAGATGACAATGCCTATCCCAGACTGCTCCCTCGAGTGCGCATGGCCCTCAACATTGAAGAGCCAAGAGGCAATGTTTTGCCCTTTCCTTTCCCACTAAAGATTCATGTAGTGGTGCTGAAAGAGAAAAGACCTGCCACTGGGTTGCTGAAGATGGAAATGGGGACGTGGGAAGTCAGAAAAGTCAGAAGAATGAGAGCAAAGGTAAAGACCAAGGGACATTAATTTCTCGGGTGAAGAAGAGTCACCACAATAAACCTTCATGCTAAGAAGACCTAACTTTGTCCAAGAGATGGAAATACCATATTGTACATGATTACAAGCTGGACAGGATATTATCGTTTCCAGAAAAAGAGCATGTATTCATCTTCCGGACTTGATGAGGCTGACAAATGCAATCAGAGCCTTTCTTTCTGAATTCTCTGAGGGAACTGCCAGGGGAATCTGCAGTCCTGTAAATGAGGCAAGTCTGCACGTTTCCTTCTAACACAGGCACATGGCTCCTGGTGTGTGCATCCTTGTCTCGGTCCTTGTCTATTTTGGCTAATGCTGTCCTGTGATCCAACCATATAACCTGCTTTCTAGGCATGCTTGGTGACTAAAACTCAAGAGTTAACAAAAAGGTAAAAGATTCTATGATTTCTGTGGCAGAACTCCTAGAAACAAGTACAGCATCACATGCCCCGACTTCAAAATCGAGATGATAATAATACCTTTTTTACCTTATCCACAGAGCTTTTTCCAAATCAATAGAAAAATGCACATAATAGTTCTTAGAAAATGTACACTGCTATACAACTGTCATCCATGTGTCATAATTAATTATAAATAGTGTATAGAACACTCAGTAAACTAAGTGCCTTAAGTGGCTAGGATTCTACCATTTGCTGCCTGCAATATGCCTTTTAATTTAATTCTGTGTTAGAATTTAACCGCCTTTCTGATTTTTAACCACCTTCTCTCTCTTCCATGGGAGTGAGATCGACATCAGGGGTTTTCAAATGCCTGGGACCCTTTTACCCTTCCTTTACACCCACCTCAAGACCCCTTTCTAATGTGCTGGCCTCTGGGAAAACTTCAACATAAAACACTGAAATCTAAAAATTTAATGTTAAGATCCACATGTGAGAGGGACTACACGACCATTGTCTTTCTGGGCCCAGGTTATCTCACTCATTACAATATTTCCATCAGTTTAGGTCACATTATGGTTACATGTTTTTTTGGGAACCCTCCACACTGATTTCTGTAGTGGCCGTAGAGTGAAAAATGGAATTATTCTCTCACCAGCAGAGAGTGAGTTTTCCTCTTTCCCAGCCTTCTCGCCAGTACTTGCTGAAGAAAATGAGGAGGTGAGAGAGAGGGTTGGCAAAGACTGAAAAATCATGAAAGTCCTACTGTTTGGTAAGTGGATTAAAAACAGAGTTGAAAGAGATTTTAGGGAGGGACTCTGCATGAGTGGATAGTGCTGCCTTCAGAAGCCAAAGATCATTAAACTGTGCTGGAGGTGAGATATTGCCTTATGAGTTAATAGGAGGGAGATCAGAGTCCCCCAAAACAAAACAGGTTGCTCACAAGAATAAGATGATAAGACCCTATTGCTGAAGAAACTATGTATTTGGTTGTTTGATATCGGGAGATCAAGCTAAAACTAAGTTGGAAGTTTCTTCCCTGCTAACTAGCTTTCACAGTGTTGGAAGGTGTTGTTTATACTGCACAGGAGCAGGTAAGGAGGTCATCTACAGTCTTACCTGGCTGGGAACCCTGAAGGTTACAATAACAGCCTTCCAGGTGAGAGACGCCCACAAACGCAATGGTGGCATGACTGTTACTGGGTAGCCAACCTATTTATGATCGGATTTTAAGCCCAGGGAGAATTAATACCTGGTACTGTAAACCTTGTCAAAACCATATTTGGGTAGATCACAGGCCCTAGAGGAGAATCTCTTTTTACACTTTTGGTGAATGGACACGATGCCTAACTTCTTTCGAAGTACTTGTATTTATAATGGAAGATTAGTGGGAGATCTCAACCTTGGTCTTGAATTGGGCAACAGTTAGAGCAGAAACTCCTAACCTCGTGAAAGTGCTGAGTATAGTAGAATGTTGAATACTCAGCCTTAAACTTGACAATTTTATCACTCACTCTAAGGTTCCCAGAAGATTATGCATGAGGGAGGCAAAAAAGGCTTTAAATTGAGAATGGGAAGAGATGCAAAAGCTGTCTTCTGGACTATACCCATGTACTCAGAGCAGCAGAGACTATCTACACGAGACTTGTAAAAGACTGAGCCCATCAAATCCCATCATGGAAGGGCAATGGACTCATACAATCTCAAATCTCAAATGAGGATCAACAGGCAGTTAATGGTTCTTGGGGAAGGTGACGTCACCTTCCTCAGTGGTAGCCACTGACAACTTTCTCCAGTGGAGTAAATAAGCCTCCACTCATGGTCACACAGCTAACTTAAATAAATGCAGGGGCCCCCCAAAAAAACAAAAGACAAAGAAATAGAAGGACAACTTGAAGAAAGAAGACAAGCTGGGGTAAGGGGAAGAGGAGAAGGATAATAGATACAGAATATGATCAAAGCATATGACATCTATATGTAATTAAATTTTGAAAAAACACATTTAGCATTTTTCAGAAGAAAAGTGTTTGGGACCCCAGAAAAGGTCCTCAGGAGAGCTGGGGTTGGAAGTTATTTCAGCTTTTGCCATCTATCAGCTAGAAAGGGCATCTTGTGGGGGACGGATAGTGACTTTGAGTGACCTGACTCACAACGACTTTCTGCAATGAGGGAGGCAGAGAAATTCCATTGCCTGCTTCAGCGGCGAGGAGGGGCTGTGTCAGCCCCATCCAACCAGCATTTTGGATTCTTGTTTTTACATGGGTTGATCCCTCCTTCTGGGCCAACTTGAAAGGTCCCCTGAAAGTTCGGTCAGCACTCTGTAGTCTGAATAATTCTGCATTCTGTTTTCTGAAGATTCAAGCAGAAAGGCTAAGTGTTTACCAGTAATTGTTCCTCTGAAAACAGGTAGGGAAAGGAAGTGACCACTAACTGTTTCTGAGAAGCGTTGAAGAGTGTAATGTCTGGAGAGCAAGAGGGAGTAGGAATGGATTGTTTTGAAACCAAGACAGGGAGCCTGGAGTTGGGAAGTAGGAAAGTAGTTTCAATTCTCAGACAAGAGTCAAATGTAGGACTGGCTCCTCATCACAGCAGGATTGGCTTAAGTACTCCCTCCCTTGTGGATGGAGGTATGGTTGAAGGTATCAGGCTGAGTACCAGAGACACTGCCAGCTTCCCTTCCAGGTGCCAGACGATGAGGAGCAGCAGACTAGGAGAAGAGAGTGCTGATGGAGCCCCACACCGACAGAAGGAGAGAGATGTGCAGGAGGCAATCAGGGCCTCTGGGAAGCTGTGAGGCCTTGCCGTGCAGCTCTCAGCCAGGCTTCTCAGATGTCTTTGCAGGCTCCAGATAATTAGGCCCAGCAGTGCCACTGTGAATAAAGTATTAATAGGCCTCCATTTCCAAAGGGGGAGGGAGTGGAACAAAATGAGCAAACCGGACAAGGATCAAAACAGCAATTAGAGAGCAGCCCTGGAAAAGAAGCCAAAGAAGCACACGTCGGGTCCCAGGTTGGAGTAGCCAATCCCAAGCCTTTACAAACAAGCAAAGCTGCTTTGTTAGAGAACCAAAGCGATCATGAATCTACTAAAGACCCAGATGTTGGAGACAGTAGTAAGTTAGCTTCCCATATTTTCCTTCCCTCCCTCCTACCCCATCCATGCTGTCTAAATTAATGCGCACCTGAAATGTCTAATCTCTAAGCACCTGCTCTTTTCCTCACACTGTTCTTTGAGCCTTCACCAGACACCATAGTCTCCAACCTTTCATGTTTGCATTTTCTTAACTGTTTGCTCTAGAACCTCCCCGCATATCTAAAGCTGGATTAGATGCCCTCCCAGATGGCAGTCTTTCATCTCATCCCAGTTCCTACCACACCATGTGGGAGCCATCGCCGAGTCCAGGACCTTGTTTGACACCTATTAGAATATCAAGAAGAACATGTCAGTTGACTGGCTGGAACATTTCTTGCCATTGGAAGCTTTCGACCTAAGGGGCAAGCCCATCTGATGTGTATACACGGTAGCAGAATGGAGATGCATTGAGTCTAAAGCAAGCTAATGAGTTTAGCATCTCACACCAGGACACTGCGGTTAATGCCACCATGTGGTAGTGCTTTAGAGAAGAATCCTATCCAGTAGATGCTTTTGTACTACAAAGTTTCCCAAGGCTTTCAGGCAGGCAAGATGTCTAAATGGAAGCCTGCTTTTAAATTCTGTCTTAGATATTTGAATGCCAATTTTTGGACGAATAAGTGTCTTTCAAACACATCTACTGTGTTGTCTACTGGGAAGAGAGAGCTATGATTGGGCACCTTAGGCAGATAAATAGTTGATTGTTTCCCTAGGGAGACTGTTTGTTATAACAGAAAGGACTTTGTAGGCAGTAGATTGTGATATGTTAGAAAGAGCATGCGTTTGGGGATTAAAATGACCTTGACACCAATCCCAGCCCTGCAATTTGCTAGCAGTATGATTTGGACCACTTTCAGTCACTCTGAGATCCACTCCAAGTTTTGCTACAGAGGTATATATTTTAATGTTATAATACACAATTGAGTCTCAGTAATTTTTATCAATGATCCCATAAATCTAGATTATGAAGAAAAAAGACATGAAGCTAGACTGGATACTGAGCAATGAAAGGGGTCAGCAGGAGGAGGGATGAGAGAGGGTGATAGGGGACGAACAGAATCAAAGTATATTATATGCATGGAAAAATGTTATGCTGAAACACATTGTTTTATACAGATAATATAGACTAATTAAAAATAAAATACCATTCCACATCACACCTCTTTCTGGCTGTGCACTCCTGATCACAGTGGTAATTCTGTCTAGATCAAGTTTCCTTATTTACAAGGAGACAAGCCAATCCTCTTTAGATCCTGAGTGTGAGGACAAAATGATCTATGAATTGAACATTCCTAATTTAGTGCCTGCAGGGTAAGAGGCACTCAGAAAAATGAGAGGTTGTCAGTTATTTGTTCTGCTAATTATTCTGACATTTTACCGAACAATTGTTCTGTTCTGACCATGGTGGAAGGGTTTGGATTTTCATCTTGTTGCCCTCTCTCATCAATCCAATAGTTTCTGGATGACCTGAACCTCCTTGAACATCAATATGTCAATAACAGCCATGACATTTTTTTCCTTGATTACATTTCTCCCCTGGCCCTAGAAAGGGTTCCCAGCAGCCACTTACACTCAGAACACAGAGCTCTGGATGATCACAGTATAGTTGAGGGGTTTTTCTACAATCTCTGACTCAACCGCTTTGAAATTAATTTAGAACTACAATCACGAGACAATTGAATAAAACCCTTCTCGTTTCATCACCTGGTAGAAAGGTGTCACAATTCAGGGGCCTTTAGAAGCAGCTGAAAGGTACATCTTCCTGAACATTCAGATTTTGCTCATAAGTACAGAGGATATTAGGTTGTTAACATAAAATTTGGTCTATTCAGGTTTCTGTGTCTACTTTAAGGAGCAAGCTGATTTCATTTTTAGATCCACATATATTAAAGTTCACAATTAATTTAGATAACACCATGTGAGCTGATAGTAAAATGTCTAGCAATTAAATAATGAATGCTAGGGAGCCACAGTCATCAGAGATATCAGAATACACCTTTATTATACACACTGATGTAAAATCAGTGTGTTTTCATATGATTTAATTATAGATTGACAGGAAAAAGTGCAGAACCATAGATTAACAATTTTAGGTAACGCATATATTAGAGACTCTGTTTCCAAAACTATGATTAATATTGAGCAAGCTAAATTCATCATTGGATAAAGGAGCATTTGCAGATTTAGAATGTAATAACCCAGTACGAATAAAGATAGAAGAGCTGTGAGGGTGATAGGAGTAGGTAATCTCTCCCAAGACATGGAATGAAATGAAACTGCTAGGTAACACAGGCCTTTCTCCAAAGGCAGGTTCTACTTCATCATTTTTAGATTTCATCGCGGAAAATGCTGGATGTAAGGGCTAGTATCCAGTAGAATCAGCTATGCCCGTGCCTTTGCACAAGTTTAGGAGGTACCTCTTCAGTGTGTGGTCTGGAAAACAGGTAGCCCAGTGTGATGCCTTCTTCTTCACTGAGGCAGTACCATTTATAGGTTCCCATATGATCCTTATGCCCAGCAATGAGTTCTGGGTTCCTTACTCGCAAAGACTCTGTCTTGCTCATGTACATGGCATTTGCAATGATTACACAAAACATGGAGTAACTGAGCTGATCACATCCCAGACCTGGAATCTTTGGGTGCCTTAAAAATAACTGTGTTCTATGGAGAACAATTGCGTGTGAATCCCAGCAAAGAAGAGGAACTGTCTTGGAAGAACCTCAGAGCAGCAGAGAGCTTTCTGGCACAGGAAGATGAACTATTACCTCATAATGCCACCACTAATATGCTTATAGTTCCCACATCACAGCCATCAAAGCATGTCCTAGGAACTCAAGGCAGGAGGGACATGGAAGCAAGAACCGAAGTAGAAACAAACCATGAGGGAGTGTTGCTTACTTACTTGCTCCACATGACTTACTCTGCCTGCTTTCTTAACACCCAGGACCACCCAGGCAGCAACACCCACAGTGACCTGGGTCTGCTCATATTGATCAGTAATCAAGAAGATATCTCATAGGCTGGTCCACATGCTAGTCTTTTAGTTTCTCAATTAAGGTCCCCTCTTCCTAAAAGCCTCTAGCTTGTATCAAGTCAACCTAGATCTAGAAAGCACACTGATCACCACTAGATTTCTTTTACGGTCACTTTCTACCTATTTCAGGGAGTGGCAGAAAAAATTATCATAACTATCATTCATGACCAAGACTGTGTAGTACAGAACGGTTGGTTTCCACACCAGGATTAGAAGATATTGTTAACATGCACCAAGAGTACCAGGCCATCCCCCAGCTAGAGGAACACTGTTGATAAGGCACTTTTTCTTAAAAACAAGAACATTCTGGCATTTGCCAAAGGGGCAAGTGTTGTACAGAGTCTGAGGAAAGCTCAACATCCCTTCATGGAAAGGTGCTTGCGATGATGACAGGGCTGAAGGAGAACAGCTCCAGGAGGTGTGATTTCGGGTTTTATTATCATAGCTAGGTAGCTCTGGAGTATCCCTTAAATCAAACAGAGTGCAGGGCAGAGGAGTTGATCCTGGGAACGCCTTCATGGAGAACACTCAGCCAGTTCTCGTCTCTCTGCTCACTGTCTTTTGCCTGCAGAGGTGGAGTAAGAATGGCAGCGAAGACAGGAAGAATGGATTTGTTGTTTAAATTTGTGGTTCATTTCGGTAATTTTTACTCGGCTGATCAATTGATTGACTTATTGATGAAAAGATCAGAGAGCAAAGGTACCTTTCCCATTGGCCTCCTGTGGAATGTGAGCATCACAGTACTGCTCCCAATGTTTTCTCCATCAGGCTCATTGCATACGTGTTAGCTAGATGGGAAATCACACCAAGAGGGAGCTGGAAGATATTACACAGCTGTGGAACAGAAAAAAAACTTCTTCTGCTCATCTAGAAAATGAGAAGGATGCACAAATGATCCCTCTAGTGTGTTGCAGGCCTGAAACTGTATTTCTTTGATTGCTAAGGACAAGCTGGGGAGAGCTTCAGGAGAGAGACACTAACTACAGAGACACAGTTTTAGCTTTCATTTAAAATAGATGTGCTGGTACCTGCTCATCCTTTCCCATGTGTTCCTTCCCAGAATGATTTCTTCTTCAATCCAACATGGAGTTCCTATGACTGAAATATTTAACATATTGCAAACAGCTCATTTTAATCTTTTACATTTCAACACTAACTCTGAGAGTCTCAGGCAGCCAAGAAAGGGAAAGAAAATTTCCCTCCAAATAAGTGATTCATGTTCCTCCTAATTTATTTGTCAACAGTGTGACCCAACCCAAGTGGGGTGCATAGGCATGAGATTATATCCTGAACATTATCACCTGCTGTAGTCACTACCAGGCTACCAACTTTCCAAGGGTGTCATTTGCTCTGAGATGAAAACCTTCTATTCTGGGTAAGGGAGGAGAGTTCCACAAGATGCAGAAGATTTAAAAGGAGCTGAGGCAACAGGATGCTCTATGGGAGGTGAAACATCCCATCCTGGAGGGAAGATCCTTAAACACAGGAAGCCAACAATCAAAAAGGCTTCAGGAAGCCCCTGAAACTGATGAGATTCAACAGGCTCTTCCTGCCCTAAGCACACCTAAGTTATAAGGACTACTCAGAGAGAGATTTTCAGACAAGCTGAGCTGCCTAGGAAAGGCTTAGACTAGCCAAGTGACTGGAAGCAGTAAAGACCAGCTGAGTTGCCCTAAAAAACAGGGACCACTTGAAGCACCTAAAAGAAGCAGAAATCATCGGAGCCCTCTGAGACAGTTTTTAATTCTTTGAGCAGCCTGCAGGCTGTGCAGTGAGCTCCAAGTTTCCAGCTCTCACAGGCTGCCACCCAGGCTTGGGTGGGCTTTGGCTGTCTTTGAGTCATTTCTGCTGATGTAGGTAACCCCTCACTTACGTTCCCTCGTCCCCAATAGAATTCAATACTTCAGCAAGCAGAATGTTGATGGTATCCGTACTTCAATCTGGTGTAGGCTCAATATCAAGGAGGAGCAGACCTTTGTTTATGCCTCCCCAGGAATAACCTCAGACAAAAAAGGGAGGCATAAAAGATTCAAAATGATTGCAAAAATAGTAGCTCAAGGGAAGAGGTGACTGAACTCAAATCTGCTATCCTAGTTAATATCTGTGTATAAAATCCTAAAATGCTCTTGAAGTAGATATAACATTTGGCATTTGCCTGAGGCTGATAAGGAAAGATAGGTACACTGACTGACCTACACAGTAGGAAGAGACTGACCTTCGTGGGAAGAACCAATTCACCATTACTGAATGTATGACTTAAAATGAATCATATACAGTTCCACATAAATTTCTATGTATAAAACAATAGGATAGCAATGCCAATTACAAAATACTTTCATAAACATTAGGAAAGATAGCAAATGAAGTTCCACATCCCTTAACCTGGCACAACATGAACCATCAATGCTCAGTCTCACAGATCATTTGCAAAAATTTAAGCTATCTGCAAAGCATTCTCTTCAGTTCTTTCAGTGCATGTATAGATGATGTGTGTTGCCAGGGATTAAATCCATGGCCTCTCAAATATCTCGTAATGACTACCATCAAACTGCAACCTAGACCACAGCGTGTACCTTTACCCAAGGTTGCTGAAATGCCTGGATATAAACTGAAAACCTGAAGGGCAATGGGATTTAAACATATTGAGGAATAAGCTGGGCACAGAAGCACATACCTGTAATCCCAGTACTCCAGAAATAGGAGAAATGCTGCCAGTTCAAGACCAGACTAAGATCCATAGAAAAACCCTATCTCAAAAACAACCAAAACAACTAAAGAAACATTAAGGATCCAAATTTTAGTAGAATTAAATGGCAAAAGTATAGATGTCATCATAGCCATCAATAATGATACCGCGTATCTCGCATTTGATAAGTTTACTCTCCGTGGGGCACTGCGCAAAAACACTTCTCATTTCTTGACTCCCTGAACACACCAACTCTATTATAAACATATAATTTTGGCCCCATGTACCAAAAAAGAAACCAAAGCTTTGGAGCTCCCTGGGAGAACTGATACTAGTATCCAGTCTATGGATATGCACCAGAAATTATTATCCATTTATGCATATTCCTACATGTACAGGCACCAGAACTGTAATGTAGGAATATGCATAAATGGTGCTGAACGTAAGCAGACTATTCAGTCATGTGCTAATCATCCTAGAAGCCACTATGCTTAGTGTAAGGCTTATGATGATGTAAGCCCACAGTCCTCACATCTTAGCTGCTCAGCATCTAACACCTCGTTACAAACTTAGCACCCTTACTCATAGGAGATGAATCCCAAGAGCCAGGGTGAGTGACTGACTGGAACTGTGGATCGTACCAAACACTTTGTTTACTATGTTACCTCTGTTTCTACTCAGCTACAATCAAACTCATAAATAAGTCACAGAAAGAGATTAACATCATAAAATCAAATAAGTCTAGCAATATACTACATAAAAGCATTGAAGGTTGTGTATGTTTTTTTCTCTTCTCTCTCTCTTTCTCATCTCTTAAAAGAAGTAATTTATGGTTTACATGTGGCCCATCTGAGTTTCCAGCATTTATATTGGAATTTGGGGGTACTATTAAATAAATGCTATTTTAATGTGTGCACTGTGGTACCCAATAGTCTGCCTTATAACCTACATGGTGATCTCAGGACTGGTGGTGGAAGACAGATAGAAGAGGATGACTCACAATCATGGCAGGACAAGACAACGAAGGCACAAGATTTCAACATGCTGCTCAGAACTACTTGGAATTTTAAGGTATTTATACCTTTATTTCTGTAATTTCCATATATTGTTTTAGACTATAGTTGACGCTGGGTAGGTAAAACTACAGATAGAGGGGAAGAATTCCAAGGCAAATATCTTTGGGGTACACATCTGCTTCACCTATCCATAGTATTGCTTCACCTATCCATAGTATTGCAGAGGCTCAGGGCAGAAGCTCTGTGAGACAGAGCAGTTCCTGAGCAGAGAGAAGATAGACACTTCCTCTAGAGTCACTGCCTCTGGCCAACAACATCAAGCCATGTAGCCTCTTACAGGAGACTTGCATCACTTGGCTCTTATAAGGCTTGTCATGATAGTGAGTATTAACAAGTTGTGAGTTGTGAGAGGGCTTTTTAAAGCAGTCATAGGGCATTGGAGCTGAAAAGAAGTGAGAGATGAATGGCTTTTGTTCATAGAATAGACACACACACACACACACACACACACACACACACAAAATCTAACAGCCCAGAACACCATGCAAATTGCAGTTACTTACTACCAGAAGACGAGGAAGTACAAGGTTATTGACTAAATAAAATATGTCACAATGAGATCCACAAAACATTCTATTATGGAGCACATGCATCAGGGAAGAGATGTAAGCAGCACTCCTTCCCCGGAAATTACATTTCAGGCCTGCCTGTCTCCTGTGGCCACATGAAAGGCACAGTGATTCTCTCTCCGTCAGACCTGGCCAGTGATGCTCTGGGTGGAATTTGAGTTTCAAGAAAGGGAGGTAAGGGGTTGGAAGAGGAGGCCTAGGATGACTGGTGAGCCAGGCCTGAACACAAACTATCTCATGGTGAGAACACAGCCTTCTGTTGCTAAACTCACAGACACTCGTAAATGTGTTCCCCACCTCAGCTTCAGTGTTAAAGACCTTTGTCCTTGGGAAAACCATTTGACAAAGTCTCTAAGCACAAAAGGAAGGCTGGGGACCCAGAGAATCCACATTTTTAGAAAAGAAGGTATCAGTAGGGATGGAAGAAATGTTATCATTCCTACTCTTTGGAAAATTAAGGGTCTACCTGTGACTCAAAATGTCCTTTTGCTCTTAATGAGATGACAGTCTAGAACACTGGGCCTGCTGCAGAGAGAGAGAAAAACTTCCTGCTGGGCTTAGATTACTCAAGAGCTCCGTGTTTAATCTCAGAACGCTGCAGGGGTTTCAAGAAGGCTGGCAGGGAAGAAGCAGAGGTAGCCCACTACAAGGGAGCATGTCCTACACTGAGGAATCAAAGCTTCTGGAGGCACACAGCCATCTGATCGCTCTCATTCCACCCAGCATTAAAAAATAGATATAAACCAGCACCATCCTCAGTCATACCAGTGAGTGATGGGCAGGAGTCAAAGGCATCGAAAGAGCAAGATGGAAAGAGGGGAGGGGACTCCCTGAGCATGGAAGGTGACAAACACAGCCAGCATTTGCAAGCGTGAATTCTGAAGAGTGAGTAGAGTCTGTGGTGTCGGCTCCTATACACCAATTCCCATTTAGCCCCCACGTGCCAAGTTCCCACCGTCTCATGAAACCTCCAATGAAAAATCCACACGGTTAGACGACAAGTCTCTCATGTCCATTCTCTTATGGAATCTGAGCTCAAGAGACTGGAGTTCCTTTTTTCATTGAAACTTTTGCTTTCACACTTAGTCAGTAAGGACTTTGAATAGTTGGCCGTTGTGAATTTTAAGCCAGAAACTGTAAGAGGTGTGGTGTACCCACTTCTGAATGGTGAACCATCCTTTCCTTGAAAGGGAACCATCAAACTCCCTGGAGCCCTCACAGCGTTTGAAACATGGCTGGTTTTAGAAGTAATGGCGTTGCTGCTAGCTAATCTCCATCAGCACCTGCGGGGTCCTTCCGTGAGAGGAAGCCTCTTAAGTGCGAGCAGTTTCAAGGCTGTGGGTAAGCCCCGCAGATGTTCACGTTGAATCATTGCTACTTTGAACTCTGTGTTGAGTCTCTCAAAAGCAAACATTGGGAAGCGCTAATGTGATTTTAGCTATTGTAATGCAGTGCTCAAATATGTGAAATATGCAAAAGTGTACCTACATCAACATGACTCCTGTCTACTGCTGTACTTGCATCTGTGTTTAGCACTAAATAAAGCGCACCTTTCTTTACCCACATCTATCATCTACACAGGCAAAGCTCTGACTGGTGGGAGTCCCAAGAATCCTTCATTCATGTGTTCATGGCTTATCACTTGCTGTGCGTCC
>JAQHUG010000062.1:7809457-7829864 GCA_028555095.1 Dicrostonyx torquatus
TCTGACTGTCAGCTCACTGGGCTCTAGAGTCCTGGCAGACATCAGAAGATATGCTGGTTATCCCCTGACACCTCTGACTGTCAGCTCATTGGGCTCTGGAGACTTGGCAGACTGTACCTGCTGGCTAAGGAATGCCTTGGATTTTCTGTGAAACCTTAAGAGCTGGGGTTGTGGTTCCCTTATAGAGCCCTCGTGCATCACCTATGAGATGTGCCTCAGTACCAAGCACTATAAAACAACAAAATATGACAAAACAGGCCTGAAGAGGGAAGAGGAAAGAAACATCCTCACTGGATGGTTCAGAGATGCCCAGCTCTGGCCATGCTTGATTTTTCTCCAGAATTGTGACACTATAAACTCTATTATTTTGCTTGATATGGCAGAGGAGACTTTTAATTCTGACATTCAGGAGTTCTAGGCCGCTCTGAGTGACATAGGAGGATCCTGTCATAAAAGTAAAACCATAAATCTAGACCTGTGTAATGGTTGAGTGGGTAAAGTTGTTTATAACCAAGCCTGACAGGAGAGAGCCAACTCCCACAGTGGCCAGACCTCTGCATGAATGTTGTGGCTCCTGCACACACATAGACCCATTGCCACACAAAAGTAAATAAGTAAATAAAAATTTTTTTTTTCAAAGGGCCAGTGATATGGCTCAGTGGATTATGGTTCTTGCCTCCAAGTCTAATGACCTGAGTTCAAGCACCAGGAACCACGGATGGAAGGACAGTGCACTGACTCATGGAGATTATCCTCTGACTTTCACACATGTAACTACCCCACTTCCAGGCAAATACATGCAATTTAAAAAGTCTACCATCAATGAAGACTCGTTTTAAGCCCAATGCTTAAACTAACAGTAGAGTGCAGTGCTCAGGTAACAGTGAGTCATCACGCTTTTACAAAGCATTAGGCAAGGGTTGGGAATGGCTGTTGCTCAGGGGAAATCAGGTCCCTCTGGAGTTATTAGTCTCATTAATAGAAGAATTTACAAATGGGATCAAATGAGGTAATTCTGTTAATTTTATTCAAGCTTCAAAATAAAAAAAACCACTGAGGAGTCAAGCTGTAAACCTCAGCAGCTTCCTAGAGTCAAAGAGATTGAAATAGCCCCACTGAGTCCACCTTCCAGGGGTAGTACCTTAGTCAAAGAGATAGAAATAGCCCAGGTGAGCCCACCTTCCAGGGGTAGTACCTTAGTCAAAGAAATTGAAATAGCCCAGCTGAGCCCACCTTCCGGAGGTAGTACCCTAGCCAAAGAGATTGAAACAACCCAGGTGAGTCCACCCTCCGGTTGCAGCACCTTAGTCAAAGAGATTGAAATAGCCCAGGTGAGCCCACCTTCCAGGGGTAGTACCCTAGCCAAAGAGATTGAAACAACCCAGGCCTGAGAATCAGTTCTCTTGACCAGGAGATTTACTTGATAACCAGCACAACAAACAAAAGGAGTCAGTTTCCACTCGAACCTTCTTTTTTTATAGGATTTTTCTATCTCAGTTGATATAGAAGACGAGGGGACAGACTTGCCCCATCGGCACTCTCTGCCCATGTTTTTATTAATCTGCCTCTGAATATTTATATTTACTCATAGCAAACCTGGGTCTCTTCACCTTCCCTCATGTGATGGTTATGATTTTCGAGGCCTTAAGAGCCAGTCTGAGGTAGTCCACAGTTAGCCATGCAATTGCACTGCATCCTGGCTTGTGAGGTGTGCATCCTGACCTGTCCAGTCAGGGGACTGAATGCCGGTAACTGACCAGTGAATACCACTGACTTTCAAAGGCTTCCTAGGATTGCACCCACGTGGGAAGTATTGTTTCCTCAAAATGCACATACTCCTTACATATCCTAGTTTATGTTGTAACAGAAATGTCCAGACTTTGGTTTTACAGACTAGGCAAATGGTTGTGGGGTGGGGTGGGAATCGGGTGGAAGAACTATCATTGTTGACATGACAGGATACTGGTGGCCTCCTTAGCATGATTGACCCCATTTTCCTCATCAGTGTGCTTAGGGCTTCAGTGTGGACTATCCCCACCTCATAGCTCTGCATTTTGAACCACAGTCCAAGAGAAGATTATCACTACCCATCTTGCTATGACTTTGATGACGTGGCTGTGCATGCCGAGCCCACCAGGGAGGTAACAGCTTGAACTTAATGCCCAAAGATGGACATATTGCCTTTCTCTACTGGACTCTTAAAAATATATGAGCTGCAGGCTGATCTGCTCATCACCAAGTTCCTAGCTCTGGCACAGGTTGCTTGGTAAATAATTTTTCACCAACAGAAGGAGGGCATGGTGTGCATAACAGCTGATGTAATCACACCTTTCCTGGACACCATGTCATATTAAACTACACCCTCTGAGATATTGCCTTCTATCTTCTTTGGCTGCTCCATGTGGTGAATACATCACTCCATGAGAAGTTCAGGTTGCCCGCATCCTCTATTAGAGATGACAAGATTGAAAACAAAATGGGAGAGAAATCACCAGAGAGTAAATAATGGCCAAAGACTTGAAGGAGAATTTATCTGAAGCTTCACTGTAGGAATGACTCTCCGATAATCAGAAACAGTTTCTACAATATAAAACTCATGGTGCCTAGAAAAATAAGTCTCTCTGTTGCAGAAAACATCTGATGGGTGGCAATTATGGTATTTAAAAATTCACCCAGATATGTCAATGTTACTATGAACATACCTATTAATAGAAGATTGATGGCTCTTTCTATATCCCAAAGTAGAACTCTGAGAAAAACATCCTGACCTTGGCTACTCAACATGTTTTCAAATGAATGGGTAGAGAAATAAAAGGAGTGCATAAGCCGGGAAACACCAGGCAGTGAGAGCTCTGTGGGTTTCCGGTCTCAGCTCAGCCCTCACAGGGTGAGTTTTCCCACTCTTCTGGGGACCGTCCTGCTGAGTCCCTGCAATCCTTGTACATCCCTTCCTCTTTTCTCTGCTTCCCACTCAAACTAACTCAAGGCTTGTTAAGAGCAGACCCCTACCCCTGCTGCGTGTCCCTCTTCCCTTTCATCTCTGTTCCTTATAGATTTATAGCTTTTCGCAATTTGCTTGTGATGGTGCTGGGGCCACACACATAGTAGGCAAATGCTCCTTACCGAACCACCTGCAAGCTTACCTCTTCCGTACGTCTACCTATTAGATACTAGACTGGATTTTCTTTACATTGAAAGCCGAAGTGGTAAAAAAGATCCACATCCATTTTCCTTCATTTTTCTCTTAAAAGTCCCCTTGAGAGAGTACCTCTCACGTATAGGCCATCTGTTCCTTAATCCTCAGCACACCCCAGCACTGGAAAGTATTCTTAGTCTTCTTTGATGTGTCCTTAAATTATCAAAGACAAAGTCCCTTTCTTCCTCATCACTTCCCAGACCTTTGGAATGCCTGGAACATTGAACACCTTAAAAAATGTCCTCCTCCCGTGACACCAGTGCTGACAGTCTGTTCCTTCACCCACTCCTCTGCCCTGGGAATTTTGGCAATCGCTCAGGGCTTTTGAAGTACTTTCTTCATTTCCATAGCTCTTCTTATTTCTTTTATGCAGAAGACTTTCATGTGTCTCAAGTTTCAGATGTACATCCAAATTTAGAGTTTATAGTCTGTGATATAGATTTGGACAGAGATGGGGAGGCAGATGTAGACATGGACAGCCATCCCATAGGGCATTTAGACGAATCTATTCCTCTAGCCACACATTCTTCTTCTGGCTTCCATTTATTGCCAAGTGCTCCAGAATCCCCAGGTCCAGCCACTCAGATTCTCCACCCTTGTTTATCCTTTGCTCCTTTCTATTTCTGAACTAGTCTGCACTGCCAGATAATTGTCGCTTCTGGCCATCTCCCTCTTGCTCACCAGCTCTCTCCTAACTCAGGCCTGCACAGATGCAATCAGCCTGCTACTCTGGTCAACAGTCCTCGTGTTCTTAAAAGTCTGTGCTTGCTAAAGAGAAAAGCAAAGGAAATGTGCTGGATGGGTTGATAGCCGCACGTTCTGTAACAAGTAAATCACTATTTGCTCTTTCAGGAATAAGAATTACTTAAGTCAAATGTTTTATGTATTCTTAAAATTTTTGTATTAATTTAGGCATTTGGGTTACTTTTAGATGAAGTTATAAGATCATGCAGGAAAGATAAATGTGACTAAGTGAGCTTGGACGAGAGTTAACTTTCATATCTCTGAATTACTTCCTTTTGACTTAAGCAGGGATGGGTGGGTGGCTAAGGGCTGGGAGTAGATAAGTAACAGGGTGGTTCCTTTTGAATCATCTAAATATGTTCTATTGTCAAGATCTTCCATCTTCAATGCATTTACTTCACTTCTTCCTATTAGGAGCCCTTCAGGTGTTGTCTTTATTTTGTAGATGAGGAGAATGGACTAAAAGAGAGCAACTGCCTCAGATTATATTACAGAGGTAAGATTTAAGCATCCAACCTAACTTTGGGTTAAAGGTTATTTCTGGAATGCCACAGTTGCTCACTTAAATTCTCTAAGCCCATAGATGTGGTCTCTGAGGCTGGAGCTCTATAAGGAAGTCCAGAATATTCGGCCCTGATGTCCACATCCCACAAGAATGCATGCTTCCCTCTAGGATAAACAACCATCTCTTTCTGCTTGAATATCTGGCTTGGGTCAGTGGGCACCGAGAGCACTAAAACGCAGGACTGCATCCTGAAGCCTGGAAATCAGTTTCTGTCTTTGGGGATGCTATGAATCCCAGCACAGAGAACAGGAAATGAAAGGCACATGCAAGGGCTAAGAGGTTTTGCTGTTTTTATCTTTGCCTTTTAAAAAATAAAAGTGCTTCACAAATTCATTCCTTCAGAGATGTATAAGGATAAGAATGACTATCAATAAAATACTTTTATAGCTATAAAGAACGTCTGTTTACGTCTGTTTGATTCACTTTCCTCAATGTTAGCTTAAACTCATCTTCCCACTCTGTTAGGTTGTAAGGAGTCTGCAGCCTCATGCTGAAATATGTATGTGTTCCTGTGTTCTCCCATGGCCACAAGAAGGGCACAAGAAGGGCATTGAGCCAGGAGGCTGCAATCCTGGTTGTGTGAGTTTAATTTTCGGGATATTAGGTAGCTCAGTTTTTCACTCCAGACAGAGCATTGTCTAATTTAACACCTAAAGCAATAAAGATCTAATGTTCTGTTTATCCAGCTGTGCTTGTCCTCTGTATACTGCTGCTAGCCAGAGGGGAGGAGTCAAAGGGCGTGATTGACTCTTCTTTTCCAGATCACCTTACAGGAGCTCCAAGGCCATATTGTCTCCATTTTATACTTGAGAAAACTGTACAGTTTTAACTAAGTCTTTAACTAAGTCTCCTACTTTCTCTTGCCCAGTCAAATGCAAAACCCCAATCAACCAAGTGCTCAACTCTAAAGCATGACATTAAGCCCATGAATTAAAGGTATCGCTATGGCTTAAACCTGGGTGGTTTCACAGTTACGGTCTTGTTCTCCAGACCTCATGGCTCCTGGAAGCCAGAGTTGCAGGAGAGACTGGAGGGAGGACCGTGGTGCTTTCAAACCCCTGATTCCAGACACTTGTTATTCAGCCAAGTGAACAGCCGTGTTTCTTAACTGTGTTCACATAGGAAGGGACAAAGGGCTCAATCTCTCTATCTCTCAAGTGGTCATGTTGAAGTTAGATGAGACCCAGGGCGCTGATGCTCTCAAAACAGTCTCTTTTTTAGGTCCAAATTTGTGTTAGAAAATGCCTGGTGCTGCCGGAAGAGCACAGAGGGGTGGCCAGGCCTGGGTGCTGTGCTCTCCCAAGCAACCATGGGCAGCTCAGCACAGATGGACCTGCAAGCCAACATTAATTTCCTGTCTTCCATCTGAGGGCTCCTGATAAGCAGCTGTCTGGCTAAGCATCCAAGACAGAATCAGGTTTGGTCTTAGCAGACTCGCCACGCTGTTCCTCACAGCCACAGCTCTTCCCTCCAGCTCCGGTCGCCCAGAGCGCAGGACACCTTCTGAAACCATTTTCAAACAGAAGTCCCCCTCTTCCCACCTCAGCCCTGCTCCTGGCAGCTCTGGGCAGCTCTGCCGGCCCTAGCCACACACCTCAGCAGAGATTCTCAATACATTATTGAAAAATGTCTTCCCACAGCAGGCAGAGAAATGAAATTCCCCCCATTTCAATTATTTTTCCATTTTCAGGCATAGAAATGAAAACGAATTCTGTTTATAATGAAGGAAAGCTAAATTTTTGGAAATTTAGTTTTCACTCAAAACTTAATCAGAAAGCTTAAGGTATTTGTGTAAATATGGATATGCAATGAGCTGACTGCTTAGGGGGAACAGTCCCGGAGGCTCATTACCTGGGCCTCTCCCTCCCATCCTTCCATCCAGGTTAAAAAAAATGAAAAGACAACAGGGCTGAACAGGACTGGAATAAGAAGTGGGCTCCAAGAGAAGACTATGTACCTGCCTTGACAGCTGAGTTGTGTGCATGTTCTTAATGAGTTTATGTTCATCGGGCAAAATAGTGGCACTCTTCTAGATTTGCATATGAAGCTCTCTATTTTATTGTATCTTTCCATTTACTTAAACCGTGTAAATAAATCTTTTTATCAGCATGTCCTTTTCCCCTCCCAAGAAACAGCAAGTTCAGAACTTTGCATAATCTTAAAGTATCCATTGCAGGGGAAGAATGCAAACTTCAGACGCGATAGTGGCTAACAGGGGGACGGGGAGAAACAGTTGAGCAGGAACAGATCTGAATTACCTTTCCCTCATGGGAAGCAGCAGGAAGCTGATTTGAATGGACTTAATGGAGCCCCTGCCACCTTAGCTAAAACATCCCTTGCTCTTAAGGACCACTTTATTAGCATAGCCTACTCTGTTCCTCCCTTAAATCTGAAGACAAAATTTAATTCTTAAACTCGTATGCATATCTCTAGAGGTACCCTGTACACGTGTTCTGCTGACTGTCAGTTATTTAATGTGCCATGTCTGAATGACTGCATCATTGTGCCTTGCAGTGACCAACATCCATTTCAGAAAAGGGTAAGGTACCGTTGAGGTAGGAACCCTGGATGCAGGCGTGAAGCAGTCACATACAAGCAATCAAACAAAAACAGCAAGCCAAGGGCAGAACAGTTAGAAGACCAGCAAGCACCCAGGTGACCAGCAATCTACCCTCGGGATTTATTTTATCTACATTGTAATACATTAGCACAGTAAGATCTCAGGGATGTAGTAACTCAAGCCAACTGCACAATAGTGCGAGCATGATGTTCCCAATGGAGACTCCCTCCTAGAACTCTGCACTGTGCTCATTTGAAAACTGAAACTAACTGGCAAATCATGGTTCTTATCCACTAGAGAAGCTGACTTAAGCTTTACAGCTAAAGGTGGTCTATAGAAGAGCCACAAACAATTTTCTTTACAAGAGAACCCTCACTGTGACCGGGACTGTCTTGAAGACTCTGGTCAGCACTGGGAGCCACCTGTAATTCTAAAGACAATTTAGAGTCTTTGAAATAGCAGAAGACCTGCTTAGAAGAAGCCATATATGAATATTGTGTAGTTACCATCCCAACCAGAACTGCATTCAATAAAGAAACCAAATGGCTTCACTCTCTAGCATGGAGCAAAGGAGATGGCTGAGTCCTCAAGGTAGACCGCAACACAGGAGATTGACTAGAGTCCCATTTTGCTAGCTGTCCCAGTTAGGGGTGGTCCTACAAAGTGGCCCGCACTGTTTGAAATCCTTTCCTGACTTAGGTTCAGTTCTGCACACCCATGTGCACTGAGGAAGCCATTGCTCTTGGCCTTCTTTTGTGCCATCTGAAGTGGAGAGGAAGGCATGATATTCTTCTAGTCATCTTTATTCTCCAGTGTCCAGAAATTCAGCCCAAAGAGCCTTCTCCCCTTCCTGCTATCCAGCATCAACCATATTCCTCTATCAAAATGAGTATCACTGAAAATATTGACAGAAGGGGTCAATATATTGTGCTGTTCTGAGAACAGTGTGTGTCTCCATGCTCTCACATTGAGGGAAATGTGTTTTGTGCTGATATACAACAAGTGGTGAGGGCAGGCATGGGAGAGATCAGGCATGGCCCGCCATTGTGTCCAGGTCTTTCAGTTGGTGGGTATGATGATGACTTGGCCCGGGAGGCATGAGGACGGCACCTCTCCTCAGAGGCTCATTGGATTTGTCCACCACCCATGGCCCCATGTTACAAGAATAAAGGCAGGCCTTGAGAACAGACACTGAAAATGTCAGGTGCAAAAGAGGTGTAAGAAAGATGTCAGGAGACGTTTCAGGAGCAATTGGATTTTTATAGTGTAAATAAGCCCACGGGTACCCAACCTTGAAGATGACCTACACTGGTAGTGAAAAGGGCAAGGTGAATGGAGGAAGAAAGGAACAGGAGAAAAAGTGTTCAGACAATCAAGACAGAGGGAATCTTTCTAAAACCTGGAAGTTTAGCCTAGTTTGTTTAAATATCATGTTCTTTACTACCAGATGTGTGCAAGAAACAGAACACACACATGAATAAGGAAAGGAGGCATCCAATGGGAAAAGGTCTTCTGACTTGGATCTAAACATGCCTAGGGCCAGATTTTGGCTTGGTTATGCTTTATAGTGTCTCGGATAGGGTTTATGTTGTTGTAAAGAGACACCATGACCCTAGCAACTCTTATAAAGAAAAATATTTAATTAGGGCTGGCTTAAAGGTTCAGAGATTTCCTTCATTATCACCATGGCAAGAAGCACAGTGGGATGCAGCAGACACAGTGCTGGAGAAGGAACTGAGAGTTCTACATCTTGATCCACAGGCAACAGAAAGTGAACTGCCACTGGACATTGTTTGAGCATATACAAGACTTCAAAGTCCACCTCACAGTGACACACTTCTTCCAACACGTTCATACCTACTAATAATTTCTCTCCCTATGGGCCAAGCATTCAAACACATGAGACTTTGGGAGTCAAACCTATTCAAACCACCACATATGGCAATAACAAAACTCTGAGTCTAGCTTTCATCTAGATAGATGAAGATAGTAATATGAATCTATGAAAGGGTGAAGGATGAAGATAGTAATATGATTCTATTTAAGTGTGAGCACTGGACAAAGCCAGTGAGCCTTTCAGTAGAAGTACCATCCTCGTGTCTGTTGAACAATATCATCATTATAGCCACCATCTGATATAACGAAAGGCTGTAGACCTGGGTCCTCTCTCAAGAGCTTGGCGTTTATGGGTGAGAAATAGTTAAATGTGACATTTCTAATTTGATAAACAGAGACACAGACAAAGAAGGTCAGAATACAAGGAGCTAGGCAATTTGTTCTTCTAATAGAATAACAGAAAACTTCACCAGAAAGGAAAGCAGAAAGTTCCAGAGAGAGGTCTAAGAAACGAAGGTGTGATTGGAATTGGAGAGGTGAGTCAAGCAAGGTTTATCTCCTTTTTATTTTTCATCTTGAGAAGGTTCTCCTGCCTGAGCATAGAGTATGTGGGCAGAAGGCATGGGATGTGAGTTAGAAACTGGCCCAGGCAGGAAGCATCATGAGTGCTGATGTAAGGTATTTGGGTGTTCCCTGACACAGGCCATGTTGCACTCTCAACACCTGTTTCAACCCTGAAGTGACCTTATAAACGTCACTCAGCTGGCTCTGTGGAATATAAATTGGAGTGAAGGAGCTCAAGGAGACTTTTACACCACGCAGAATCTTTGCCACCTGGGTGTGCATTTGTGGTTGTGGTCTGCGAAAGTCCTTCGTGGGAAGTGTCAGAATCAAGGGTGGAGTGAGGCTGACAACAATGAGGATGGTCATAGCAAAAAAAACACTTTTAGCTGCTAAAAAAGAGACAGCTAGAGGACTCTGTGCTGAGATCCCCCTTAATAGAATCCATTTGGAATACACTCGTTAATGTAGCTCCACTCGCTTAATTATTTTAAAACTATTAATAACCTCAAAGAAATTTGTCTCTAGTTACCAAATGATTTAGTGCCGTTAGGAATGTGCATGGGAGTTTGCTCTTTTGTGAGATGTCTTAATGTATTTAAATGCACTGACTTGTTGGGTTTCCTACTTGCCCATTCTGAAAGTATAAAGAATCTTCCTTGATAAGAACTGACTGACTCCATGGGGAAATAGGAGCACACGTCATATGCAAAAATCAGTTCAAAAGACAACTGATAACTCAAAATAATGGGGCAGACGACACACAAAATGTGTGCTTGTCAAACACATGGATTATAAAGTTGATTCAAAACTTGGACTTGCTTAAAGAAATGGGATTTAGAGGAATCAGGAAGACAGAAGAGATCTCGTCCCCAAAGAGAGAGGGCCAGGAATTAAAGAAAGGAAACATTCTGGACTGGGAGGGGGGCTACCTTTGCCATGTCCAGTCCCTGGGTTCTAAGCTGCATCTCCAAATGCACTAAAGTACTTAAGAACACTGAAAATGTGATCAGATACCATGTACAGGTGACGTCCCTTGAATCATTACTAATATTATTTTGTTCAAAAATCAACTGATGTAGTGTGTTCAATTGGAGGACCAGTGGTTGATCCTGGCCTCGTTTCTCCTTCATTTGTGGTGTAATTCTCTTACTCATCAATCAAATTACAGCCTGGCCAGCTGCCCTTCTGTTAACCTTGAGGAGGTTGGAAAAATAGGCGCATTTATGAGTGAAATGAACCTGAAGCCCTGTGAAAGAAAAGAATAATTTTAATTTTAGAAGGTCTACATAAAGACATCCTGGATAATGAAGAATAAATACAATCTTTATAAATAACCCAGTCTCTAATTATTTGTTAAGCTCCCATTCTGATTTAGGCACTGTGTAGAACTTTGGAAGATTCACAAGAAGTAAATAGTTCATAAAGAGAAAAAAAAAGACAATATCTTATTCATCTTTTTGTCTCACAGGACCAGGAAGGAGAGAGCCAGGGGTAGACGTAGAAGGGGAGATAGGGACAAAGCAATATCATTTGTTGTATACTGTAGAATAGAGCTATCCAACAAAACTATAGTATAAGCATTCTACCTCTTAAGATATATATATATTTTAAAATTCTACTAGCAACATTTCCTAAAATGAAAACTATGGAACTGGAGAGATGTCTCAGTAGTTAAGGGCACTGGTTCCTCTAGCAGAAGAACCAGCTTTGGTTCCCAGCACTCACATGTCAACTCACGCCATCTGTAACTCTAGCTTTAGGAGATTGTATATCTTCTTCTGGCTCCCATGGGCACCCGGCATGCATGTCGTGGGTATATATACATGTAGGCAAACACTCATACATGTGAAAAATAAAAAAAATATAGCATCAAAATACTCTGACTGTAAAAAAATATGTTATGTTAAAAATAAATTACTTTCATTTCAACCTATGTACTAATTGCATTTCAAGTGCTCCAAAACCCTGGGACACTGTGCCTACCAGATAGGTCAGAAAAACTATGAACAGTGACTTGTTCTTTTCAGTGGAATAGTCAGTAAAACTAATTAATTAACTGATAAAGCTTGGTGTGAAATTAGGTTCTTTGCCTATCAGTGGATCCACAAGGAGACCCTAAAGCCAGCCCTCTCCAGGACAGCAAGGAGAGAGCTATGGGGGAAAAGGGGAGAGGGCCAGTGTGAGAGACTGCAGGGAAGACATATTCTCAGTGTGATCCACATATGCATAGGGATGACTAGAGACTGAGGTTCCAGGAGGTAATCTTGGATCTTTAATAGCCTGGACCATCAGTGTTCAGAATTTTTATAAAGGGGCAAGGATTAGGGCGGGTCCCCATCACACTGTCTCTTGCATTCTCTCTGACTCACTGGGGCTGAGATGTGGGGACAGCAGTCCTGTAATGTGTTGACTTTGCATCCCAGCTGGTATGTTGGAAAGGGAGTAGTGGACTCTTTTCTGGTTCAGCTGCCATTCTGCACTTCTAGGAAGGACAAGAGCTGAGTGTTCAGGAAAAGTCTTAGCATTTCAAGGAGCGTCAGTGACAAGCAAAGCAGTTTCTTATGGCAAATTTAAGAGTTAAGGGTGTTATTCAGTGTTCTGGTTTCTCTTTAGATATGTCATTCAATGTACTAAGAATGGCCTAAAACACACAGTGCTGAAAAGGTATAAGCTGCTCCTAGTCTATCTCTCTGTTACCTCTTGGCCTTTCTTAGTGTTTGCTTCCTGAAGACCAGAGAGGTTGCCCCACTAGAAGACAACTCCAGGTCAAGTGGCCAAGACCAACATCTAAGCACTGAGAGAACTCCACAGAACATGAGACCTTCCTCCTCCTACCAAAGCAGCAGTTCTTTTCAAGGGCAGTGCTTTGTAAAAGAGAGGCCTCAGTCTCTACAGTAAGCTGGAAGAAGGAATAAAGACGAGTGTCTACAGCCCAAGGAAGGGAGAAGGATTCTCATTATGAAAGTTGCTGCACATCAAAGATATTGGTACTTTCGAAACCTGCTGATGTCCAGGCTCTGCCCCCTATCAGTTATGTCAGAATATGTGTAATCTTGCGTATTGCTTCAAGTACCATTGCATTCACTTGTTTGTGTATTTTTCAAATCTGCCAGATAACTCCCATGAATAGCCAGAGTTCATACAACAACTGCATTTGGAATTTACATTCATGGAAATCCAGAGCGTGCATTCACCCGATATTGTTGCCGATTTCTCTACAAACTCTTGAGAGAGTGAAGAAAGCAAGGTGACGATAATATCCTTCTGATTCTGACCTCTACATGGTTCCATCTGCTCTTATGAAATCTTAGGAAAGGGTAGCTTTTGTAGATGCATGGTGCCTGAACGGAGGGCACTGCCATAAAGGCTAGAACATGACAACCTAATTTAGATTAAAAAATTATGGGGATCAGAATTATCCATGGAGTAGATGATGGTGGCGTCTGCTTTTGTAGAATATACAGAAGCTGATGGGTAAAGCTGATCCTGCTTGCTTGTTTATGGAAGATGATGCGTGCTAAGAGAGGATACTTCCATGGTTGCCAGCTCGTCCCTGTGAAATGTCAAAAGACTTGTAAGAGTAGATAGAACCAGCAGCAAGCTACAAAGAGACTTTCTCTAGCACTTTGGCTTCTAGAACATTTCCTTCCAGCTCTACTGAGAACATTGCTCTCAATTAGTCCTCTTAGTCCCGTGACAAAGGCCTCCCTTGGCTTGTCTTCTCCATACCCCTGCGAATAAGCACTTAGTAAAACCTACCGAGGCACCCCCGGAGGTTCTGTCTCCACAGGCACACTCCCCTTGTCCCAGAGTTAATGTGTAGCACGTTGGAGCAAGGCACCTAAGGAGGGATGGAAAGAGCCATCCCAGTATAGTGCCTCAAGTGCAGACATGGCTGCTTGAGATTCCGGTCACCTGTGACCTATGTTTGAGCCCCATAGTGACTCAGTGTACAGCAAACGAATGGATGATGATAATAATTTTAAGAAAGAAGAGCTACTTCACTCTGCCCTGAGTGGATCATCAGAAAGAAGAGGCTAGCTAGCCCCTTCAGAACGCTCTGTAATGAAGGCAGCTCTAAGTACGGTAGCTTTGGGAGTATACTCCTCCACTCCACATCAGCTTTGGCAGTGTGTTGAGAAAGCACCAGAAAATGTCACTGCAGCTACAAAGAGAAGAGGAAACAAGAGAAAACCCCAAAACCAAGATACCCATTCCACAGAGGAAATGGACAGTGTTCTGTGCCTTGTTTTTCAGAACTTTCTGGAAAAAAAAATTTTAAGGCAGCCTCCATTACCACTTGGTGGATAAGGTACAGCAGAAGAAAGGCCCATTGAGCTGCTCTGTCACTATCTGCAGGTCTCACTCATGAGGATATGAAATAGCATCTTCGACTGTCTTTTCTCCCAGGGAAAATGAAGTTACAGTAAGTCTCAGATCCACAAATCAGAGCGACTTCAGGTAGCGTCTGAGATGTTCTAGTGGGTGCTATGAGCAGTGGGATTTCTAAGCATGGGCCTATCCGAAGGTTTTAAACGTGGCTTGCTCAGATTGCATACAGCACCCACACAGTTGCAGCCACATGTCTCTCAGTGTGCAGAATACTAATTGAACACAGATTCTGACTCTGCCACTGTCTAGCTGAGAAACCAAGAGGCAGGTTTAGGTTGTGTTTTATATTCTTAGTGTTGCTGTGGTTAGTCTTTTGTGTTTTTGTTTGCTGGCTTTGAAAACTTCTCTGAGGATAGTTTTAAGCCTCTAAAATCGTAGTACCACAACATACTGGACATTTGGGGTTGAAGGAGAAAATACACAACAAACAGGTGTCTGTGTCATAGCTGCCCAGGAGTAAGTGCTTCCTGGCATTGGGAGGCATTGTCGTAGTGCAGATCACAAGACTCCTGCGGCCCAGCACCCAGATACCTGTGGTCAGTGTGAACTGTAGCTTGATTCTGATCCCTTGGCAACAAATATGTTGCTAAAATGTGTCTTTAAAGGACACAGCATCAAAACTAGCATCCATATTCCCCTTCAAAAGTTGTATGACAGGCCCTGAGGTGCCAGCATGCTCCCTGCTGCCTTTCTGCATGCTCCCCATACCTCCCTCTGGACTTGAGCAAACAATGCAGTCACGGGGGCTTAAGTCGCTTTGGAAGGCTTTCCCACAGTTGCTCTGTAAGCCCTGCCTTTCTAACAGCCACACTTATCTAAGCACAAATTGGGGAACTTTAATGAAATACCCAGCCTCAGGATTTTACTCCCCATTCTTCTTCTAACATGTCCACAGCACAGTTCATGTGGTTCTTTTGAAGTATGCGTGTACACAGGTATACACACACACACACACACACATGCACACACACGCACACACACACACACGCACACACAGACATGCATGGCATGCATAAGCACACCCACATGCATGCAGTACAACTATCCAAGCTGTGATCAGCCTGCTTGAGAAGCCAGTTCACTCTGGATATGCGATCTGCAGTCTGTGAAGGCACAGTGGTAGATTACCCAAGAGAATGGCCTCACAGTTTTATAAACTATTTATTAGACCTGTCCTGGAGAGCGACATCAATATGGCCGCCGGTGAAGCAGAGCAGAAGCTAAAAAAATATCATCCATCCCAAACAAGCTTCATAATCAAACACAGCCCCGTGCTGGCTGGGACAGGTTGTGTTCTGACACGTAAGGACCCTTTCCATCTTTAAAAAGAGACCATTAAAACACCAGAGTACTTTGGCTCACTGAAGTCTAAATCAAAAGGGAGGGGGAGAAAGGAGAGCGCTCTTCTCCAAGAGTAATAATGCCCTTTCGGCATCAGGAAAAACTCGTTGCAACAGAGATGTGATATTGCTTTTCTCGTTGTGGCTTCTCAGTTTCTCCTAACATTCCGACAATCTCCTCGAGGTTCAGAATGTCTCCACCTCCTCCCCCTCACTCCCCATCCCCGCTTCTCAGAATCGCTTTCTCTTCAGTCCGCATATCCACAATACTCTGGTTGTGATTTATTCAGTATTGTTTTGGGGTCCCAAACCTCCCAAGTCAATAAAAAAATGGAATTTCATACATTTTCCAGAAGGAAAGCAGTAATAATAATAATAATAATAATAATAATAATAACAACAGTAACCTGAATTAAAATGACATCATCCCAGAGCTGAGCAGCAGTTTCCCAAGGCAGAGAAGAATAGAAAGTAGATTTACACACCGGTGGTCACTATGATTGACATTCTCAGCCAGTGCCCCTCCAACCAACACCCAAAATGTCCTAATAACATGCATTTGAGACATCCTTGTATTTAGGCCTTATTGCACCTGCTAGTGTGAGGTAATATGTAGACTCCTGAAGAATGAGGCTGCTTGACAAGAGTTGCAGGGCTATGTCAGGAAGCTAAATCTTTCCACCACCTGGCACACTGCTTGTGACTTCCCATCATGATTCCAGAATCCACATGGCAGCTCTGGTCTGGACCATAGGCTAAGCAGGGAGGTCCCCGTGGCAAGGAAAGAGCAGAAAACAAGGGGAGACCAGGAAAGAGAGGCCTCAGGGAGTGGCTGTCCCCACTCCAACATATCGGGCCATGGCTACTAATTTGCTGCTTAGGGAAGTCTAAGGACACACTTGGTGGTGCAGGCCTGTAATCTCAGCTCTCTGGGAGGCTAAGGCAAGAGGATTACAAGTTCAAGGACAGCTTCAGTAATTTAGCAAGACCTGTCTCAAAATAAAATGTGATACAAGGGTCAGGGATTATAGTACATCAGTGGAATAGAACACATTTTTCCATGTTAAGGTACTGGGTTCAATACCAAGAGCCAGTGAGTGAAAAGAAGAAAGTTTGAGACCATAGAAACACATAGGTTAATACACCACACCTAGACAGATGGCCCTGCACCCACTCGGGGAGACATTTTTCATGATCTTTAGATTGGTTTTGAAGTACCAGAGAGGGAAAGAGATGAAGTGTTTGGAACCTTCACAAACCCACACGGAGACAGACTCCCTGTTCCTCCCTACGCTCAACTTCCTTGAGCGTTCCTTCCCCACACATCCCACCATGATTTCCACCCACACCCTCTGTTACAGAGGACAGTAGGGGAGAGGGGTAAGTACCATCTACAGTGATGAACGCCTGCTTTTTCAGAGTCTGAAACCAAAAGCTGAGGGGGTCCATCCTCTAGGGGTCCTTAAGAAAAGAGGGTAAATTTCAGACTGAAGGTTTCTTCATCAGCATAAGCAGACAGGTCACTCCTAGAGACCTGGGGCTCCGAATGCAATGGGAGCAAACGTTGTCAACTGTGATAAACGACCAGATGCGTAGGATCATGTCCCAGTTGTGCACACACGATGGAGAATCAGACGGCAAGCAGAAGCAGGGCTCAGTCTGGGGATTGTGAGCATGTGAGTTAAGCCAGTGGCCACTGTTAGTACGCTAGTTAAGTCATCCAAACTTGCTGGTTCTCATTTACTCCAAAGCTCAAAGCTGAGACACAATACCAGGCACTAATCTTGAGGCATGGTTTTAAAAGAAGACTATGCCATACATCAAACAGCTGGAGTGTACCCAAAAGTTTAGACAAATTGGGTTGGGGGGTCTGTAGGCTGAAGAGGTTGATCTCCTTGGGAGCTTAACTCTTACCAACCCAACCCTCAGTTGGTTTTTTTTTTTTTTTTTTAAGAAAAAGCTCCAGATGGTTTATGAGAAAGCAAAGTATTGGTGCAAGTCTTTTACTTTGCAGCTTCTCTCAGTAGCACAGCTGGATTTTGTATGTGAGAGGAGTTAGGGAAATCTCAGCAGGAGCTGCTAACAGTGAAAATGATATGATTTTCCGGGATGTGGTGGAGTGGCACTGCCCTCCCTGAAAAAGCCATCACTGTGAGTCCATGTGGTACCGTAGCTCGAGCCCACCGAGAGGGATTTTCATCAGTGACAGCAGCGTGAAGCAGAGTCGCATGCAAGCAAATGGGCACATAGAGACGCTGTGCACACACGGCTGCTAGGAGGCAATCAGGCCCACAGAATGAGCAGATGAAAACTCCCTGCTCCCCAAGGCTCCCAAGGCTCCTGGCTAGGAGCTGGGATGACAATGCTACACCGAGGAGACCTCCTGCCATGCCTAAGCGGTGCCCGCCTTTGCTTATCCATCAGCATGAACCACCCTTGTTCCAGCGGCTTCCTCCATGTTTTGAGCAGAAGCCTCAACTTGATGATGGGTGAGCCACCCTGATCCATATCCACATCTGGAAAATTCTACTAAGTAACTCACAAGCTATGGCCGCCACAGCATATATGTACTGATACAAGTAGACATGAGTTGGGAGGGTGTCACCCCAGATATAGTGAGGAGTTAATAAGAATAAAACATAGACCATAGACAAAGATGCAAGCCTAACTTCTTTCACAGGAGGGATATTTTGACAATTCCAAAGAGTAAAGCCATCTAGTTAATGGCTAGCTTCAGCAACCTCTTAACTTGGTGGGCAAATGTTTCCTAAGAATCCATTCTTTTCTGGGAAAACATTAAAATTGCTTTTCTTGAATCCAGGGGTGAAAGCAAGCACTGCCTGTTGGGGTTGGTCTGTTTACAGTCTGAAGAAAGGCAGAAATTTCAGGTTCCAGAGATCTGAACTTTAATAAGCAGGAAAGTAGATAGAGCTGAAAGTATAGCAGCTGATAACGGCCCGTTTTAACATCTCCACTTTCAGAGTATGAGGAAATTGGAATCACACAGAAAAGATTACTAAGCATCTTCTATAGAAAACAACGCATTTTAAAGTACCCTGCTGGGTTATTCCATCCTGGCCCTTCATTGCCTTTGAGCTATTTTACTACTCTGGAAATTATATATAATTGATAGTCATGCAAAATAGTTCTAGTCTATAGGCATGGAAATAAACTCTGTGTGGTTAAGGTTTACTGTTTCTGAAGTCCCCCCGCCCCCCGCAGAAAAGGCCAGCTGCATGGCTACTTGTGGACACAGATCAGCATCTTTTTGGATAGAAAGATTCTGTTCTGTGCATTTTACACTTCTCTGATTTACATTCTGAAACATAACATGTCCGCATGCAGTTCTCATGAATAATAAACTAGGTAAAATATTTAATATTCATTCATTTGTTATGAATATAAGAATCATTATTTTATTAACTATTAGCAAGTGGTGGACACAGATCTTCCAGTTGTTTTGCCTAATAGAGAATAGAACCTAGCACATGCTGTCGTGGGATGCAAAGAGTGCTAGTGACTGTTGGAGGATCAAGGAGGGCCTGCCTCCTTAGCATCAGAATGAAGAATTTCTTTTAGTCACATAAGGTTAGCTTTCCAATCAATTCAACAGAAAGTAGAAATAATCAAAATACACTCTAGCAACATCTGCATTTTATACCGACTGAGGTCAGCAGTTAGCTGTTTGCTACAGTGCCTTATCTTATCTTGTTCTAAGTGCAGAGCCAACGATTGTCATCCAGGCCACCTTCAGCCTTCCCAAACACCCTGAGGTAAAAACTCCCCTTCAGGGGCTGTAGGGTGAGATTCAGGATTCCAAAGCCTGCTCAACACTCCAATAAAGACTCAGATCCTGGAGCGGGAGGCACAGCTCTGCAGTAACCTTTATGGGACAATACTTCAATGTGCCAAAAACTAAGCACACGAAGCAAATGTATAATATCAGGCCTTAGAATGTCAACGTCCATTGTTCTTCTGAATTTCTGACTTCATGAAGCTCTTTAATTACTCGCAAAAATACATACATGATGGCTGTCATAACTACAATATAATATAACATTGATTGACTTTTCTCAATCCTAACCATTCACCCAACTTACACATTAAAATGTGTGTATATTACAAAAAGTGTAGAGGTTATATGTGATGCCATTTGTAAAAATTCAATTCTTACAAATCACCCAGATGTTCTATTATGTTCACTTTAGCCAGTCAGTTAACATAGAATACAAGATAACCCAAACAACAAGTCGGCATGCAGAGGTAAGAACAGCCTTGTTCTCTGCCATTTAGACTCAAGAGTTTCTCCTAATAGTATTATACGCTTACTGGGGTCCGGCATTCACATCGTTTCTCCAGGATTGGGTGCAAACTGCCCAGCCATAAGTAGCCATACCTTCATATCCCCATTGTATTGCTTGAGCCCAGCGATGAACCAGAAGCCCTGGGGCAGGAGAGATGGTCAAAAGCCAAAGGTTTTCTTCCTGTGATACTGAAAACTCGGAGGCCTCTGGGCTCTCTTTTGAAGACTCGTTAAGAAAAAACCAAATATCACTTACCTAGGGAAAGACAAAGAGAAAGGGGGGAGAGAGATAAAGGAGAGTTAGGATTTCATCATAACCATATTAAGTCCATTAAGATGACTGATTTTGAGCATATGAAGTTTAATACAATTCTGCTTCCCCACAGGTTCCACCTAAGAGTTGGGTTTTGTGTAGTTCAGGGGCAGGTCAATTGGAGAAATGACACATGTTGCAACAGCTACAGGTCCTGTCCTGCTGCCCATTTCCATTCTGTCCTGGAATTCTCACAGATATGCACTTGACTACTGCAACACGGGGCCTCTTGAGGAGAAACTGGCTGGGGATTCAGTTATGTGCCCGGGAAAGTGGGAAAAATGTGTACAGCCAGCTGCCTTAATGATTATGGAGGTTCTAACGCTATGTGGTTCAGATGCTGTGAAGATTAAACTAATAAAAAGGAAATGAGAGAACTGTCATCACAGATTACATGGTATTTATTCCAAAATCTGTTCATTATAGAAATTTGCAAGACAAATGACTTTTCAGCCAGGAATGCTGGGTCCTTCCTCCTGGTGTATATGTGGTGTGTATGTAGCACCAGCTTGTCTAAAGCATGAGCTGGCATCGCTTTCCCTCCTCTCTCTCTCTCTCTCTCTCTCTCTCTCTCTCTCTCTCTCTCTCTCTCTC
>JAQHUG010000062.1:7830246-7881487 GCA_028555095.1 Dicrostonyx torquatus
GCACACAGACTTGTTCTCACTCTTACTTTCTCAAATCTCAGACACAAAACAAAAAAAGGTCTAAGAAGAAAGATGCTGAAGGAGAGCAAGGAAAGAGAGGAAGAAATGAACAAATTGAGACAGAGGAGACAAAAAAAGGCAAAAGTGAAAAGATAAAAATAACTGGATAGTTGGAGCAAATCCTTCAGTAAAATACATCTTTGTATGTGAGGGCAGAGAAACGTCCACTCGGAGCTCCTGCCGATCCTCTGACTCCCCTATGGAAGAACAGGTTTCAGCCCTACCACGACTCCTCTTGGCTTATCTCACTGAACAGAAACGACACTGGTCAGAGGAGTAACTGTGTCACAAAAATGCAACTCCTCAGGGAATCCCTCCTAGAAGGACATCTTCTGGTTACAACTTCACCCCTCAGAAGTGACAAATGGTAAACGCCTGGCCTGTTCATCTCCAGCGAAGCACTTGGCATTTTGTTGTATCCCGGTAATTCTAATGACATCTTGGCTCTCTTCCCGGGAAATTCCAAGAGTCTGAAGCTTACCTGACATCTGTATCACGTGTCTGACGACTTGTGTGATAACAAATGCTGCTGTAATAGATGGTATGAAACATGCTCTGCACCAAAGGTTCAGAAAGGCCCTGACACCTCGGAAGGAGGAGGCTGTCAGTGTTCACGAAGGTCTGCTGGTGCCTTGATGCCGCAGTCTCTGCTTGACTAGGGAAGGGGTTCTCAGACCCCCCAAAATGAAAGAAAAGGAACCTGGGTAGTACCATGGAATGATCGTGTTTGTTGCCTCTTATTGGAAGGTAATTATAGCCTTACTCAATTTATGACACATAATGTACCTAATCCCCTCACAAATGCTTCTGATGCACCACCTAGCACTTCCTGGTGCTGCTGGCCAAATAAATGGTAGCTATTTCGACCTGTGTGATGGCAAGGCTGTTAATTGTAACACTCCATGAAACTTAATTATGCAAAGCAGAGAGGCAACTCTGGAGCTATTAATCAGAGGTTTGATTCAGAAGTAATTTGTTGTTGGGACCCAAGGAGCTGTTCTCCTTGTTCCTTCTACTGTGATGCACTAATGGTTAATCCCCTGCTTTAATGGAAAGCTGCTGGGGTTGCAGTTAGAGCTTGGTGGTGACAAAGCCGCTTATGAACGTCACCTTGCTTATTAAGTGGCAGATATTCGATTTCTTCTATTTAAGTCACTTTTAATTACAGGAACAAGAATCTAATACCATTCGTAGAACATCAAGAAAAGTAACTAGCCGCTTATTTCCTGTCTGCTTAAAGGTAGAATGGGAAACAATACACAGGTTATATAGAAAACTAGTGACTATGGCCTGAAACTCATGGAGAAAAATTCTCATCACCTCTAAACACCTTCAGAAAGAATATATGTAGCTTTCTAAAGGTGTGGAGTATTTGCTTCTAAATGAACAGACAGTGAAGTGAATAGAATGGTCCTTATGGCACTAAAGGAGTTCCACATTCATTAGTGAGAGGAGGCACAAGAGGAAGAGAGGTGGAGAAGCTATGGTCAACTGAGAGTGCACGTCAGCCTCTCCACCACCACCACTTCCACGGCTACAGACCTGCTCAAGAGCCTCGGAGTCTTTAAACACTGCACGCCATGCATGGTGCGTTCCTGGAAATGATACCTCGGGCTTGTTTTTGGAGACAGGGAGACACACCTAGTATGGCCCTTGATTTCAAGGAACTTGCATCTCAAAGAAACTGCAAAGCAATAGAATCAAAACAGAAGTACAGGGACACAGAGGTCATCCTGGCAGGGCAGGGGAAGAGAGGTTTAGAAACAACACAGAAGCAGAGTAATAGAGAGTGGTCAGGAGAAAAAGCAGTGAGTCATGGAAACTGCAAGATGAACTGAATGAGATACCAAAAGAGCTGAAGAGCAAATAGAGTCAGCACACACGGACTCTTGGCTTAAGAAAGAAAGCAGACCGAAGCCAGGCTGACTCTAAGTCTCCCTGCTGCTCTCTGTTTGGATGATGTTTGAGAGTCATCTCTTCTCATTTCTCCTCCAACCCAGGGTCATGCAGTAAGTACCTTTCCAAAACATACTTCCTGCCTACCTAAATTTGACCTTTTCTATAATGGCAAGATTTTTCTCAAGGTTGAGTGATTCCTGGTTCTTGCTCTGTGCAGTATCATTCATAAATTCATGAGGCACTAAAACACACTTGCTTCCAGATATGGTTTCTAAAAGTCTGTCCTTTCACTCTTGGGGACACAGTAACTACTTTCAGTGAAGAGAGAGTGGAAAGCAGAATCAAGTCTTCCGAAGACATAGGGCCCTACCCTCTAAATTGTCCACCTTGTTTAAAGAAAAGGGGTCTGTACAGAGGTCATTAAATTAAGGGTTTTGAGACAGAGAAATCTCCCATATTAGCTGAGCGGATGGTATATACTATGACGAGTGGCCTAATGGAGAGGAGAAGAAAGCAGGGAATCAATGTGACAGGCAGAGGCAAGAATGATTCAAGCACAAGCCAAGGATGACAGAGTCACCAGAAGATTAAATAAATAGGAAGTAAATGCTTCCACGGTCCCACCATGCACAGGCTTGTTGACACGTGCATTTCAGTCAGCATGAGAGTTTTGAGCCAATAGATGCACAGTAGCTTATTAGACCCTGATGCAGAGGAATAGCTCATAAGCACCTGGACAGTCTCTTGGTACCCATCATGCTAGCACAATTATAATAGCTCCTCTGTCATCCTCAATTCTGTTCCAATCTGGTGGTAAAGTGCATAGTCACCTTAGATATGGATGGGTTTTTTTGTCTTTACAATGCATCCTATGGTACCAATATGGTATGCAATAGACTGTAGGGTTTCTGAAGTAGAGGAGGAAAAGTGGCAGTCATTTTAAAAGCACTCTTCTTACAAGCTTTCTCACAAATGCTGGAAACAAGGAACTAATTTGGGTGGCTGAGGTAGAGAGAGAATCTGCTCAGACATATTTGTTGCTTAAAGATGAGCTTTTCAATCTGGCCTCACTCCAGAATTACTGATCTGATGTTTGTCTAAAAATGAAGAAAGAATTCAATACCAGATCATATTTGAAGAAGTGGTAACCTGGAGAGTTTTTGGTGGGTAGGGAGACACATCCTACGTGGTCAGTTACCTAATGATGACTATAAGCACTAGAGGTACTAAGAGAGAAGAGAGAGTCTATTGCGAGCAAGAGTAGCTTTAAATTATTTCTATGGAAAAATACTGTGAAGTGCATATGATCTCTGTAGGATCTGCATCCGTACAGGGCATCTGGGGATGAGCAGAGCTACTGCAAGCGGCAGGGAGTAGCCAAAGCAACACATCCATCTTCCTCAGGATTAACTGCCAAATTCACTTTTAGGAATATGCCATCAGAGTTCTGTACTCTCACAGAACTCAGAACACTTTCCTCTTAATTCCTTGGTCTGATATAAAACATTTCCCCCTCTCTACATTCTTGTGAACAGAGCTGATTAGGTGGGATTCTCAGAGGGTGAAGCAATTTGATACTACACATTGGATTGTGACAGCAATTCATTTGAGCAAACGTAATCAAGGAAGATCACCCCAAATGCTCTCTGTGCTGCTACTGCCTAACTAAAGGAACTTAGAAGTGTGTAATTTGATAGCATACTAAATTTTCTTTTTAATTCTAATGTATAAGCCTTGTTCTGAAGCACAGTGTTTGTACACTGGTTACTAAGCACTGTATCTGAACACTGACTATCTGAGAATGTTTTTGCTATAAAATATTTATGAGTAAATAAAGAGTGGAAGTAAGCAAAGATCTATAAAGAAGATACAACCCAAAAATAAAGGCAAAGACATCTGTCTAGGGACAATGAAGTTAGTGTAAAAGAGAAGAAACGTGAGGCCCTCTGGTATACAGAAAAACCAATAAAGAGTTGGCATAAGGAGGGAACATCCCTTGGAAAGTATTTACGCATGTGAAACCAATTTCCTTACCAGGAGGCAATCATGCATCTGGCACAAGAGGAGAAAGTCTAACAAAAATGTGCCTTATCACAGGCTCTCTACCTGCATCCACTAGCTGCATAATAGAATGCAAATGATAAGCTAGATGCCTCATGATTGCTGATTGCTGAGTCTGCTATTCATTGCAGTTGGCCTGTTGATTCCTTCGTGTTTCACTAAATAAAAGAACTAGAAAGTCTAGCAAGAAAACAAAGTGCACCTGGATCCTATTAATAACTAACAACACATTGAAGCTTAGAATCCTTTCGGGAGTTGAATGAGACCTTTGGAAACTATGCTACCATACATGTTCTTAGGTTGGCCTAGACTTAATGATTGACGGAATGCTGTTAGTCACTGATGTCAGCCATTTAGAAGTCATGACAAATTCATGGTCAGAGAGCAGCTTGAAATGTGGAGAAGAAAATGTTGGAAAATATATAGAAATAAAGGAAAGGATGTATATATGACAGAATGCAAGAAAAGTAGAAGAGAGTCATCAAACTCCAGTTTCCCATTCTAGCATGTTTTCCTGGTGCTATCTGTGTAATCCAGGTATAAAGAAAGATAAATATAAGAGGCCATCAGTGTCACACTCTGTTCTTGGGTAGAGATTTAAACTATCAAGAGAATTGCACGTGAAAATACTCTATTACAAATAAGCTTATGTGTAACTGAACTGAAAACCAGTGACATATTTTATGGTAGCTAATTGTAGTTTACAAAACTGTTCCACATTTAGAGACACTCATAAAAGTGATTACAGTATGTGACATTGCTAGATGTTTGAGGGAAGTTAAATTCTATGATCAACATGTGTCATGTGGATAGACTTCTAAGTGCTGACAATACAGTGGAGAGATGAGAGTTCATTATGATCCAACCTCTTGATGGTGAAGATAACAAGACCCCTGGCATCAGAATAACAAGCAGTACCTGTGAAGCCTATTTTCTGTCTCTTTCGTTGCAAGAATACCAAAGAACTGACAGGCATCCAAGTTAACAGAACTCTGTTCTCATACTCAACATCATAGCAGACTGTGCTAAGCTGCTGACAACGGTCCCCTCCTGACCTGGATCATTTTACACACGTGGAATCATTCAGAGAGAAGTGATGTTAACTCTAATTCCTGAAGTTGGGCAACAGAACAGTCCACTTAACTATTCCATGCCAAGACAAAGGCAAAGAATGTGGATTCTCTAAGCATTTAGGTAAATCAAAGAAAGGTCTAAAATATTTGAATGAAACAGTAGAATAGACTAAAAGGCACAAATGTTATGGAAAGTCAATTAATGTCCTACTTCCTGAAACATATATATTAACCACTACTTCCTTTGCCCTTGGTGGCCTTTCCTAACTTGAAGGAAAGACCCTATTGCTGAACATACAACACTTTGGAAACAGGGCTTGGAAAAATGGAGTTGGACTTGACATGGAAGCCTTCTATCTTGGGACTAACTCTCAAAGGATCAGAGATGCTGTGTAAGATGTTAAGGGAAAAAAGCAATCAGTAGTCCCACCCCACTGTAAAGCCTACTCACTACACCATTTACCTGCCCAGCATGGTGCAAAAGTGGCGTTTTCATCTGGGGGAAAATCATGGCTGTTTAATTAGACCTAAAGCTCATTCAGTAGTAGGGTAGTGATGCCCTACTACTATGGTAAACCTAGCTAGCCATCTGTTTTGGAGAGGCCACAGGCTCAAGAGGAAAACCTAACACTGCCATTTTCTTCAAGCAATATTTCTAACTGTTTTCCAAATTCTTAACCTTATTCCTGCAGGTAAGTATATATCTCAATTATCACCAAAGATTTGTCAATGGATTCTGAGAGAGGGAGAATCAGTGTTCTTCAGAGATAAGCAACCTAAATTGTCTAGTCCTAAGGTGTCAAAACTAAATTTTATATGTATATAAGCAACACTGAAGGTTCTCAGTAGGTCTCTCTCTCTCTCTCTCTCTCTCTCTCTCTCTCTCTCTCTCTTTCTCTCTCTCTCCTTCCCTCCTATTCTCTCTCCCCTCTACACAAATGTGTGTGTGTGTGTAACAATAATAATTGAGAAGTTATGAGTTTGAGAAGAGTTGGGGGACACAAAAAGAGTTGGAGGTATGAGGGAGGAGTGAAAATGAAATAAATGAGTACTCATATGAAATTCTAAAAACAACTAAAGTAAATAGAAATTAATCTCATACTACGTGATGAGAACTGATAAAAAAAGATAACAGTAATATTCACTCATGGCAGCTTGCTTCTCAAGCAGATTTGTTGGGACAGACCATAAGTTTACAAGGATCCACCCTCAGGCTTGTCACCCCCCCAGCCAGACACTGCCTCAAGCCTCTGCGGCTCAGATGGAGAGAGAGGTCTTCTAAGCAGAGTGTGATAAGCAGACTGATTCTTAACTCTGTTTTTTCTTGTTACAATAGTTCTTTCTTCCTGTTCCCATCAAAAGAGAAAAATGTCCTTTCTCTTAATACTGATCTCACAGGGTTGCTGTATTATCCAAAAAAGACAGACTGGAAGCACAAAGCACCACCACAGAGAGGCTTAATGATACATAGTATCGCATTATCCTCCGGACCACCCCCTGCACCTGTCTCCAAGGACAATCACAACAATATGAGGATGTCAACCTTGGGGAGGGATGGCAGGCTCACAAATATTTTCAATGCATGGAGAAATAGGCAAAGCCCTGCAGGAGGTTGAGGAGTTTCCCCCTCAGCTAAGAACACAGAAAACTCAAAATGAAAACACATGAAGTACAGGAAGCTGACTGTGAAGATCACTTAAGTGTCTGGCCCATGGATGTGCAGTTACTTTAATTAAGTCAATAGTTGTAAGTGAGTGCCTATTACAGACACGCTTATCTCTTCTCTAATCTTTCCTCAAAGGCCAGATTTCACCAATGCACCTTTAGATTTCCTGATGTACAGATTTCACTAAGGTTTCCCCTGACCCCATATGCATATAGGTGTCTACTTCTTCTCTTTCCTGAATAATTGATGTCCATGCATGTTTCCTGGGCATCCTGGGAAACTCCTTCCACGGCCTTCTCCGAGCAGCAGTCTTTTCCTATAGATCATGGGTAGTTCATCTTAGAATTACACAAGGGGAGCCAAGATCAATGGCAATGTGATTTACAGCAGCTCTTACCTACAGCTTGTGGAAATTACAAATAAATATGGGGTCAAACGACTCACCAATAATTTGACATTGGTAAATATGGCTTATGTAGAAGTCTTAAATAAAAAAGGACCTTCACATAATCACTTCGATACTAAGCGCCTCTGCATGCTGCCTAGAGAGCTTCTGGTGGCTAAGAAGGTGCCTCAAGGTAGATTATTAACAGAGGTATGTCTCTCCTCTGAAATATTTTTCTACTTTCTTATGATGCTCAGCATATCTGAACTGTCCCTATAATAGTATAACTGTTCATCACACTAGCCAGCATGGCTCATTCCTCAACGCCCCCAGAGTGGAACTATCCAACTCTACTGGTCTTTGCATTTTGTTTCTGAGATGGGGTCTCACTTTACTATCTAGGCTGCCATTGAACTTGTAATCCTCATTCCTAGGTCCTCTGGGTGCTGAGATTGTGGGCATGTGCCACCATGTCTGATTCTAACTCCAAATGCCTTTTATTTGCAGGTGGCAACCTATACAGATAAAACAAGTCTGTATTTCTGTTTACCCTAGGGAAGCCACAAATACCACAGCACAGTAATTTAGAAGCAACTCAAATTTAATTGAAATAAGAGTAATACAAAATATCAAAAACCATGATATCTTGATACGTAAACACTGTTTTAAGAAAGTAATGCTGATACTCATTTTGAGTGGTGAATCACGTCTGCTGGCACAACGTTAACACTGGCCTTGATTTTCAAAGGAAAATGTCTTGTCCTTGTTTGTTATCATATACAAGTTTTTCAACGTGAGGAATTCGCTAGCAGAGGCAGGTGTATAAACATGTGAGGCGCAGTCTTTGTTTTCTATGAAACTTACACCTGCTGTACAAAGATAAATTATAGGAAAAAAATTTAATATAATAAAGTATGGGAATGGGTTTTATGGGGTGAGTGCGTACATTCACCTCTTTCAAAGTTCAGCTACTAAGTGAAAGGGATAAGCAATTGATGGATAAAGGACCCACAAGCAAGAGCATTTAGTAATTAGATGCCAATCTACAATATACTAAAGAACAGTTTCTCTTCAACCCAGTAAACATCTTCTGCATCACAGTGTAGTGCATCTTCTGACTTTATGTCTAATACAGACACTTACAGCTAGCTACACTATAGGCTGCTTCCTAATTGAGGGCTAGTAATGAGAGTACTAAGTGAGTAACGGATGACAGCGAGTAAGTTATGACACAGTTAAGGAGCCCTCAAAGCTTGGCAATGACACAGATTCAAAACCAGAAGAATTAGCACCTTTGTCCATCTACTGTAGATGAGCTTCTCTTCACCTAGCTCTGCCATTCTTCTTTGTCTCCCACCTTTGATGTCAGAGCATCTCATAGCATTTATAAGTCCATTTTGAAGGCAAAAAGTACATGGTGGTCAAAGAGAACGTTCAATTCAAATCTTTAGTTTGTCATGGAAACAATTGAAGTAGACTAGGTTGAGGTTTAAGCATCCCGTGTACCTCTCTTCCCTGCCCATTGCTTTCAGTGATCTGCAGGTCTTTAGTGAATGCTTTGCTATTCTTCCTGACTCAAAGATTTGGAAGTTAAAGGCAGTGTCCCCATTGTGAGATAGTTAGGGGTTATAAATCTTTTAAGAGATGAGGCCTCTCTTAGGGTCTTTAGACCACTGGGTGTGAACTTGACGAGGATTTATGACCATGGCTTCCCAGCTCTATTTGCTCCTTGGCCACCCAGTGAAAAGTTATATAGTCACGCCATGATGTTCTGTCCAAGTGCAAGAGCAAAGCGTCAGGAGCAATCAGTCATAGATCGCAACCTTTAAAATGGTAAGCTAAAATATTTTTCCTCTTTGTAAGTTGTCTCACATGTTTTATCACAGTGACAGGAAGCTTGAAGGTCAAATGCTTGAAGCTCTGTGGGTCTTCTATCAGTCCTGTGCAAACAAACGCATGGTTTAAGGACAGTAGCTCCAGCTTGAGGTTCAGATATAGTTATCAAGTGGCAGATGTGAACTCAAGCCTGTTTTAATTTCAATGTCTGAACTTCTGGCTTTATTATATTCCTAGTAACTAAAAGAGCTGAAGGTTATGACCTTCATAGAATGTTTGTCCCTGCTCTTTCATAGATATATAATCTATCCGTGGGTTTTTTTAATTGATTTTTACTGAGCTCTACATTTTTCTCTGCTCCCCTCCTTCCCTCTCACCTTCCCTTTAACCCTCTCCCAGGGTTCCCAGGCTCCCAATTTATGTTTTTTTAATCTTGGTGTCAAGTACTTTTAAATTTTTCTGTCCTCAAGTAAAATTATCACTGATATGTGAGTTCCACAAAAGAGTCCCCCTTTTATGACCCAAAATGTTTTACAGTATAAATTTAATTTAGGGGAAAAGTCAGAGACCTAATGAACATATACAAGGGAAACCTAAACAAAAAAGACTCTCCATGCCACTCCAGACACTTCAGCTGTGAGTAATAGGCTTAATGAAAAGTCTGGGAAAGTTTAAGCAGCACAAAAATATAATCTGATTTTTGTTTCAGGTGACTCATCTTGAGTGGATTAGAAATAGCAAAATCATGAGGACACAAAATTCAGTGGTCCATCCAGCAGAAAAATGAAGGCTTAGTTTGATGTAGGTTATGAATAAAAGCAAAATAACCACACAAAAGTAATTCAGCTTTTTTTCCTAATAGGGGCATACATTAGCATTCCTGGAATAACTTTGTTTTTATATTGGGATTAAAAAGGCAGTGCATACATTGCAGATAATAAGAGTCAAGATTTTTCACTGTTGGGGGAAGAAGGGAGACCAAGACAGTCTATGAGATGCTGAGTTGAATCAGAGGGATATTGAGGACTCATTGAATTTTAAAGCAGACATATAGATGATAGAGGATTAGTCAGACAGATAGATAAATACAGCCATGTCTGTCTATGAGTTAATAGGCATACATACATCTCCTAACACATATCTCAGTGAGCTAAGAGGCCAGATGCTCATTCTATTATATCAGTGAGCACCCAGCAACAAGGTCTTACTCCTTACCATCTTTCTTCCATCAAAGGAATTTCCAAGACCAGGGTGCAACTCAGTGGTAGAGCACTTGCCTAATCTGTGTGAGGCTCTGGGCTTGAACCCCAGTCAACAAAAAGAGATATTTACACACGTGCGCGTACACACACACACACACACACACACACATCACAATAGCCAGATCTTAAGAGTTCCCAGTGACTTAGTGTAGAGCAACATAAATAACAACAACAAAATTGAAGTAGGCTGGTATAAGACTACCTTAATATCAACAAATATCTTAATACATAAATAAATACAGAAGAATATCATTCATCCATGAAAGAAAATTCTAGGGAAGAAAAAGAGTGGATAATGGAAGGGGGAAATGAGCCAATTATTTCAAGTTTTTTCTCTATACACATGGGCACATCAACACAGAAAGACATGAAAGTAAAAAGGGGGCTTTGAGATGGAAGATAGGAGGTAAGTAGAGGGGTAGAGGAAGTCATGGGAGGGTGATAGTGTCCAAATTCTGGCAAGTCAAAATGATAAACATACATGAAAATATAATGAAGCAATCCACTATTTTATATGCTTACCAAAATATTAATTAAAGAAAATGATTCCAGTCAACAGTGTCAAAAGAATGAGAGAAACTAAAATCGCTCTCAGGAGCCTGCAGTAATAATTGCTTCAGGCAAGAATCACTGATCAATGCTAAGCTAATAGGCATCATTTTGAACAAAAACAGGAAACGCTTCTCCCCCACCAAATATTTGTAAAGGGAAAAAGCAAGTTTACGGCAGAGAATTCTGGAAGATACAACATTCGCCCAGAGATCAGGGATAATAATGCCACTGAGTGACACATGCCATTATCATAAAGCAGCTGCTGCTATCAACGGAAAGGCACATAGCCTCTGTGGTATTTCCCATTAACTTATAATCTCATACCGATCATAAGAAAATACCAGTCAAAGCCACATGGTAAGGAGCCGTACGAAACAATGAACCGATATTATCTGGAAGTGTCAAGGTCAGAAAAGGCCAAAACTGTCACAGACCATAGGCGACTAAGAAAATATGACAACTAGATGCAGAATGGCATCATGCATTGGAGTTGGGGATAGACAAGTGGTGAAATTGGAGAAATCCGATATGTTATGTGGATTTGTTAATATGCTTATACAATATTTAATTTCATAAGTGTGCTAATACTCCAGGGATGGCTATGAAGAGAAGTGTAGTACTTCAAGGGGCTCTCGAATTTACTCCAAAATAAAACCACAGGCTGTGGGAAGGAGCTGGAGAGAGGAGAGGAGGAAGGCTGCATCTAGTAGAGGGAAGATAGGCAAGGTGTCCCGTGTCTCCAGTGGCTCAGAGGGGGACACAGGGTGACTGGTATCTACCAGTGTGGTGAGGTGAGGTGGTCAGCACTGGAGGGCAGTGCTAATACTGTGTGGGACATGCCAAGCCTGAGGTGCTGCTGGAACATCCAGATGGACATGCAAATTAGACAGTTTGATCAATGAGCACAGAGTCAGCGGAGAGATGGAAAATGAAATATACACTGTGAAGCAGCCAGCATGGAGAAATCTGCTAGACACTGCTATAGTCCCCGAACGTCAGTCATCTGAAGATGGAGCAGGCTGATGTCACCACTCAGATTTAACTCTCCTTCACATATCTCTAACTGTAGGACTTCTGGGGAGCAAGGAACATGATTTTTTTCATCTCTATGTCCTTGCCTCTTCACATCTTGCCTGGCACCCCTATTCTGGTGGTCCTTGGTTCTATAACAAAAGTAAGCTGAGAAAGCCACGAGGAGCAAGCCAGTAAGGAGCATTGAATTATGACTTCTGTATCCCTTCCTGCCTTGAGTTCCGGTCACGACTTCCCTCAATGATGGACAATTGCTGGGACATGTAGGATGGAACCCTTTCCTCTCCAAGCCACTTCTGGTCATGGTGTTCTATTAGAGCACTAGAAACCCTAACTAAGACAAATTCCTATGAATATGTTACTCTTTTAGTTCACCACATTTGAAAACCAAGTTTCGTTTATAAGATAATTTTTAATCTAAGTAATTGGGAAGAATGGATACTTTAAAGCCACTTAAACCTCATGGTATAATCATCAGCTATATCTGACTCATTTACGTCCCTTGCCACTTCTAAGGGAATAGAGAAAACGTCAACAATCATACTCCCCCCCCCAAAAAAAAGCAAAAGTAAAGGAAATTATAGGAAGTGCTTTACTTGGTACCCTCTGTTGCCTTTCCGGTTAGCAGAGGCAGCTATGCAGTTCTTAACTCCCACCGTCCTCACTCAACCCTTAGACACACTTCTTCCTGGGGCGGGATTGGGTGCTTTCCCAGCCACTGTCAAATGTCAGTCTTCATCCTGAACTCCAGGCACAAAGAGAACTCAGAGCAACCCACCCTTTATACCTCCCAGGGCAGAAGTCCCACCTCTGTAACGCAGCACTTCCAAGAGATGTGTGTGCTCTGCAAACATCCTGCTAGTGTAGTTTGCTTTGTTCTGGGAAACAGTGAAATTTAATGATGTTTAAAAAGGTGGGTGGTGCCGGAATCCCCATCACATCACACTATTTGTGAAAATAGAGCTTACCTGAATATTTCAGGCTTAACAATTGCCAACCAGATGGCAGGCAGCAATATAAAAGGTATTACAAGCTCCGACTCCTTATGTGTGTCATTTAGTAGGATATTGTGCTCGAAGCCTGCTCTGTCACTGATGGGCTAGATAGTCCCTCCTCCTCTTGCACTGTAGATTTTTGCAAGCTAACACTTGCAAGGAAAACATCATTTGAAAGCATTGCTGGGGATAACTAATCTGTAATCTTTGCACTTACTGGCATTTTCCTCAGAGTTCTCCCAGAGGTCAACATTGGGGAGGAGAGATGTTTCACTGGGAGAATGGATGACATAAAGCCAGAAGAAAAGATGCAGACCTCGCACTTCTTCTTCCTGTTACATAATGTGCTTGCTTTCCCTACAGTTCGTTGGATGCATTGAGAATTTGACTCAGACTTTCTTGAGATTGCAGGCAAGCAAAACGGCATCATTAGTGATGGAGTCTTAGGATTCTGAAAGCAAAACCTCCAGCTGGCATTTAAACAGAAGCTCAGGGATAATGGAATGGGCTGAGCGAGTCAAACCCAGCTACCAATGGAACACGCTCTAAATAGGAAGAGAGAACACAGGTTCCAAGAAATGTATGACTTGGAGAAAGGAAGGAAGCTAAAATGGGATTAGCAGGCTAACCATCCTTGGGAGTGAACAGAGCCTAGCAGTAGATAGAAGGAAGGGACCAGTCCTTGATAGGACAGTGCCTGGGGAGAATGGGAAGCGAAGGCTATGCTCTGAAGTAACTGAGGCATCAGGATCACAGCATGGCAGCTGAGCCTAGAAACAAGGCACTGGCAAGATGTGGTGCATAGCTGAGTGTTTTTGACAGTGATGTCCTGAAGCCACTCTGCAAACTGGTGCTGATGAGGAGAGAGGTGGAGGACTGCCGATCAGACACACAGCATTTACTCCATGGCTCACTAATCCCACGGAGAGCCAAATTCTGTCTCTGGTAAGAAATACAGAAAAATATAATATATACATATATAATATAAAATCACATTATAGGGTGACCATTGAAGAAGATGGTCAGTTGATGGTTCACAGGTTAAATATTTTTCCTCTTTAAAGACTCAGAATTCATCTGTCTCCAAATTTCTCTCAAATATTTTATTGCAAACCCATTCAAGTAATACATGTCTGTGGGTACCAAGACACATCTTTTACCAAGAGAAGAAACATGTGCGTCTTCAAAAGAGAGAACAAAGCCAAACCCAGAATATCCCTCTCTGCAGAGGACATCCACATGACAGAGTTACTCCTCTGCTTCCTTCCACCCAGCCTGTGTGTCCCGAGGCTCTGCATTAGAGCAGAGAATGAAATAATAGAGAAAGAGCTGCAGCCCCGAGTGGGCTGTTGAAATTAGTTCCGAGGCATGGGTAATTGTCCAACTCGTCCCTCGGCTAAGCCTGTGTAAACACAGATTTAAGTGATTGATCAAAGATAGCACAGTCCCATAATGATCAAAAGAAAATTAGTGGAAGCTCTAAGAAACCGCATTATCTCAAGACTGGAGGAAAATGAAGGGTTTTAAAACCCAGCTCTGGGCTTTATTTTTCTCTCCTACAATGCAGAGAGCTGGAGAGGAGGCAGGAAGATGATCTACTCTGGTAAAGAATAAAGAGAATTTGCTAAACTCCATGGCTAATGGCACCCCTGAATCTAGAGGTCAGTTGCTTACTCTATCACTTGAGGAGACATCATGTAAACATCACTCGACCTCCTGGACCCATGTATCTCTCATCCACCAATGAAAAGAACATTTTCTTTCACAGGTGTATATTGATGACCAAAGGGTAGATATCCCCATTGGAAGACTCTTCAGAAAGTCTGTCTTCCTCTAAATGTCCCAAGGATATGTTTGACAATGATGTAGATAAATGAATGAGCACATGACTACTATGAACAGTTCCTATACATGGACGCCACAGGCTTTGTATTTGTATGTTATCACAGACTGACATTACATGATGTATTCCATGCATGTCTGGTCTGTCTCCCCTAGTGTAATACAATGTATCAGGACAAGTAAGTGTGTTTTATTCACAGGATCCAAAACAAGCCATAGCATTGAGTAGGCAGATTTTAAATATTTGTAATATGAATGCATGCATGCATAAATGAATGAATGGGTAGATGGACACACAAATGAAGCTATCAGCATTTGAATTCAGATCAGCCTGATTCCAAAGCTGGTATCCTCAAAATTATGGAGACAAATTTTAGTTAACGATGCTTGTTTCTTATATAGTTTTGGATTATGTTCCCCAAGCAAAGCCACAGTCTCCTTCCATGATTACGTGATTGCTTCTTTACATGGGAAATGGTGGTTTCCATGATGATATATCAAACTGAGGGCTTGTGATGGGTATGCCATTATCCAATGTCCCAATTTTCTCACCTGGGTCCTCAGAAACATCTCCAAGGTTTTCCAGGCTGATGTCAAAGTAAGAAATGTGACAACTGAAGGCAGATCATACATATTAGCATGGAGTCTGAATAGAGGAGCCAGGAGATAAGGAGTGCAGATGGACTTCATGAACGCAGAAGAAATGCAGAAACTGGTCTTCTCTTAGGACTCCAAAGAGGACCACAGTCAAACTGATGCCCCAATATTAGCCCATGAATATCACCTGCCAACCCAGACTCCTTACATACAACATTTCAAATAAAAAAATCCATAGATATTAAGCCACTGGGTCTGTGGAAATTTATTATAGTTGTGATAAAAACTAGCATAATGCTTTGAAGAACTCTATAATATGATTTGGGGCATCATAAAAAATAGCATTTTAAGTATTCATTGGACTTAATAAGCTTCCTTCTACACAGAACACTAAACTTCATAACAAAACTAGGCAATTTCATACTCAGGCCAACTATAAATGGGAGAAGGTTATGTGTATATGTATGTGGTGGGGGGGTATAGATCACCTATGTGTGCTTTTAAGAAAACTTTGAAACCTTAATATAATTTCTCTGCTCTGCAAATGTGGGCTGACTTCCATACACTGTTCATTAAGCAGTGGGTAGCTCAGGATGTCTGTAGCCAAAACCTTTTTCTGTCACTGTTTTACATGCTCTCCTCCATAATAAGCAGGGAGAGAAAGGCTCCCGCTGCCCCCATTCCACACTTTGGCCACAGCTACATTCTCCAAAACACATCACTGTTGCAACCATTGCAGGTTACAGCCTGGGGGCCATGATGGTGTGACTTCTTCATAGACAACTGTCTCAGTTGTGTCCAGAACATAGCCATCAGGCATGTTGTTTGTGACGAGAAAGCTCCTGGAGCCTACAGCTCTCAAGTCATGGACATTGCTGGGAAAAATTAACATGCGTCTGTTCATCACTGCAGGCAGCGAAGAGAGTGGGCTGTGATTTCAGCTTCTATCCCCAAATAATGTTTGTTGTCACACTGCAGTCTTGGCAATCAGTGCAACAGATGAACATATCATTTCATCTGAAATATTTGCTAAACATGATAAGACCTTGAAAACCACACCTCAGAATGTGTGTGCATATGTGTGCACCTGTGTGTGGTGTATGTGTGGGTACCTATATGTGGTGTAAATGTGTCTGTGTGGTGTGTGTTTTAATGGTGTTATGTCTGTGGCATATAAGGTGTGTGCAGGGTATTTATTTGTGTGCATGCATATGTGTGCATGTGGTATGTGCAGATATAGTACACATGTGTTCCTATATATGCAAGTGAGTGGTGTGTGCTTATTTTATGTGACGTGTCTGTGTGTATATATGAGAGCTGTGTGATGTATGTATATGCAGATGAGCATATGGCATGTCATATGTAGCATGTGTGTGTATGTATGAACCTATGTGTGGTATGTGCAAGGGTATATGATTTGTGTGATATATGTGGTATGCTTGCATATGCCTATATGTGGTGTATATGTGTGTATGCATATCTTAAACCATAAAACTATAAACTCAAAGAAGAAAAGCCAGCTGGATAATATAAAAGGGGGACCTTAAAAGTTCACTAAAATAAACGACATGCATGCTCCTTCACCTTTTTCTAGCACTGCTTCACATAGTATTTTCTTAACCTTAAAAAATGAAGACTTCAAATGGGTCTTGGAAAGTCACGCATCTACCTTTCCTCTTAAAATATGAAGCTTAATGCATGTGCCGTTTCCAAAGTGGAATCTAATGGCAATAAAAGTCAATTGGCCCCATCAGCATTGGACATATTACTCTTGTGACATTATAGTAACTTGAGTGCTGTGAAATTCATTTGCTCACGAAATAGCTTCGACCACTGAACAGACTGTCCCTTTGGAGAATGGACACGGCAGTGGATGCACTAGATTGACATCTGGGCAAGCCCCAGCCCACCAATATTGTACTAGGAAGTCCTCTTCTTTCTAAACCCACCTCAGAATAAAGCCCCCTCCCCCCGTTTGTAACTGTGAGCTGTGAACTCATCTGACTCAGCTTCAGCTTCTGCCAGACGTAACTCGGAATAAACACCCCAGCAATCGATGGACTAAGGCGACACCTGCTCATTGAGCTTTTGCAATGTGGTAAGTACTAGTGTAGGCTTGAAGAACAGAGGACAGCGTAGGCTAGGTTGCTTGTGATTACTGCACCTCTTCTGAAAAGAGACAGGGATGAGGAAGGTAGTTGAGTGTAACAGAGAGCAGTAATGCTAGATAAAAAGAAATGTCAAAGGGAGAGTAAGGAAGGAGGGCATAGAGGAGTAGGAAGGGTGGGGAGACTGGGACTTTGAGTAGAGAAAGGGCCTGGTAGGAAGAGGAGGCAGGTGTGAGGATGGCAGAGACAGGCTGTGGTCCCCTTCCCTGAACAGGAGCAAGAGCAATGGGGCCAGTGCAGAGAAGAAGAAAGTGTCAATCCAGACAGGCAAGGTGAGGGTTAGGTGGACAAAAAACTGAGCTCTTGGCTCAAGCAGCACACACACTCACAGGAAAAAAAAAGACATCGGTCACTTCTGAATCCTCTTCTGTGGACAGCAGAGCGAGGATTAGAAACCGTGGTTTCTGGTGGATTTATTTTTATTTTTTGTTTATTTTCTTTTTTGTTTTTAGTTTTTTGAGATAGGGTTTCCTCTGTAGCTTTGGTGCCTGTTCTGGAACTAGCTCTTGTAGAACAGGTTGGCCTTGAACTCAAAGAGATCCACTTGCCTCTGCCTCCCGAGTGCTGGAATTAAAGGTGTGTGCCACTACCGCCCGGCACTTGGTTTTAGACAGCAGCCTTCAGCTTTACTCATTAGCGTGACTAGGCCCACACTATGTCATCAATGTGCCTCTCTGGGTTACAATAGGGAGGAGATCGAAGTCAGTGGTGAAGGCTTTGCCTAGAAAAACTGTGAGCTATTAAAGAAATGATGGTTTCGTCCCCCAGTCTCACATGAACGTTCTTTTCAATACTTGATGTCTATTTGCCTAAACTTGGTTCAGCTACTGCATTTCATTAAATCTTAATTTTGTTTCAATTTTTATAAACAATAATTATTTATAAATCATAAATCATCTTTTGTTACTGCTTTATTCCTATGACAAAGAAGCAGAATCAATCTAGTTGTCCTCAGCAGATGAAATGATAATGAAATTTATATATATATGTGTGTGTGTGTTATGTACATACTAATCTATACATATATTCTTTGGCTCTAAAGGAAAGTGAAAGCACAAATTTGAAAAAAAATGGATGGACTTAGGATGTATAATATGAAGTGAGGTTACACAGTCTCAAAAAACCCTGCATATTCTCCTTCGTATATGGAATCTAGGCGATAATTTATGTATATGTGTAAGCCATTGTACATGTCAACAAAGTACAACATGTAAGAAAGAATACAAGAACGGCTAAAGACTAGAGGACACAGAGGAGGGACTAAAGGCAGATAAAAGACACAAGCTATGGAAGAGGATATAAAACTAATTTTTCTTAGTTTTAACTCTGTCATGCTTTTTAAAGTGTTAGATAAATGCATCAGAACATATTTGATAGTGAAACTATAAAAATCCAATGGGAAGCCCCACAGGTTCTGTCCCAGTTGGCTTCTCTAACTGTGCAGAAGTTTGCGGTATCATAGAGTCTTGGTGTCTGGTTGAATTCAGTGTATGGTTTTTATAATTAATATGATAATGATTAAAACAAAACTTTTTATAACACAATTTAAAAACTCTCACTATTTAAGGGAAAATATTCTAATTAGCCCATCACATGCTACCAAGGACATATCACTACTTCAGAGACATTTTAAAACTTAAAAACCATCTAGTATAAATAGATAGAATAAATGAGTTACCTAGGGAGACACTTTCTCAAGAAAATCTTGGGAAACAGTGGGAATGGGATTAGTGGCAGAGACTCTGCCTAGAATATGCTAGGTCATGTGTGCCATTTACAACAACAACAACACACACACACCACCACCACCACCACCAACAACAACAATAACAATAAAATAAAATAACAAATAAAGGAGACAAAAGTTCAACAACAATCAGCATATTAAATGGTGGGAACTACACCCCCTCTTTTATGTACACAGCAGCCACGTCCACTAACACAGCAGCCACGCCCACTAACACAGCAGCCACGCCCACTAACACAGCAGCCACGCCCACTAACACAGCAGCCACATCCACTAACACAGCAGCCACATCTACTAACACAGCAGCCACGCCCACTAACACAGCAGCCACGCCCACTAACACAGCAGCCACGCCCACTAACACAGCAGCCAGTTCTGCCCCTGCCCCCATGCTGGCTTATAGCCTGACAGCAAGCTCATACTGTTTAGCGGGTTTCTTATAAAGTCTGTGGCTATAGCTCATGCTCTTTGGCTCTATTGTCAGTCCCCCTCTAAGGACTAAGTAGATCTAAACCTCTAGGGTATCTAGGAAAGGGATACAACGCTCGTTATTCCCGTCCACAGGTGAGAAGAATGAAGGTCAGAGAGTAAGGTTACTTGAAGACCTGGTAGGTAGTTCCTAGAGCCCAGGCAAAGATCCAAGGAAGTGTTCTTTATGACAGATGCTGTGCCACAGTTTGTAGCAGATGCTTCATCCTAGACATTTTATAAGAACTAAGCTGTTCCTCTGAACAGCCTACTACAGCCCTCTATGTTGATGAAAGACTTTTCATCTGTCTAAACATCAGTGTCTTGATCCCTACCTTAGGACACATCCTTGTGAAATGTAGCTCTAACTAAGATTGCCTCCATATCTAGACCACCGTGTGTGACCGGATTGCACACTCTGCATATCCAGGTGATGCCCTGACCCCTGGACTGCCTTCAGCTTGGCCACACCCTTCACCCTTCACTACTACTACTGATACTCTTTGACCCAGGGACTGCCATCTTGCTCTTTGCCTTCAAATTTCTACCTGTCCAAGGTCTACTGGTCATTAAGCAGAGTCCTACACTGAGAGCTTTCCCCTGGTTTTGAAAAAACAAACCACATTATTTACTTGTTTGTTTGAAGTGCCTTATGTGCATATGCACTCATGCACACATGCATTCCATAGTGACATGTGCAGGGCAGGGGGCAGCCTGGGGGAGTCAGCTTTCTTCCCTTCAATCATGTGGATCTGGGGGCTTAAGCTCAGGCTATCAAGTTGGGCAGCAAGAGATTTTAGCTGCTGAGCCCTCTTCCCAGCCTCATCTTAGCCACTTTACAAAACTCACATGGTGTCCCTATACCTTGCAAGAATGCTGAAAAAAAAGCTGCTTATACTCTTTCAACTACTTCCCGACTCTGGTTTATTTTTTAAAATAACTCCTTCAGACACCATCTCATTTAGAAGCACATATTCACAAAGAACTCCAGTCAACACACTGTAGAGTTCGCAGTCTTAGGCAGCTGGATCCAATACATCCTAGAGACTCCAGCATGCTTTGCTCAGAATCTCATGGTTTCACTGGTCTAAGACGCTGCGCCTTTTTATCTTTCCTCCAACCCAATCATATTAGTCCAGGACGTTAACCAGTGCTTGCTCTTTAAAATTCATGGTACATCGTGTTGACAAGCTAAGACATTCAGACAGCCCAGCCGAGTTATGCACCCAGGTGAGATGCCTGTGAATGGAAAATCAGAGCATTTTTTTATCACCAGGGCTGCCTCTAAAGTGGTGGCACTGGACACAGTTCACACGCCACCCTGCTGATGTCCAATCCCCCTATACTGCAAGCAGCTTCTTTAGAGCTCAGAAAGAGATGAACATTCCTTGCTAAAGTTTGTTTTCCAGAATGGCTTGGAATGTGTTCTCCCTCATGCCAACCTGGCTGCATTCTTCCCCATAAGAAGAGTACCCACAAACTAAAGCACTGCCATAATTGATTGATGGCTTTTATTTTCTGCATCCTCTAACCACCCGGACCAAAAGGCCTCACCCAGCCGAAGCAACCTCTTATTTTATGCCGTCTCTCTAAAGCTCTTCTTGGCTTTTCTCTTTTTTTCTAAGCCTGAGCCTGACTGGGAGCTGACTGACCTTTGCTTGCATCGTGAGTTCAGAAATGTCTAAAGCAAGCAGCAGAGTCACCAGTGTTACAACGTCCCCAGCCTGGGAGCACTGAGCTTAAAGCCGGAAGCTCCTAGAGGTAAGATCAGGAAAAAGAGACCTGGGACTCCGCTGGTCAGACATGAGTCTTTGGCCTCATGCATCTGTCTTGTTAAAGAAACCATCATTTTCTGGAATTTCCAAGACACTTGCATTGAGTTAGTACGGACTCACATTCTTTCACCTTCAAAGCTTCCCAGGAAATGTCTCAGACAAGCTGGCTTTGAATTGGCCTCATCCTCTACACAGTATGAATACAAATGGCATAGGAGCTCAAGTCCCTGTCAGAGCGGGCGGAAGAGATGCCTGTCTCATTCCTTGGGAGCCATTTCTTCACTTCACTTGATTGGTAGGAATTATTACAATATATTTTCTCCTAATATATACCAAAACTCATTGAATGATACCCTTGGCTTGTATGACTTTGATAAATTTTTTGGTAAATTCAATTAACAATCTACTTGCAAGAGAACCTGGTTGATTTCCCTTCTGCTTCCTCCCTGTCCCCTGTTTTCCCCTTCCTGTCCAAGAGTCACTTGCTGGGTCCTGTGTCCTTGGAGCTAGCCCAGTTATGCTGTTTTTTGTTTTTTTTTTTTAATTTTGGTTTTGGAATGAACTTGTGTGAAGGCTTTGAGATGTGTTCTTTTCTCTTTCCTTACATACAAAAATACAAGCAGTAACCCCATCTGACACAGTTCCTTGTAATTAAATGAGATGATTTGCATGCAGGAAGTACCAGAGTGCCTGTTGTACCCAAGTTATCGTGCAGCAAGTATCAGAGTCCTAATCACAACTATCTAATCCACATTAGCTCTTACCTCCACCTTTCACCTAAGAGGAATATGCCAGAATGTTCATATCCCACAAAAGCATGCATTTTATTACTAAAAAAAATAAACCCTTCGAAATCATGATCCTATCTGAAAACCCCCAGCAAGCTATTAAGGAAAGAAGCCACCCTACAACTTAGAAATGGATGCTTTTCCTAGCCCCGCTCCACCTCCTCGTTCTCCCATAACAATGACTGCCAGGTGCATTGTCCAGAAGGCTTTTGTGGGGTGCTGTGTCTGGCCATGTTCCCTGCATGTGATAAGAGCAGACGAGGTTGGCTTTGGGTGAGGCTGTGGCCAGTCCTGTGGCTAGCTAATGCAGAGAGAGACCCATTCTCTTTGGAGAAAGATGTCAGGAAACCCTAAGTCTCTTTCTTAAGAGCTTCAATCACCTGTCAGTTCTTGCTTCCCTAGGATCATAACTCAGGGTGTCAAGGGACAAACACAAGTGAGGTGCTGAGGATCCAGAGGGGGAAATATTTTCTAAAATATTAAAACCTGCAATCTATTCCTCTGCCTACCCCTGAATTACTTGTCAGCTTTCCGGAAAGAGGGTACCTTCCTGGACAGGGGAGGAGCCACAGGTCCCTGCTGCCATCAAAAACTCCCCAAGTGCCTCATTTACCCAGGGACAACAGCTACAAAGCCTTCACTTCCACTTAGAGTTTAAGTAGTGCTTCAAAAGAGCATTGATGTTAGTCCGATTGATTCAGTTCATAGTTGTTGGGGATGATGCGCTGGAAAATAGGCCGTATCAGGCTGTCAGCACTTCCGAGGCTAAGCAAGCACACAGTGTGTGTACACATGTACAGGACTGCATGTGAACTTGTAAGTATATGTGTGTGTCTAAGTCTTTGTGTATATATGTGGGGGGACTGGTGTATATAGACTTATCTATGTACATATGTCTGTCCTATAGTATTTCGTGTTTCTAGCTTTGTGGCATTTACACTGTAAGGGGACTGAACAAGATGCAAAGCACTGCTCTCAATTCACAGCAAGTAAGAGACAGCTCATTCTAAGCCAAATGGCAGCTACTTTGGCCCAGGAGCACAGATTCGGTTGGATTGGGATGATATTTTCCAACATAGAAATGGTTACATGGGGTTTTTATAGTCACATAACTAAAGAAAGTCACAAATCAGCCAATTCCCCCCAAACATTGATGAGGATATCAGGTCACAAGAAAGTGGGAGACTATAGGCTCCAAATGCCATCTGAAAATTTCTTAGGCATGCTTAGCTTTGTGTTGGCAGAGACTAAGCGTCTGCTAAGTTAACAGGCTCTAAAGGTTTAACGTGAGAGTTGAAAGAATATTTGGTCAGATACAAAGCTGGGCGATAAATAGCTGTTGAGGAGAGTAAAGGCAGTCCAAGGTAGGGCTCTCCATTGGCAACGTTCCAATCCTCCACCATCATGGGGGTTATAATATGTTTGTAGAGTTTTCAACACAGATGTGGCTCTTTCAGAGAACTTTTGGTTGTCCCAACCAGGAATACTATGCTGCACTCTGAACTATTAAAAAAAAATAAACTCTCATCTCCACCACATAGTAAATATCTATATGCCTTATCACCTTATATCAATGAAGATTAGCTATTAACTCCAATTTGGTTGATATATATACATACATAACATACATATAAGTAAGTATATGTAAGTGTTGTATATATGTGTGCATATGTGAGTATATGTGAGCACACATATATTTTTTATTACGCATATATATACATATATAAAATACTGTACTACACCCATGCACCACGTTCTAATTTGCCATTAGAAACTCAAGCCCATGGGTCATGGTGTTGACAGTTTTGAAAGCAGTGGTATCAGTGTGATTCCTTCACGCCTGAGAGTGGACATGAGCATGTATGGTCACAGCATGCAACTCTAGACTCCAGCCAGATGACATGTGGAACCAGGCAACCTCAAAGACTTCAATGCCAAACAAAACCACATAAAATCACACAGATGCATACAGCAACACACATGATTTTATCTTGACATACCATGGTAACTTCAGTTGTTTATTTGATCAAAAAATTTAATGTTTAAAAATAGAAGAAAAACAGAAAACATTTCCAATTTTCTTAACAATGGCCAGTGTTACAGATAAATTGTGCACTTTTCTCATTCAGTGCATTTGCCCATTAATTTATGCTCTGTTCAAAAGCAATTAAAACTGTTCCATATACGATACCTCTCTTTACACACACACACAGTCCTACAAATCCCCATTAATTTTCACATTTTTAGTGATACTTCCTATCGGGGATATGCTAAAAGTCATCTGAGGACCTTTTACAAACAGAAAGGCTTGGGCTTTCCCTTCCAGACACATGTCTTTAATCGGAGTAAGGCGAGCAACCAGATTAGAAACAAAACAATTAAACTTTCACTACTTGAATACAGTTTATACTGGTTAAGCGATTGGATTAAAGATCAGACAATAAAATGCCTGAGAGCACTTGACAAGCATCCTTCCATCTTTCCCAGGTCACGTTTAAGCTCCATCTTTGGTCTAATTGCTGAAGCCAAAATACAAGCACTATGTACTACCCACTGCCTTCATTCATCCATCCTTGAGTACTCCCACATCTTTCCCCCAAAGCTGCTCAATTCTGTATGTCCATTTTGCTTTCAAAGCTGTCATGTCCCCATCTACCCTGCTGCTTTATTCCTGGAGATTAGCATCATGCCAGACACATAACATCTGCTCAACAACTATTTCCTGAAAGAACGAATAAACAACTGAGTGATTGCAGATGCTGTGTTTCTCTGCAACATATACACAAAGTCTACTATATAAAAATTAAGTTACTATGATTAAAGGACAAAATTAAAATAAGAATCAACCTACTAAAACACATGACACAATTTGAACTAGACAATGGCAAAGAGATGTGTTCGCATGATATTTTGGCCACCATTGTCCAGGGACATGGAAACCTGTGGTCCCACCCTACCATCTTGTTTCACTCCCATTCACACAAACAGGCTGGGAACATGTATCCTGCCGAAGCCCAGCGCTGTACCAGCTTCACACTCCCCACTATGGTGTCTGGTGGCAAAACATCAATTATCACCTTCGCCTCCAAGAAGCAAAAGATTGGATTTCTGGAGGGTCCTGGCAGACCACTTGTGGTCTATTCGATTCTGATACATGAAACATCCTCTCTCTCCAACACAGACTCAGAGGATGAAATCAGTACTTGGAGCTAAAGAGAAGAGAATGTAGATGGGACAATGGTATGAACTGAAGAGGTAGCACTGTGGAAATTAAATGACCATGCGGCCAAGCCATCCCCACAAAAGCCACCACTATGTGATGAGTAAGAACTAAGGAGAATTGTTTGGTGTCCGGCCTGCTAGTTCTGATCCATCAGCATCCAGAGTAAAGATCATGGAGCTCAGGTAGGGCAGAGGCTGTATCTATTTCCGAATTGACTGAGGTATCAAACAGTCAAGACAACCTAATAGCACCTCCAGGACTAGAGGTGACACATGACGTATGGATAGACTCCTCCCCCTGCCCCCATCCCACTCAGAAGCCTATAGATTTCCGGAAACCTAAAGGAGACAAACTGTCCCCAGGACTGCGTGTGCTGCTGGAGGAAGTCTCAATGGAGTAGAGCCTGCCTCCGCCAAACCTCACGTGCGACCCCCAAACTAGCAGGCGTGTAAAGTAAGACAGATTGGCTTGGGTCTCTCCATGTTTGTTTATTGTTTGCTGCCCAGTACTCCACATCACGCAGAGGAGAGCTTATTTACTCTCCAGAGTTCTCTATTACCCCCGTAGAGGCTTGAGTGAGGGAGCTTTGAACTGAGAAAAATCCTGGCAGTAATTAAATACAAAGGCCTCCCAGTGCCTGCCTGTGCTTCATTCTGGCAGCCTGTGCTCGCCGAGCAGAAGGGGGAAGATTTGATTTTAATCACACAGATTTCATATTTTATTTTGCTCATTAAAATTCCTGGTAAGGATTTACTTCAGCATTTTGTGGCTCTCACCAAATTATCTGGGGAGGTTCTATATTTTTTTGTTGTTGTTTTTTTTGTTTTTTTTTGGTTTGGGATCTGTGTTTTGGATTTTGCTGTTCACGGAGAATGTTGCCCGATACCTGCCTGCTCAAGAGGTAGGCAAACCCTGGTGTCTGCGGTTTGCCAGGCCTTCTAGTGAAGTGAAAAGTTTGGTTCCTACACAAAACCATATTGCCTGGGAAGAGTGGAGATTGTTTTCAAAAACCTCGCCGGAAGCCTCACCAGCTTTGACTGTACTCCAGTCAGTTGGCCTCTGCAGGGGCTGTCGGTGCCACTGAATCAGCCCCATAGAGTTCTCCTCTGCTCCTCACTGCCCAGTTGGCACCCACCATTTCCACACCCGAAGACACTAAGACTGGTTTGTAATTCAGTGGGGGATGAACTTTCCTGGTGCAGCGAATCAGGTTGTAGTTTGTGGGGGGCGGGGGGAGGGAGAGAATGCAGATGTGCATACACTGAAGCCAGTTATATTATCGATTATATCAAATACACACAGAGTACTGGTCTAGTTCGCATCTCTGCTGCTGTGATACAACATAGACTAAAAACAGCTTGGGTGGAAAGGGTCCATGTGGCCCACACTTCCAGGTCACATTCTAACACTGAAGGAAGCCAGGGGCAAGAATCTGGAGGCAGGAATTGAATCTGAGACCAATACTATATAACAAAATACACTACAGACTGGTATATAGCACTGTACATAAAATATAGTATATGTTTATTAATCTCTCTATTAGATTTATTGAAAAGATGTATATAAATTTATATGGTATCATTCATCTATAGTATATAGATATATAGTATATAGCATTATAAGGAAGGAATAGTATGTATGACATATGTTGTGTATATGGTGAGAAGATACAATATTCTAAATATAACTTCCTTTGTGTGTGTTTTACATAAAGTATCACATACCCTCCATTTATCCTAGGTCTTTTTCTGCACCTATAATTCAGATTTGCAAGCATTATATTCACTCTGAGATTCCTACATCTTTGCCGATTCTGTGGGAGGCAAGGGAAGAGTCTGAGTGGAGAGAGAAGGGAGGCATATAGCCTTAGTCCTCACAGTGGTGAAGAACCATTCAGCACATCGAACCAAGTCTGTAGCCCTCCTTCGGGGGGAGGGCTCTTGAGCGTCTAGCATGCACTTAAGTAGTCACCAGCATGCTCCAAATCTACCCAAATCTAGAATGGGAGAGTCACAGCGTCTGGAGGCCATCAACAATCTTTGCATGATTTAATATGCTAACATGAACACACGCATATTCTCTCTCTCCCTCTGTCCTCTTCATCCCCAGCCACTAAAAATGAGGAATGAATTCCATATGTGTATTTATGTTCAAGCATATATTATACTTTTAAGATATTAAAATACATACAATTTTGAATTCTTTACAAGGTAAACTCTAATGGACTAACGCTGTCACCGGAATTCATTATTGGGAAATCTGATCTAGTTTCTTTAAGCAGGAGGATGACTCCTTGCCAAGATACACAGCACATTCCCCGTGCTTCAAGCATTCATATAGAAGAGAAGTAAGAACTATAGAGAAAGGCATGTCCTCAGTCGACCTCCCCAGAGCTCCACTGGGAAGAAAGTGGCTCCTTCCTTCCTGCGCTTCCGACCTCTGTTCGGGGCTGCATAGAGCTCTCAGTCTCAGCCTTTTATGTTCCATCTTAAGGAACAAAATCTTGTCCGTCACAATGGAGCGTGAGGGCTTTGCTCTTGTCTGTATCCCAAATGCTCCCACTTCCTGTAATTTCTTTACTGAGCTTCAAATTTCCCTTCATTAAAATTAAGCCTCATTTCTTGCTCATCTTTCCTGTTTTCTTCAGCAAAACTGAGTGCAATTCTAAAAGCTGCCCTTTTTTTCCCCACTGCTGTGTTTTCTTGCCACTTCATCATTAAAATCTTCTTTCAACGCCCCCACCCCCAAAAAACAATTAAGAGATTTATTCCACACAAATTTGCCCTTTGTGTGGGAAACAAGAGGAAGAATGAGGAGCTGGGCGTGCGCGGGGGGAGGGGGTGTTCTGTCTGTCTGTCTTCCTGCCTGCCTGCTTGGAGTATTTTACTGAGCGTCCAGTAGGTGCTGGAAAGACCAACTTGGCACAGTTTTGTTTGACGGTTTTGCCCAGACTCTAGGATTGATGGTAATGTTCCAGCATATTATGCTAATTGCAGGGATAGCATGGCCTTAGATGTCCATCTGGAGTGGCAGCTGCTCAGAGAATCTCTCTAGCAGTAAGTAGGCTTCTAGACAGAGAAGCGGAGGAAAGACATTGAGAGGAGTCAGCATTAGGTCTCCTAAGACAAGGGTTCTCAGACTCGCCTCTCCTATAGCCTTCCGCTTGTCTTTAGTTGTGCTTCTAATGATTTTAATAGGGTCTCTGCCTCCCTTCTCCTGTAGAGCAGCGTACATTACCAGGAATGCAATCAAGGGACACTTTTGAAGATACCAGGTGTTGTAAGCAGCACTTAGCCCTCCCACCCTAAACAGACTGGTGCTCAGTGCTCTCCAGCAGAACACCTTGCATAGCCCACTGCGGAGTATCAGGAGTGCCAGGATCCCGAACAAACTGGCATGGCCTCACAGCGTGATTTCAGGGTCTTTAGAAGGGGATGCTATGCAGAGGATATGAGATATTTGGGGAGCAGAGTTCTTAGGAATGTTGTGTGGGCATCATGGATATTTTGGCTACTCCTCAGTTCACACGAAGCCTGTCTTGACTCCTGGACTTGTTGAAACACCTGGGCACTCATTAAAACATTAACTATGTTGAAAATCTGAAAACTAGCTAGCTTTTGGGAAAGTTACCTATAAGCCTACTCTGCAACATGGTTAATGACACATTAGACCTAATGGACATGTTTTCCAAATTAACAGATGTAACTAAAATAAGATATACAGCGTAATTCCTGGCATATTGCAGTGTAATACTCGAACCTTGGCTTTTATTATTATTAACTTCAGATATACTCAATATTTAACATATCCTGGGAAACTTACCAAATATTGAGGACAGAAAGGCAAATAAGAAATACTTTATGGCCCCAACTGGCTCACAATCTAGAAAATATTTTTGTTTGCCTCATTAAGAGAGATAGACCTTCTAAAACATTCATTTTGATATCAAGCAATTGAAATAAAAATAATAAAATGCTTAAAATGGCCTAGCTAGCCCTACTAGCAGGGTGGAGATTTGAACCTAGATCTATGCTATTACAAAAGATTTTTTTTCCTGTTTTCTGTTCCAATGAAGTAAGCATTGATGGGGAACCAAGAATAAAAGCAAATGACAAGGGCCGGTTCAGGAGTTGGGAACACTGGCTACTATTCTAGATGTCCCATGTTAGATTCCTAGCACCAACAAAGTGGCCCACCATCCTCTTGATCCAGTTCCAGGGAATCAAATGCCTTCTTCTGACTGCCACAGACACCAGGAATCCTAGTGGTGCACAGACAATCATGCAGGGCAAACACTCATAAAAGTCAAATAATTTCTTAGAAAGAAAATGACAAAGAAACCTGGTTGTTCAGGGCTCTGCTCAGTGCTCTATTTTTATAAAGGGCTCAAGAATGAACAGAGGGAACCGGCCTTGTGGATCCATGACTCCCCACATCCCACTGCCTCCTTGTGCCTGGGGACAGTGCCTCTACACGGCAGCCTAGAGTCCTTACATCTCAGATTCTTCTATCAAGAACTGATAAGGATGGCTGACTGTGCCCATGACACTTCAGGCATTTCCCCATGCCTGAGACATCTTGCCATGACTATATGACACCATGGAGGATGGGAAACATGCAGGATCCAGCCTTAGCCTTTGCCTCACATCTTTCTCCAATTAGTTCCTTTCCTTCCCTTCTCCTCCTATACGATTCCTAAAGACTAGCCTATTCCCATGAAAGAAAGATACCTTCAAGGTTTGAAAATTAATTTGTTTTACTTTGATTTTGGTCATTTCTCATGTTGATTGTATTTTAGATTGTGTTATTTTACCAGTTATTCCCGGTTGGGGCTCAGACTCAGAACCTGCATATGCTGAGCAAGCTCTCTGCCACCAAGTGAGAGCCTCAGCAGCTCTTCTCGCTCTGAACTTCTGGGCTTCACCTTTCTTTCCGATCTTTTACTTTTGGCTCATGACCCTCTCAAACCCTTCGCCTTGAGTCTTTAAGTCTCAGATGTCACAGACTGCTTTCTTAATCTCAACCTTTCGTCTTTTTGGTGGTTGGTGCTCATTTATTTAAAGTTCCTTCTTATTTCTGTCTGAAAAAAAAATGCAGTTGTGAAAAATTCACCTGCCCTTCCCCTTCTGTCATTCTGTGTATAGCATCTTAGCATCATACTTCTTTCTAAATTCTCCTAATAATCTATGTATGTTTTCTTTGGAAACTTTCACCCATTGAGCTCTTTTTAAATATCAGGGCCAGTATGAACACATAGAGCCATGCTTACAGAAAGCCACCCAGGAGGTAGGAGGAGAGAACTATAGTACCAATGACCCTGGTAAGGATGAACTTGTGAGCCCCTTCTGTGAAAGGGTTTGCAGAAGCAGGGGTTGCCTTTGAACAGAGCACACAAAGGAGCCATAGGAGCCTAGTGAGGTTACTGTCTCTGTTTTATACCTACCATGGACAGTGCAAGAACTTCCTGTTGCAGTTTTCCTGTTGCTGTCCCTAAAAAGTTTTAAACAAATCGTATTTCAACTTGAGCTTGAAACACTGGCTAAAGACCTTATTGTTGCGTCTGTCTTCTGCCTGCATTTAGCAGCCACCATGGACCTTGCTTTCTTTCTGCTGGTTACATCTCCTGAGCCCAGTTATGACAACTGAACGTGTCAAGACATGGTAAAGTGTCCCCTTTGCAGAAAAATAACTTCTTGTTAAGAACACCTGATTTACTCCTTAACCATCTTTCACCTCAGGCAAGACAACCATCATCACTCTTCTGTCATGGAAAAGAAAGCTCAGAATGAGAGGTTCGGCTTTCCAAAAGCTACACAGAGAAACAGAAGACACAAGTTCCTGGATGGCCGCATCTTCAATCCAGGGCTTACTTGGAGACTCGCTGTCACTCCGCACAGGGAGGTCACAATAAGACAAACCTGAGAACAGGATGGAGCGATGCACAGGCCTCACCTGTTGGGGGCTGCTTGAGCCTGGCCTGTGGGCCACAGCTCTGTGTACATTGAAGGAGACTAAGAACTCTTAGCCTCACAAAATGGAGATTGCCTGTGGACAATAGCAAAGCTCCTTGCTGGAGTGTCAGAAGGATACTTACCTTGGCAATGCTCCTGTCAGAGCCACATCTATCTTAGGAACTAACTCTGGGGGAACTAAGCACCTTGAAAATGAGCAGATCTACCAGGCTTGTGGCCCATGACCAGGAGCCAAGTAGTCCTTTGAGAAATGCTGGAACCTATTTTGGAATCATGGGATTTTAGACATTTACTAATGTCCATGTTTTCCCCTCAAATTCAAGTGGCTGGGAAGTCAGGATCTTAAATCAGGTAGGATAGGTGTACTACTCACAGGTTTCCTACATATTCCACACATGGTTTGTGAGAATCTATTTCTCAATCAATGTAGAATGTTTGTTTCCTGAAATTCTGTTTCCTTAAATGTATCAATACATGGCCCCAGAAAGCCCAGAAAGGGCCTTAAGTGATCAAAGCTGTGATTCCATTGCCATTAAGATGAAAGTCAGTCTTTCGTAGTGCTGGGAAATTTAAATGAGATAATTAGAAAAGTCCTAGGCTTTTAGATACACTAAAATGTGTCTGCAGAAGCTTGGGCAGGAAGGGCAGGTGGCAGCTGCAGCCAGACTGTGTGATCTCGGTGATTGCAATTGCTCTTAGCGTCTCTTGTTCTTACTTCTTCACACTCCAGACATTCATAAAAGACACGAGGACTTCCTCTTTCCCTTTAGTGACCTCCGAGGTTTTTTTATACCCTTGCTACTTCACTATAGACCAGTGAGAAACATCCAATATATAAGGCTGTGAGGCTCACAAGGGCAACAGAAAACCAAATGACTATATAATGAAGAATGGCCTTACATGGTACAGTATCTAATCTTAGAGATGAAAGAGAAACACTTACACACACACACACACACACACACACACACACACACACACACACACACACACACACACACTTCTTCTTAGGGCCTGGGGAAGACATTTTATGAAGGTAGATAGTTGAAGTTAAGACTCATCTATTTAGATATCATATATAGATTATAAAATGCCAAAGACCTTTTTATTTGCCTACAGCATCTGCCACAATTTTAAAAGCTTTTCTGAACATCTGCCAGCTTTATGCCCCCCTCCATAAGTCTTCAAGATACCAAGACTCTAAGTTTAGCCACCTGCTGGCCTGCTTGTCTACCACGTTGCTACAGATAAACAGGTAATCAGAAGGTGTCTGGTCCTCAAGGCTCAGGAAATCATCCCTTTGTTGCCTGTGGAACCGTGGATTCCTGCAGGTTTGTAGTGTCAGACTCTCGGGCCAGGAGGACAGGACAAGAAGGAGCGGCAAGCTCAGTTGCCCTGAGCTTGTGACACTAGTTACAGACTCTGAGCTGTTTGGGGAAATCAGCAGCCACTTTAGTGCCTTTATCTGCTGCTATCGGAAGAAGCCTTACATATTCTACAGTCAATTGACTTAGGAGTAAAGGAGTCTTGCCCCCATTTCCATCACTTCTTGCTTCTTACCGCACAAATCTACTTTGGTACGTGGTTTCTATATAAATGTCTCCAACTAGAACTCAGAGGAAGACTGCCTGGGAGACTGCCCACCCAGGGTAAGTTTTGGAATATAAAAACCCCAAAGTCACTTTAGAATTGAGTAAGCAATGAATTTAAAGGGGACAGATCAGAGCTGTGATCTAACTTCCCACACTGTTCTCCCCAGCTCTTCCAAAGCATCCTCGAAGTCTTCCATTTGGGAGCACTTTGGTCTAACCTGCTGGACCCTGGCTGAAGCCCCAACAGCCCACCCTGGGCTGGCAGTGGGGTCAGGAACCACTGAAAAGTGGAACAATCTCTAACTCACTGTAGTAGAGGAAGAAGGTTCTATTTTTCCTCCCCTTTCCATCAGCTTAGTTTTTGTTTCTTCAGGCTCAGAAAACAAGTGTCAGTAGAGTTTGTTTGCTTCCCTAGAACATGATTGCTCCAATGACAGCCTGCAAGCCCCGCAATCCCTGGGAACACAGACACTTCATTCATCTCAAACAAGATACTGCAAACAGCGCAGTGGCAGGTTCTCACCTCACACCAGTTCTCTTTCCAAAGAAGCCCTGTTCCCATCACCCTGAGTCCTGAGGACCAGCTTAGATGGGGGAGTCCATGTGGTCTGGGCAGGGTGTGAACCACAACTACTTCCCATAGTAAACTGTACTGAAAAGGAGCTGGGACTGTGTGGCTATGGGGACCGATGCTGGAGCTCTGGCTTCCTAGTGCCTGACTGTTCCTAACGTACCACCATAAAAACTGGACAGTGAAGCCTCTCCTGGGTGGCCCTTCAGCGTGCTGTCGAGCTGTTCTGGGCAGGGCTTCCTAGGAAAAGAAACTTCGCCACTCTCACTAAGGCTGCTATACTGGCTTAATAAAAAGGAAGGACCTCGTTCGCCATGTGAAGGCTGAAGCTGCTATGCTGGCTTAATAAAGAGGAAGGACCTCGTTCGCCGTGTGAAGGCTGAAGCTGCTATGCTGGCTTAATAAAGAGGAAGGACCTCGTTCGCCATGTGGTCGATGGAAATCAGCAGAATCATCCTAATTCCCTACAGCCTCTGGAGAAAAACAGGAACATTGCTGGAGAGAGCGGAAGGGCACAAGGTCTCCAGCTTGGTCAGCGGCTTGAACAATTAGGTGGCTCCTCAGCATAGGGAAGCCAGGGGGGATGCTCAGAGAGGCTGTCTCAGCAACAGAGTGACCTGCTCCTCTCCAAATCGGACTGAGTTTCTTGTTTTTATTTCTGTTCTATCATATCTGCACAGCTACACTGGCTGAGCATGTCTAGAAGCAGCAGAATAAATTTCAATAACTCCTTATGACTTTCTATAATGCCCTCCACCCTTAAGTAAACTACCATTTTATTGGCAATAGAATTGGATGTTTAAGCTTAATACATGCGAGGCATTTTCTGATAACTTTATACATATTATTGAATATCCACAGCATCCCTTGGAGTTAGACTTCTTATTTTAGAGATGAGAAACTTAGATGAGAGGTTACAGAACTTGCCAAGATGCACAGCTAAGTAACTCCCATGGGTTAAATAAAGCCAGCCAATTGATTCCCCAGCCCTCATTCTGAACCACCAAAACACATGGAGCCTGAAGACATACACAGACCCCCATCTTTCAATTGCTCCCATGTCAAGGAGTGCCTCTTTGTGACCAGTCTAACCTTTCCACTCCTACAAACACTGACACCTTTCTAGGCCTCACTGCTATAACCGCCTCTCTTATTTGTGCCTTAGCCCTTCCTAATGGCTGACTACAGTACAGCTTGCTCTTTCATGTTGTCAGAGGACTCTGCTGTCATCTCCTCAAAGCCTCTGGCATATGACCACAGATCCACAGGTCCTTAGCTCTGCCCTTTCCGTCTTCTTATGAGAGAATGTGAAGTGTTTAAGAGAAAGGACAGTGCCTGCGTTGTTCTTAGAACTCTGTCAATACTAAGACTACAAGAGAGGCCCAATGATAAGACCAGCATAGACTGTGACTGCTGAGAACATGGCCTCTGAGACTTAAAAAATTCCACAAAAGAAAATCAAGGTACTGGCTGCCATCTCTATGTTCTCAATGCTACATGAAGTTCCCTAAGATCTTTAGTGTGTGACTTTGTTCAGAAGCAAAAGCTTCCTTTTCCATTTCTGCCTACGCCAATTCAATCCATGGGTGTGGGTCAACGGGCAGAGACTAACACATGTCCCACCTGAAGTCACGAGCAGTCTGAAAAACTGTTACCTTGGCCCAACCCACATTTTCAAAGAGTTGACCTCTGTATTACTATTTTAGAGCAGTAATTAAAAATTAAGCACGTGTATGTATGTTTGTGTGTGTGCGTGCATGCATGCATGTGTGTGGTATGTATAAAACACGGTGAGTAAGAATTTTGTATAAGGAAATATATGTCCTTTTTTTTTAAAAGATTTAGCTATTTGTTTTTTAATTTCTGTGTAGGTAAGTGAGCCTGTGTGTGTTTATGTGCATCACCTGTATGCAGGAGCCTGCAGAGGCCAGAAGAAATCAGAATTCTTAGAATGAGAGTTACAGGAAGTGGTGAGCCTATGGTGCTGGGAACTGAACTGGTTCCTCTGCAAAAGGATCAGGCAATCTTAATGGCCAAGTCATCCTCAATAAATGTATACTTCTAAGTGCTTGTTTCTGTAATGAAATTGTGTGTGTGCACGTGTGTATGTAGTCCTCTCTCATACAATACATCCTGATCACAGTTAACCTCCCTCCACTCCTCCCAGCTCTCTTTCCACTTCCCCTCTTCCCTAGATCCCCTGTGAATGGGAGTTATAGGAGCCTGAGGAAGTTATGCTCTTTCCATGGCCCCCAAAGGAAGACTCATCAACAGGGGTCTGAATTCTAATGAGGCAGCAAGAGCATATTCTATCAGGGTACCAGGGAGATGTTTCAGTGTGCTGCATGCTATTCCCTTGCTAGTCTGTAGCTTCCTGAGACATCAGAACTAAATGTTAGAGTTTTACAGTTCTCTTTTAAAACATCCCTAGAGGATCTCTTTTTCAGAGAACCCCTGAGGGAAGAAGAGAAGGGACGCACTGGAAACCGCTACGCTTTTGATGCACAATGAATGCATCTGTAAACAGGGCTGAGATGGATTGCCCAGCCAAGTGCCACCATCACTCCAGATGCACTAGCAACACTGAACCCCACACTCATGGTTATGCAGTACTGCAACTTGACAGAGTGCCACTGTCACTGCACTAGAAATCGAAAGTGATCTGCCCCTACCTGTACATACAGCAGGGCAAATCACTTGCAACTCTTCGAGGGGTTTCAACAGCAAAGATTGATCAAAATGATGAGCAGCAAATCTCCCTGCCGACTATTGATTCTAAACACATAAACAAGGCACCCTGCACGTCATCCCCTAGGTAGATGCAGAGGAGTCTGGGGTTGATGCATGGAATCTTTTGAGCATGAGGAAGGAGGATGCATAACATCATCTTAGAGGCAAGGGCTGGTCCTATGTTTGCAAAGATGGAAACCTCAGGTTGGTCCAGTAACAGTCAGTCCTGACTCAGTATGGTGCTGGCTTCAGAAAGGGCCATGTGATGAGAATCTGGAATGCACAGTGTGTCCACAGGCATTTTCCCGATGCCCTAGACCTTTAGGAGGTTTCACTGAGATTCGTTCCATCAGATACGTGAGTGGAGCCAGTGACCAGTCTAGTTCTTCTCCAACAGAACTTGTTAAAGTCTAAAGAGAAGGGATGTGTCCCTTTTGTGACCACCTACCCCTCACAGCTATGACCCAGTCACTCAACTTCTTAGCTCTCCCAAGGGCTTAAGCCATCCTTTAACTACAGGTCTGACGCTAGTCTTTCCATCTTCCCATGTCAGCCCAACTCTTCATCATTAGATAAAACAAAAAAAAATGAAATTTTGTTAATTAAATCAATGGAAATCAATTAACCTTATCAGGCAACATGGCCTTTTGAAACTGAGCCAAGCCTGATACTGCAATTGCCTAAGAGCAGAGAGAGACTTGTACATTCGACTCTGAGGCAACTCCCTGTAGTGAAAGCAAATTTTCTCCCTGAGGTAGGGCAGGAACTAAACTATTAACAAGCAGGTTATTTACTTCAAAACCATGAGCGTCCGGATTACCTTTCTCCCCAGCATTAAAGGTTTGATTCGTTTCTTTTCATTGTCTACCTGGTGCTGCAGTGGATTTAATACGAATCATGAGCATTTAAAATGAAACTCAATAACCTCACAAACAGAATAAAGGAGAAGCTGTTAGAGGGAGGGGTTGTCGGGCTCGCTCCATTTTCCTCTCATGTACGGCATCTCGTCAGAACAGCTTGAAAATCCGTCACCTTTATAAATATCTCTGCACAATTTAAACACAGTCTTTATGTCACTTTTTAAAAAAAATATTGCAAATGCACAGGCTGGAGGCCCTGAACAAACCCTGCATCGGCTTAGTTTATTCTGAACTAATTGCCAAAACAGCATGTGATGAAATCCCTAGTAGCCTCCCCCGGAACAGAAGAGACCCAGGCAGAAAATGCTTAGGAAAGGTGAGCCACAGACCTGGGAATGCCTGGTTTTCTTCACAGGCAACTTCCCCGGGGTAGTCACCATGCTGCTGCCCAAACCCAGGAGCTGAGCTACTCTTGGCCATCAGCTGCCCAGGTTCAGAGCTAGTGCCAGAGGCAGGGTCTCCCAGCCCCAGGTAATCCCTTCTGCTGAATCACTGTGGGAAAAGATGAGTCTGCTGGCTGTCTCTCTTAGCCGATGCTTCCACTCTGAGAGCAGAAGGGTGTTGCTAGCCCTCTTCTCCACCTCACATCCACAATTACCTTTCTCTAAAATCCTTTGAACATTTACTTACTACTCCACCCACACAAGCCAGGTACCAACCAAATAGAATGAATTCTGTTGTAATTCAATCTGATCTTCCATATCCTTCTTTCTTCTGAAAAATATAAAACTCTCATTGTCCTACACTTTGGGAAAATTAGTTGCTCTCATTAAACTCTCTCATTCAGACAAAAGTTGGAAGCACAGGAGTGGGGATGGGGGTGGAGATAGGGAATGGGGGAGGGGGTAGGTGAAAGGGAGGGTGTAGAAGGGAGAAAGGAAGAACCGGGGAGAGCCTGGGGTTGTGGGAGGGTGGAGATCGAGGAAGGGTGGATATTGGAGAAGGGAATAAGATATCTACATTAACAGGAGTCATTCTAAGATTTGCAAGAGACTTGTCTCTAGAGGGGATTCCAGGCATTCACAGGGATCTCCCAGCTAGGTACCTGGGCAGCAGAGGAGTGGGTGCCTGAACTGAACTTGCCCCATAGTTACTTTGTGGAATATCTTAATCGTCACCATAGAAATTTCGCATGATGGATGGAGATAGAGCCAGAGACCCACATTCACATCAGAACAAGGGACTGAGCTACCAAGGTCCATTGGAAGAGCACAAGGAGGGAGAAGATGAGCAAGGAAGTCAGGACCATGAGGGACTGGCCCACCAACAGAGACAGTGTGCTCGATCTATTGGGAGCTCATCGAATCCAGCTGGACCAAGACTGAATGAGCATATGACCTAACTGGACCCTATGAATGTGACTGCCAGTGGGGACTGACTGAGAAACCAATGATAATGGCACCGGGACCTATCTCTTCTGCATGTATTGGCTTTTTGGGAACTTATTCTCTATGGATGCACATCTTCCTAGACCGTGATGGAGGGGGGAGGGCCTTGGTCTTACCATAGGGCAGGGTATCCTGCTCCATCTTAAGGAAGCAGGCGGAGGGTGGTGGGGTAGTGGGGGAGCCGGAGGGCCGGGAACAAGGGGAGTAAATGTAAATTTTTCTTTTAACAATAAAAAAAAACCTCTGAGAATAAGTGACAGGGATGCATCAGAGATGAGATCCTTTCTCTACAGCATTGTATTGGCCATCACCATAGCCTGCATGACTTCCATCAATCTAGATCATCTTGTTTTTCTCAGTAACAAGGGAGCCCACCCTATACCAAGTTTGAGGCCCTGGCAACACTCAAGTTTCTCATAAGACTATCCTGTCTAGACAGTCCTCCAAAACTGTCACACAACACCCCCAGCACAGAATTCAAGATTTCTTGGTGTCTACAATCAGGTGACAAGAAGAGAACATAGTATTTCTATATGGGTGTTTAAAATACGGATATAAGGGATTCCTCTAAAAAAAAAAAACAGGCAGACAACAACAGCATTTGGAAAAAACCTGGGATAAACAAAATCCAAAATGAAATCAGTTTGTCTTCTGCTCTTAATGTGGAGCTCACACCTCCAGGAACAAACGCACTGTATTTGTTTCCTAAAAGTACTTATCTTGCCATCAACCCTTTGCAGAAAACTATATGAATTTGCAATAATCCAGAGCCGTAGCCCAATTCTTAAGTGAGCACTGGACTCCACTCCACAGTATCACATCTGGCTTTATAAACTTGTTTCTGTTTCTTGATCTCTATTGTCAGGAACTCTCTGCATGTACCATTTTCCTGCCACAATCATCATCTTTTTTTCTTTCTTCTTTTTTCCCAGCAAACTGAGATGTGCTTTTGTACCTTCATTCTTACGCTTTAAGATTTGTCCTCTAGGGTCATAGAGAACAAAGCTAATCAATCTTCAGATCCACGAAGAAAGCAGTTATCGTTTTTCTAACACTGTCCTCTAGGCTAGAAGCTCCCCAAAACTTCAGTGATTACCCTGGTGACATTTCTGATTGTGCCTTCAGCCCTGGCCTCTGCTTAATGCTCTTCAATGATCAATACGCCTCATGATGCGTGATAGCTGTGTGAGTATGAGCTCTCCAGCCCCAACAAACAACTTAAAGCCAAGGCAGTTATTTCCTCACATCTGGGCACTGGCATGTATGGCACTCAGAAGACCAGATGTGAATAGCACAGCCTAAAATTTTACACTAAAATACATCTTGACTCAAGAGACTTTGTTTAACACATCCACATAGACGAAATGTGGTTATTACTCTGACGATGACAGCGTGAGTGTTAATTAGATACACACACTTACGCAGAACTAGACTGAATTAGACCCCTCAGCTATAGGAGAGACCTCAACTGCAACCAAGGTTATTATCTTTGGGGAGAATCCTGAGACCCTAATTGGCGTTAGGAGGTCAGTCCCCAACACTGGGCACAGAGAACTTTTAAGTACCAAGTAAGAAGCTGGAGAGCTAGCCGAAACCCACCATCTAGGTAAGCTGCAGCAGGTGAGAGAATTCCCAGGGGTTTGCGGAGTAATTCTTGCTGTCTAAAGCAGAAGCAGGCACAGAGGCCAATATCTAGAGATTCTGAATGGTAAGAGGGGACTTCAGAAGAACAGAAATGCAAATACAGTGTTTGAAATGCGCCCGGCTGAACAGTTCAGTGGAAACATGAAGGCAATGCTCTCCTCAGGGTGTCTCTTCTGCAGAACCATGTCTGCTTTTAGCATGCCAGCATGCCACTGACAGCACTTCAGGTATGTGCATTTCCAAGTAGACTTTAAAGGAAATGTTAACAGGGAAGATCTTGGAATTTTGCTTCAGAAAACCTGGGCCCCAAGCAGCATTTGGCCACTTACTAGCTACATGAATGAATCAACCCGACTGAGAAGTGTCTGTAGAATATCTAGAGAATAAATCTCAGGTCTGCTTGGGCTGGGTGCTAGCTTTAAGTATGTGTTGCTGCCGCTTTTTTTTTTATTTTTGTCACTGTTTTTATTTATCTTTTTAAAATTTCCTACATGGATACAATGAAATATGATCATATCTACGGCCAATTTCCCTCTCCATCTCTTTCCTGGATCTCCCCCACCTTCCCATCACCCAAGTTCTCAATTCATGGCTCTTTAATCCACTTAGTGCTGCTCACATGTGAATGAGTGTGGAGCCATCCACTGGAGTGTGGGCAATCGACCAGAGGACACATCCCCCAAAGATGATTCTTCCTCCCCCAGCAACTATCGGCTGTCCATAGATCCCGAGTTAGGGCTGGCATCTCATATATTCATATCCCATCTATGCTTACATTTTGGCTGCTTGATGTTGTGCCAGTCGTGTGCTGGTAATGGTGATACCCACGGTGAGATACATCATGCTATAATGCTGATCTGCCAGACAAGATTTCCAGATTTCCCCTTTGCTGCAATAGTGACATACCTATTACGATGTAAACAATTGCTTTCTTGTTCAATTTGAGGCCTGGACCTTGGGAGGAAATCCATGCCTAATACTATAGACAAAGTAAAAAAAAAGGGGGGGGGATGGGTTGGACAATCCATAGGCCACAGGGTAGAAGCTATTAATATTTTTGCTAAGTGTTCATGTCAATTGCTTTATAAATATTTGTGTTTATACTAATACACCTGGGTTGCTCTCAACCTTGGTCAGAGAAGATATTTTGCAGTAGGCTGCATTCAATGCAGACACTCATAACTAGTCAAAGTACTAAGACTAAGTGACTGGGAATGCCCAGCTTTAAATGGGGTGTCTTTATCAAGCCCTCCCATGTTGCAAGGATAAAAGAAGATCATGAAAGAGGATTCAGAAAGAACGTAAGGGCTGGAGCATGGAGAAGGGACATTATGAAATATTGTCTTTGGGACACGACGAGGATATTGCGACGTGAATGCACGGCAACTGTCTTTATGACTTTAGTGCGAGTCTTCTGACTCATTACAATAAGCTCACTGAAGGCCGTCTTCCAGAACTGCTTGGAGCCTTTCAGAAGGAAGAGTTTTATATTATTTTGAAGGGTGTTGGGGTACATAATGTCTACAGCTAAAGGAATGAGAAACTCAATTAAAATTTTTGCTTTAGGTTAAACACAAAGTTGATTTTATTTGCTTTTTGTTGCTGGGGAATTTATTGATTATACCATTTTGTTGTTTGTTCTTGAGAGCATAGTTTTGGATTTGTGCCTTTGTTTCTTATCTGAGCATCTTGGAAGGCACCTGTGGCCAAAGAGTCAATTGTCTCTTCTACACTTCTCTATAGTGCTCGCTGGCCCCGCAGGGCAGGTAGGAAAGCTACATTGCTTCTCTTGGCAGCAGGACTAGGTCGGCTTTGACATACAACGATTGTAAAGATATTTCTGTAGGGATGACCAATATGAGGACATTTCCTTATTCCCAGCCAAGGAAGACTGTAGGTTCAAGACTGTGCCACATTGACATTTTAGCCACTGACACAAAAAATAGACTTAAATCAATAGTGGCAATCCAATATGAGACATTCAAGGGCCTTTATGAAAATTTTACCCTGTATTTACTATGGCAGCAATGGAGTCTATGGATGTATGTGCCCATGAAACAAAGATACAGAAATAATGAAACATAGAGACTTCTACCAGCTGAAGATGCACTCTGCATTAGAACACAAGGAAAGTTCTTAATTTCATGTCTAAATAAGCAGAGATTATCTTGACTTGGAAAGTCCAGGTCCTGGGGCCAAAGTCTTCTTCACCTGGTAGAATGGAAGCTCTGTCTCACGGTTCTAAATAATATAGTAAGGAAAACAAATGAGGATAAGACAAAACAGAGGAGGATAAAGCAAAAGAGAGCAACCCTCCAGGCATGTGGTTCATCATAATCCAGTGTATGCAGATATTCAAAGGGGTAGCAATGAACTGAAAGGAAAAGCAGAAAAAGAAGCCTGAAAAGGAGTATTCCAAACGGCTCGCACTAAAGACAGATATATAAAACTTGATAATGCACAAATAAATGGTACCCCTTCCCTTTTGACCCAATAGTCAGTTATAGACGCCTTCTATTAATGTTTTAAAAAAGCGGTTCTTTCTTAGAGCGGGCAAAAAGACTCAAGGCAGGAAGAGCCATAGAATTTGTCTTCTTTGATTAGTCACTGTGACTAAAGTCTCTGTTATGGAATGTGTGTGCTCAATGACCATTCACTAACTGCTCCACGATTGTGATGAATAAGATGGACTGCAAATGAGAGCCATTGATTCACCAGAGCCCAGATGTCAATTGAATCTTGTCTAGCACATCTCATCTGTGAGCTGCTTGTGAGCAAGGACCATGCCTAATTCATCACTGAATCCTGCCAGGGCCTAGCACAAGGCCTTCCATGGAGCAGGTGCTGGCTCAGTGTTGACAGGAGATTGCCTTCATAAGTAAGGAGAGATTTTTGGTAATATAACCAATGAAGTAACCATAGGCAAATATTTAGGAAGGCATCTCCTCTGATACTTAGCTGTACCTCTACTTGTGTGTGCTCTGCTTGTCTCCCTTGTGGATGCCATTGAGAGGCATGCACAAAGAGATGAGCAGGAAACTCTATGATGAAGCTGTATGACTTGGTGGACTAAAGCAAAATTTAATAAGAATAGCAATGGAAAGAGAAACTTCTGTTGGAGTTTGATCTGGGTGTATTTCCAGGAAAAGAATCTAATGTTGGTTTCACTTAACATGCTAAGAATGAATGTTGAGTCCCAACCATGTTGGATTCATTGAGCAAGATTCAACCAATACTTAAGCCATAGTTGCTCATATTGTATTCAATACACACACACACACACACACACACACACACACACACACACACACTTGTATAGGAAGATAGAGAGGGTTCTCATGGTCTAGTAGGATAGAATCAGATCCAAGAGCTGAAAAAATGGTGACAGGGGTTGTACTTGCCTGTCTGGTACAGGGTTTGTGTCTGAGGCCTGTGCCCGAGTTCTTCTACTGTTTTTCCAACAGACATGACTTCTTTAAGTCTCACTAACGCCCCTAAGAAGTATCACCTGTGTTCACTGCACACTTGTGCCTTGATCAGCAGAGCAAGGCATGCATGTGGTGACTACTCAGTAGATCCAGTCCTTTGTGAAAGTAAACAAAGATGACAGAAGGTAGCGAAGACAAAGGGGATTCCTCCAGCTACATCCGGCAAAGTATTTTATAAATCCTTTGAATGTGGATCAGGAATTAATATCATTATATCTGTGGATGGCACAAGTCTTTAATGGAGTTGACTTCACCTTGATGTCTGAAGTTTTTTGCAGAGATCTTTTATGTTTAAATTGCTAGCTCCTTGTATACGTTTTAATAACTATTCATCCTTCATTTTAAATCTCATGAGAGAATCCTTTGCAGGTTGCTGTGAGAGGTGCCTGTTTTAGTTATTCGTTACTATTGTTTGATGAAACACCATGACCTAAAGCAACATGAGGAGAAAAGGGTTTATTTCATTCATAGATCCATATAACAGTTCATCATCAGAAGCAGTAAGGGCAGGAACCAAGGCATACATACATACAGGTCATGGAGCAGCGGGGGAGGGGTGCTGCTTACTGATTTGTACCCCATACCTTGCTTAACCCACTTCTTATAGAAACCAGTATCATCATCTCAGGAATGGACCCATCTGCAATGGGCTGGGCTCTTCCCCTTAAATCACTAATCAAGAAAATGCCCTGTTGGTTTGCTTGCCTACAGCCTGATCTTATGAAGGCATTTTCTCAACTGAGGCTCCCTCTTCCCTGACGTTCCTAGTTTGTGTCAAGTAGACATAAAGCCAGCCTGTACATTGCCTATGCCACGTAATTTACCCGAAAGCAAAAGCCGAAACAACAACAACAAAAAAATCAATACATGGAGGAGTTCCTTGGGGGCTAGCAGAACTCACTAAGGCTGGAATCTGGGCTAGCTCTACTCTGGGAGATACTGCCATTCTTAGCAAGAAGGTAGCTATGCCTGGTCAAGAAGCTCCAGGGAGCCTCTCTTTTTCAGAGACACTGACCTCCATCTCCACAGTTTTAGCATCTATTCACCATGATTACCACAAACGTAGCGCCATCTTTCCTTACAGATTTTATGCAGGGCATAGCGACCTTTCTCGTGGAGGAAGCTCTTCTTCCAAGTACTCCAGGAATGGAATAGAAGAAACACCACCTTGCTCTTATATCCCTGAAGGAAATAATGGGGCATGCTCTGCAGTCAGCAAAAGAGAAAACAGGACTTATGCATAGAAAATAATCTCTTTAGAATCTATCAGACAGAAATAACAAAAAAAAATTCTCCTGCAAGAAATAAAAAATGACCTTTACTATTGTTTTCTCTCTTACCCTGGTATTACTTGCAGAAAGAACTTCTTACCAAAAATGTCATGGTACCCAAACAGAAAACTGGTTAATACAGGCTGCCTGGTCTGCCCCACACTGGAGCACATTCAATGCCATGAAGATCAGGATAGAAAAGCCAACCTTGCTGTTCTGATGTCTTGATTTCTTTTCCTCAGCCACCACAGCAGTGACTCTTCTAAAACGACAGCCCCTTCTCTTATGGAACCACCTGCACTGGAATTTTGCTAAATGGCACTAACTGTCTGGAGAATCAAAGGGAGAATGTAATTTAAGTGCCACTTGGATCTTCCCACAGATTCTCTGTACCCACATGTGAGAACACAGCCTAGTGACAGGTCTATAGTTTAGGGTAACACACAGTGGGGAAAAAATGATGGTTTTTCAACCATGTATCTCAAGAAATTGACAATTTTAATAGCACGCTTCTAATGAAGAATCATCCAGACTTTTCCCCCTTTAAGTTGAAAACATCAGTAGGCTGTGAGAGAGCAAGGCATTTGTAAAGAAATTAGCATTTATCTTCTTTCCAGAATTGGAGAGTCGAGATGTGTAGGGGAAACAAATAATAGCATGGGACTATTACCCACCAAAATAAGAGCCATAGTGGCTTCCAATGATGAGAATATCAAACTTTACTGTCCAAGGTACTCTTTTGACATGAAACAACACATTCTTTTTGTAGAATGTATGGCCTAGAGGACCATTAGTCATATTTAGGAATGAACAAATTTAGATAAGGAAGCATTTATTTCATAGTTTGGGGTGGTTTGCAATTAAAGACTCGCATGCTGGAAGCTAGGTGCCCAGACCGCTGGGTATTGAGGTGGCAGGAGCTTTAAGAGGAGTTGCCTAGTGGGAGATTATGTCACCGAGTACCACATTTGGAAAGGATTAGCACAGTTCGCATAGTGCCAGTAAGTTCTCACACGAGCAGCTTGTTGCAAAGTGAAACCACCCACGTGCTTAGCCTGCTTTGAACTTGTCTGCTTCCCCAAGCTATTTTACCACTCTGTGATGAAGCTAGGAGACCCCAGTCAGAGGCTGGCCCCATGCTGTTTTCAACTTTCAGCCATAGGAAACAAGCAAAGCCAATCTATGTCCCTTGTACGTTAGAAAAACATAAAATAACCTAAGCCAGTTTCCAGCATACTAACAAGCACACACAGTGCTCTCTGGGCTCACACAGGGTAACAGCAGCGAAGAGGAGAGCATGGACCAATGTAGAAAGATGGGGCTCTGAAGCCCCACAAGTGTGGAGTGGTGTACTAATGAAACTTAGCATGCTCCTGGCTCCATAAAGTAAAAACAAGTTTACATCTCTCAGGTCAATAGCAGCGATAACTTCCTGATAATGAAAGCTGTTTAAAAGTGGACCGAGTTACAAAGCTGGACCACAAAATTGCCTTTCCACCCATTTGCCACAGTTATTTTGGGAACAGCAAATGGCCTTTCACCGTCCTGTCAATATCTAGCTTTTGTGGTATAGGACTAAGTGTAATTAGGAGTAGATTGAGAAAAGCGTTGTCTATATTCTCTATCTCTCCCCTCTCTCACCTCCTGCTCCCCTGAACCCGCTGCAATTGAGCTTTCAACTCAGTCCATCCCAACAAAACAGCTCTTATCGAGGTCATCAGCTGCTCTATCTCACCAAATTGCCAAAAGTCATTTCATCTTCCCATTGTATTTCTCTTCTCAGAAGCATTTACAAGAAATCCAGGCACCCTTTTGAGTTTGTGGGCATTGGTCCAGGACCTGCTGTAGACCCCAAATCTGCAAGTGCTCAAGTGTCTTGTGTAAAACAATGTAGTATTGCAATATGCACAATCCTCCTGAAAGCATGGATCATTTCTGCCTAGATTCGCTCATGCAGGGTAAAGGTTACATAAATTGCTGCTATGCCATACTGCTTAGGGGACAGGGACAAGATAGAGGCCTCAGCTTCTGTAGTACAGTGACAATGTATTTCCAAATATTTTGAATGTGTAGTTAGTTAAATATGTAGCTGCGGAAGGCACAGAGACCTGAGTCTGCTTTCCTCTTCAGGCTTCCACAGAACCCCAGCCGATTTGTTTACTGGTTGGAGTTGGTCCTTCCTGCTCTCCTGTACCCCAATTCTCTTCCCGATCTAGAGAGAGTTTCCATTCTCTATCCTCAGCTCTTCTGCCAGACCCTTTATGGGAGAGACTTATACAATCTTGTGGTTTTAAATTTATTTTATGTTTTGGTTCTCCCCAAATTTCTATCCTCAGTCCAATCCCTTTTCTTGCCTACATAGAGTTAAGATTTAAAATATTTAACCCGCATAAACACACATGAAGTTAGGCCATGCCACCTCAGCTTCAAACACACAACACAATCTTCCTCCTTGCTCCTTCGTCCTCCCTTCTCACTAACTGTCTCAACAGCCAGCCAATTACATTAACATGCGCCAAAACCAGGTGATAATCACCCTGAATGTTTGCTTGACCCTAAGAATACAATAATCCTTTCTTTGGCCAGTTCTTCATATGTGTGTGTGTGTGTGCATGTGTGTGTGTATACACATATATATACATACATATATAGTTTTTAGCTTTAAAAATTTGCTTATAAGATAATGGGTTTCATTATGATGTTTCATACATGTATTCCATGTACTTTGTTTATAAGCATCACCTTTATTCTCTTCTGTCTTCCCTTCCTCTGATTCCCTGACTCTTTTCAAACAACAACCCCGTGCGTGCGCACGCGTGTCTTGTGTGTGTGTATCCTCTGCATTTTTATTGCTGTCATCCTAGTTTAAACAACTCTCTTCCATGGATTATTGTAGTCACCCTCGGGCTTTCCCCATTTCTGCTTTCTCTCTTATAACCCGTTCAATATCTAATACCCAGGATTATCTTCACACTTAACTCGGACCATTTCCCTTCAATGGTACGTCTGTCAGTGCCTTCCTATTGCATTTAGACTAAACTCAAAGTTTCTTTCCATGTCTATAAGGCCTCAGATGATCTGAGCCATATCAGCTTATGAACTTCATCCCGGGAACATTCCTGACATTGTCACTATGCTTGTATTTCAATATCCTGAACAGCAAGTACAATTGCTAGCCCTCCCTATTGTTCCTGATTTCTCATCTATCAGGCATGTCCCCACCTAATGATGAGGTCACTATCGTCTTCTCACATAAACTTTCTCTGAGTGGTCAAGCTCAAGTGTCCTAAACCCATCACCAATGATGCTTAGATCACTGAGTTACTTCATAGAAGATAGCTATGTATGCACTTTTATGTTTATTATACCTTTCACATCTACATAGAGGGAAACCATCCTTCCTTGCTATGTTCTTTATTGTTGTTGATGTTGTGGGGCTTTGTTGTTGTTTGGTGGCTGGTTTTTTTGAGACAAGGTTTCTCTGTGTAGTCCTAGCTCTCCTGGAAATCACTCTGTAGACAAGGCTACCCTTGAACTAATAAAAATCCATTTGCCTCTTATTTCTGAGTACTGGGATTAAAGGAGCCACCAGACCTGGCTATTGCTATATTTTTATGCTTACTGCCCTGTATGAAACAAGAGATACTAAGAAATCATTGAATGAATGAATGAATGAATGATGAATGATGAATGAATGAGGTTTCACAAAATACAAGAGGAGTGAGGAAGGCCACCATTTACATTTCCAAACTCAACAATAACATATTCAAAGAGCACAAGGAAGGTATCAGGAAAACTCATCTTATGATCTTGAGGGTTATGTGAAAGACTCACTGCATGACCTTGGAACAGTCCTAAATTTTCTGACTTTCCTATTTTTACCTCTTAAACGACAATATTATTCCATTATCAGAGATTAAATGAGATACTTAGAAAGTTTCTAAGACACAGCAGGAGCTCATAACCTGCTGTCTGTTTTATGAGCTGTCCTGTCTAAATATCTGTTCCCTTATATAAAAATTCCAAAGGTGGGTACTCAGTCTTCTTCATTAGGATCTATGTGAGAATCCCATCCTATGCAAATGAGTCATTTGTACTGTAAGCCCCTATTCTGGCTGATTCTCTTTAGGGATGGCAGGGAGCAGCTGGCTTGGCTAAGTATCTTAAGTGCTCAGGCCCCATGTTGATGAGATTACAAAACAGAAGACTGGAAGGAATCAGTCTGTGCAAATCCTCTAGTCCCTTGTCTCTGTGGAAATCAGTGAGCTCACTGTCGTCTGCTCTGCCACTATTGTCCCACTGTTGAGACCCTCGCTTGGCAGGCAAGAGCTTGCTCACTTCATCCAGCCCCTCTGCAACCATGCCAGATTCTTTCCAGACAGCATGATGAAATCACAGGGATGAAAACCTTTGATGAAGTACAACAAACAAAATTTGAAGTGTCATGCCCACTCCTCCTCACTTTCAAGGAGCGACTTTGCCTTTTCTATGGTTCCTGGAATGACACCTCTATAGTCTCTCCCCCAAAGGAATACAAATACAGCTTGAATCTTATTATCAATCACTTATTTGAGACTACAGAAGCAGACTGCCTCCTCTTCCCTTACTCTTTTGTCTCATTAATGCAACCTGAGGTTCTTTCAAAGTTTAAGTTGGCTATGATTTTTTGCTGTTCTTATCCCTGCAAGACATAACTCTTGCTGTCTAGCCCAGGCTGCCCTTGAACTCACAGCGGTCCTCCTGTCTCAGCCTCCTAGATGCTGGTATTAGAATCACAGATGATGCTATTGTGTCTAGATCCACATTCCCTTCTAGATAAAAATCCATGGTTGGAATAATGCCCAGGCTTACCTACTTAGTGAGAGGCAATCAGCTCAGGCAACTAGCTTTGTAAATGCCTTAAGAATAAACAGGATTTTCTGTGCATGGCAGAATGCTCAGTTATAAAAATAATAAGTTCTTCTCAAACAAGTATAAATGAAAACAGGGGGGGTAAAAAAATAAATAAATAAATGAAAAACACACACACACACCAAACAACAACAAAAGCAGATAATCAAATTTTGTTTGTTTGTTTGTTTTTTTAAGTCAGGATCTTACTATTTAGCCCAGGCTGACACTCAACTTGCAGCAATCCTCCTGCCTTAGCCTCCCAACTGCTGGGATCACAGGTGTGAGCCAGTACATGCCTTGTAGGAATTCTCGAGGAAAAAGGAAAAGAATCCCGTGTGGCTAGAGAAGAGCAGGACAGGGTCGAGTCAGTAGCAAGCGAACAGCTACTGAGTTGAACAAATATCTTACCAATCTCTTGACTCCATTTTCCTACAAGGAAAAGGTCATAAGGCTCACCCTACTGAACAAAGGTAATCAGTACTTAATACAAGGTTAAGAGCTCAGAGTTAAGTGACTCTGAACAGCTCTACAAACTCGAAGTCAATGCCAATGACTTTTCAAATTAAGCCTAATAGCAGCTGCCCACATGGAACAGATGTGGAAGTCTCAGTCCATTTTCTAATTGACCGAATGAAATGAGGTCTCTGTTGCAGCTCATCCGTCCAGCATTTCCTGTTTCGCAGTTCCACGGCAACGGTTAAGGGAGCTAACCGATTTTCCCAACACGCGTGGAGGCCTACTATAAGCCTGCCTGCTACAGAGAACCATGTTAGGAATCAGAGATGCAGAATTCGGCACCCACGTCATCCTTGAGTCTCAAAATAGTCACCACAAGTAAATTATAGACACACAGAGTTGGACACTTCTAGATCCTTGGAAGCACAACTCGTGCTTACCAAACGAGGGGCTATAATGCAAAGAAAGCACTGAGCCCTGGGTCTTTGCTGTGAGCAATACAACTGCCCTGTAGGTCACTCATTGCAATTCTCAACTTTCAATGCACAGGAAGTATCAATTGTCACTTTTAGTTGTAGGAGTCTAATCTGAAGTGTTTTCCTCTGCCATGCTTAGAGCAAGATGGTAGCTGAGACAATTTCTTAAATGGTATGCTGGCTGGTTTTATGTCAACCTGACACAACCTAGAGTCATCAGAGAGGAGAGAACCTCAGTTGAGAAAAGGATGGGGGTGGAGGTAGGGGTTGGGGGTGAGGATAGGCAAAAGGGAGGGGGTAGAAGGGAGAAGGAAGAACTGGGGAGAGCCTGGGGGTGGTGGAGGGTGGAGAGGGAGGAAGGGTGGATATTGGAGAAGGGAATAAGATATCTACATTAAGGGAGTCATTTTA
>JAQHUG010000062.1:7884459-7958911 GCA_028555095.1 Dicrostonyx torquatus
GAGAGAGAGAGAGAGAGAGAGAGAGAGAGAGAGAGAGAGAGAGAGCGCTCTGGCCGATCTCATCTCATAAATCATTTTGCTATAATTCTGAGGAAGTTTCCCTCCTTTTCCAAGGATCAATACTTAGCTCTTGATCCCACATCTTCTTCTCTGGGGTCTTCTATCAAATCAAGAGAGTGTATCATCTGCTTTTCATGTGACTCTCTTATTCTCAGACTAGAAACACACTCAAGTCTCCTCGATTCCTCCATAAGCAGCAATCAAAGTCAGCACTAAACTCAAACACTTCCCCTTGACTCAGCCTCTAGCCTTCCCCTGCTCTCTCCAGGGGAGAGATCACACCCACTACCTCCATGGTCTCTTGCCTAATCCACCGCACATCACAGACTCACCTCTCTTTGATTCTCTGTCAGATTCTCATCTCTGGTAGCTGCAGCTTGGTTTCAGTTACCCCAGAGGGAAAGAGTTTGTCATATTCCTTCCCCAGGTCTCAAGTGATTTAATGAATGTGAAATTGGTGGGAACATTTGCTATGTTTGTTTCTACGCATACTCCATGATGAGTCTCTAGATCTCTTATACTTTGTGTTATCACTACCTTGATGGCTTGGTCTCAGGGCTGTGTAATCTCTGAGGATCCTGCCTGCAATGTGTTCTCAGCACTCACCACAGGATTCAACTAGGTGGTACTCAGTATTATAAAAGGGATGTGTCAGGAACCACAGTACCGGCTGCTCTCTATTTGCACCCTGCCTTGGCCGAGGGCCTCCCTGTCTCTCACCTGCACTGAGAAAACAGCCTGTTTGTCATCATTTAGAGGATTCTGTTTCTCAAAAATAGCTCTACAGCTCCTCAGTGTTGGTCCTGCTCTGGAGGCTGGAAAACCTTAAATATCTTTTCCTAGTGTGGATAACAGTTTCTGGTGGAAGCATCATGGTAAATAATATTCCAGCCTGCATGAAATATGGGGAATAAAGCCAAGTGAGCCAATGGTGGGCAGTGTAATGTCATCAAGGAGAGTGGCTGGGAAGATCTACTGATGTTTTTAGTGAATTCCTAAAGAGGGACACCACTATCAGAAACCTGTTGGAAGTGCTACACGTAGAGCAGATGGAGAAACAAAGACTTGATGGACCTAGAAGAATGAGGAGCCCATCAGACTGGAGTGTAGGTAGTGGGGATGGGAGTAGCTTGACAGGCCATTAGAAGACCTTTGGAGTTTATTTTGTATTACCCAGGAGCCATTAGAGGAATTTCTAAAGGAACCTAGGAGACCTATGGTCACCACATACAACTCTGATCACATTCTTCCTTGATTTATCATTTTATTTGTCCACTCTTTCCTAAAGGAATAAACTCCACACACATTTGCTAGACGTCTCTGTGGCCTAGGCTCTCATACTGCTCTCTCCCTTGATCTCAGCTCCTTCACTTTTACTCCAAGGTCTATGCTAATGCCTGCTGAAAGGAGGCTGGGGACTAGCAGTCCTCCCCCAAGACTATCCCCCTGCATGGCCATTCACATTCTTTAGTCCTCCATATAAATCTAGCCATGTCTTCTTTAAAGCTGCAAACCCCAGCACAGAATTGCTGACCACGTAGGACTAGTCATGGTATCAGCGAATGCTAATTTATCATCTACCGTGTGTCCGGCACTGCTGAGTAACTCTCATTTAATATTTGTAATGCTTCTGGGAGACAATTACTTAAGTCTTCGTGTCTGTTTCACAGATGATAAAAAAAGGAAGATTCAATACCTTAACTACATTCCCAAGGTTGAGTTGGTAGGAACTAGAGCAGCAAAAATTAAGACCATAGTCCTTTAGATGCCAATATTCTCCCACGCACACATTGACCTAGAATCTCAATTACACAGTGTAATCCAAGCTGAGGACACTGAGGCAGGAGGATCACAAATGCAAGGCCTCCTTGGGCTACAGAATGACTTCGAGTCTAGCCTGAGTAATTTAGAAAGAACTTGTCACAAAAAAAAAACAAAAAACCAAAACTATATATATGGGTTGGGCAGAGCACTTGTGTAGCATGTGAACAAAAGAAGTGAAAGAGGGAATGCCGAGCTAGGGATTAGCATAACAGTTCTAAACATGCGCAGGGCTCAATGGCACTAAAACAGGGGTCCCTAGGTAAAGCAATGCATACCTGTTCCACTTCAAAACCACCCACTCTGTCACTGCCACTCTGGAGTGATCCATAAGGCAAACTCACATCTTCCAACAACAGTATTAGGTAAAACCCTGACAACAGTGTTTAGATGAGGGTAGAGAGAAAGCCAGCATGTTCTTCCACGCCAGTTTCTGATCTATTAGTGTTAATATGTTAGGTATATCAAATGTGTTTTGAACATAACATTATTTTCAATTTTCAAAGGTTTTATTAGGATACAATTCCTGGTCCAGTGAGGTAAACTGAGTCTGTGTCTATGAGACTCAATTTCTGTACAGCACAACAGCTTGGCTGCTTATGGGGGATTATATATAAGTGGCAATTTTTTTGTTTATCACAGGAATAGGCAAATCCCTGTCCTACAGAAGGACTGCCCAAGGGTCATAGGGCAGGTCCATTGCTTGGTGGGGCAGTCAAAAAGTTGTGATCTCTCCAGAGACAAGAAAGGACTAAAAGGGCCTTGGCTGACAGGATTCCCTGTCATGGTTCCCTGCCTGGGGTTCTACTTGGCTTCTCAGAGACAGGACAGGTATCAGTTCCCATACCTACTTTAGGAAGCTTCCTGGGCTGAACAGAATATGATCGTGGAAAAGAAGGCTTCACAAAAACAACATGAATGGCCAAGGGTTCAGGCAGAATAGGATGACCTAGAGATGAGTCCTCTCGCTGAAAACCCAGGCTTACCTGGCTTAGGATAAATCCTCTGTATGTGGGATGATGACAACCCCTCCCCCCCAGATCCACACCTTAAAAAAAATCCCAAAAAGCAAACACCATAGATTATTGGGTGTCTCCTTTCTGCCTCCTAATACTGCTTGAAAGCAGTGCATTTGGCTATTACTATAATAAAGGTGTCCATTAGGGCTATTTCCTCCTCAAGAGATGCAGTGGCTCAAGTTTGTTCTTAGGGTTGAATTCTCACACACACACACATGGGAAGGAGCATTTCAAGGAAGTAGGCTATGCATGGAGCATGGCTGGCGAAGGGGCACTGCAGAGAAGGAAGTCACCCATCCCATTCTGAGTAACAGTTGCCATGAAGGTCACCCTGTCTATGTGCCAGCCTGTTGATTCCGGTGAACTGGGTTCTGAGACAATTGGAGGGTCCTTAAGGGAATGTTAGCTTCCAGGTGGCACATCTCCCTTGGTTTACCATGGAACTCAGCAGCATCCCCATGCTCTACACCCACATCTTGAGTTGCATTGCTCTTATCCTTCCCGTTCCCCTTTCAGTGGCATGACCTATTGGCAGTCTTGAATGATCAGAACGCCAAGCATCACATGGCATTTCTCTCCTCATACACAGACAACTCGGTGCAGTAGGCCCTTCCACATCCACTCCCGTTTCCCCAACTACTGACTCCTACCACTTTCTCTGTTCCAGATAAAACAGACAGGATGCCTGATCTATTGGGAGCTCATCAAATCCAGCTGGACCAGGGCTGAATAAGCATATTACCAAATCGGAATCTCTGAATGTGGCTGCCCACGGTGACGGACTGAGAAACCAATGGTAATGGCACAGGGACATATCTCTTCTGCATGTATTGGCTTTTTTTTTTTTTGAGAACCTAGTCTATATGGATGCACACCTTCCTAGGCCGGGATGGAGAGGGGAGGGCCTTGGGCTTCCCACAGGGCAGGATACCCTGTCCCCTCTTTAGGAAGCAGGGGGGGTAGTGGGGGAGCAGGAGGGCGGGGACAAGGGAAGTAATTGTAAATCTCTCTTTTAACAATAAAAAAAATAATTTAAAAAAATAAAAAAAAATCCCCTTCATGTGATATTCTTATCAAGTTCCCTCAGGTATTCAGAAACTTATCTTGGTCAATTGCAGTCTTTTGTAATAACAAACAGGATGCTCATATCTGATTTCTGTCATTCAAACATCTGTCTGATGAACCTGTACATACACACATATTCAAAGACTACCTAGCCTGTCCATTGTCATATATTAAATATCCATTGAGTTATGGTTCATCAAGTAAATATTAATGTTCCCATTTCTCAAAATAAAATGCTGAGGCTTTATTCTATACATAAAAACACAGCAGTGAGCACAAATCCAGTCCGTTCTCTCTTGTATCAAAGTATTTCCTATAGTTCCCATCAGATTTTGGTGGGGGAGTCCTTAAAAGACAGAAGTCAATATTTTACTTTGTGAAAATTAAAGAGACTTTGAAATTGTACATATAAATGTTAACTCCAATATTGATTACTTATATGATCTTAGAGAAAACATTGAACTTAGGCCTTAGTTTCTCATCAAAAAATGATAACATATATAATAAAAACTACCCATTTTACATCATATTTGAATATCAAATATAATTGTTTATGTTGCATACTGAAAAATAAATATACACATAAGAAAGTAAGCTTCAGCCCGTGTTTTTATTTCCAAATTCCTTATGGAGCCTGGCACTTAGGAAAGACTATGAATTTTTATGGGATAAATACAGTTAGTTAGACTGGACCTCCTGAAAGGGAAAAATGTTTGTCAGGAAGAGGAACCTTGTGAGATTTAATAAAAAAAAATTGATGAAATTAAGATGAAGATGCTACTTTTTTTCAAGTATTTGATTTGGGTAGATTTTTTCATAATTTGATTTCTTCATCATCATCATTCGTATTCACACACACACACACACACATACACACACACACTTCCCTACATACCTACTCACAGCTTCTGGGCTCTACTCTGTGTAACTTATTTTCAATATTTAGAAGAAGAGTTGGTAAGAAGGCACTAATCCATTTGAGAATCGTAACAGAATTGCATGCTAATCACACCAGGGTCACATCAGGATCAAACCTAGTTCACAACAGAATTTCAGGTTCCTATCAAGTCCCCATTAAAATCCTAAGAGGATCATAACAAGATCATACCAAGTTCATATCAGAATCATACCAGGATCACAGCAAGATTACACTAGGATCAGTGTAATCAAACTAGGCCTATATACCCTCCTCTCATACTGCAGCAAAGATCAGGTCGAGGTAGGTACTTTTGAGATGAAGTAATAATGTCTTGTCTTGGTTTGTGCTGCTATAACAAAACATCATAGATGCAGGGTCTTGAATAATAAATATCCATCTGTCACAACTCAGAGACTGGAATATCCAGTATCAAAGCACCAGAAAATCCATTGCTCATGAAAGAAGAGCCTGATTCCTGGTTTGCCAATGGTCATCTCCTTGTATCTTTGCATGGTAAGAAGCTTCCTGTCTCTCATTTCCCCTTTAAAGATTTTGCTTCCATTCATGACGGTTCTACCTTTGTGACCCACTTTCCTCCCCAAGACCCTTCTTCCTGACCGTGCCATCTTGATGGTTAGGATTTCAGAATGTGGTGGGGGTCAGGGTTAAATGGCTGACATCATACATTTCTATGGATTAAACAAATGGAGATTATTCTCTTCTCATCAAAGATAGTCAGGGATGCTATCTGTGGCTTAGGCTCAGCCTTTTTACTCTGTCTCCTAGCCTAAAATTGCTAGTAACCTCTTAGTCATAAGGTCGCTACTGACATCCAGGTATCAAAGGGCAATTTAATGCTGGCAGTATCTGAGAATTACCTCTGCTAAAGGAAGCCTTTCTTGGAAACCAACTTCCTCTTACATCCATCCCATTTGCCAAACCAAGCTATGTGGTGCTATAACAAAATACCCTAGATACAGGGGTTAAATTACAAACACTTATCTCTCACAATTCTTGAAGCCGAAAAATGCAGTACCAAGGTACCAGCAAACCTGATGCCCTGACAATGGAAACTTGCTTCCTGGTCAATCTATGGTCAATCCTGGGGACATGTTGTTTCAAACAAAGGGTCCTATGAGCAAAGAATGTGATGAAAAACAGAGGCCACTTCCAGTGTCTTCTGTGGACTTAATCCCCCTTCCCTTGTAGCATGTTCACTTAGTGGGATGAATGGGCAGATGAACCTAAAGCATTTTCTTCCTTCCCTTCTCAACAAATGTTTTATCCTATAAATAATTGGCAGGAAAAAAATCATGTAAATCAGGTCACAAATACAGATCCTCCTGGAGAGTGTGGTGATGCTGAGCATCCAGTCTGTGGTTGTTGCTGAAGTCATGGGAGGTGAGTCTGTAAGAGTACAAATCACGTGACTTAGTGCAATTGAGCAGGTGAGTGTCAATCATTTTTTTAGGGGATCAGAAAAGGGCAGTATGGTTGGAGGTAAAGCTGAGCTTTTCCATCCCTTTCCTATGGGGAAAAGAGAACTCAACGTGTCTAAAGAACGCGGTAAAAGTTGTCAAAACAAAGAATAGAAATAGAAGCAAAACAGCTCTTCCTTTCCTGCCTCTCCAGAGCTAACCCTGCCTGCATGGGATAGAGGAGCGGGATAAAAGCCAAAACTGTAGAAATGTCCCTGCACAAGAATCACCCCCTCCCCAGCCCTAGTGTGTAGAATAACATGGAATAAAATTAACTTCAAGTTCATACTCCTCAGCAGTAGCAACAACACACTTGGCTGCTGCGTTCGTCGTGTGCAGTTTCTAGAAGAGTTTAAAGCTGAGACTGCCTCCTCTGCAGCACACAAAGAGCCACTTTGAAGAGATAATCACAAAACACGGGTTTGGTGGATTCCACTCTCTGCTCCCTCAGGAAGACGTGGCCACAGACACATGGTACAGTGAAATGAACCAAGAGGCTGAGCCCAGTGAGGCCCCCTTCTCAAATCCTCTGGATGGCCTCTTGCCCATGACCTCATGTGGCTTCCTAAAATAGGGGTTGTTACATAAGTTTCTCAATGCCCCACCACCGCGATGATTTCCAACTTGTCATCACTGTATCAGTGGAGAATGAGGACAGAGATGACCCTTCCAGATTCAGAAAACCACTGGCTCACTCGATTGTGAAAAGGAACCCCCAGCCCAGTCAGTATCTAGATCTATCTGTGCGTCTTTGAAGATGACACTTCTTTGGAAGGCTAGATGAAGGCAGGCAATGAAAATACAACACGGTTGCTCATTCATTCACCTTCCTAAAGGCCTTGAAAGTATGACTGAAGCATCTCCAACCAAGCTTACATGAGGCTGGGCATGCAGTGAGGGTGCAGTTAGGAGTAGTTCAAGTTTAATGAAAATATGACATGGTTGCTTATTCACTTACCTTCACTAAAAGCCTTGGAAGTATGGCTGAGACATCTCCAAAGAAGCCTACATGGGGTCGGGGCAAGGCAGTGGGGATGCAATTAGGAGTATTTCAATCCAACTCCTACCAATAGCCCAATGAAGGAAAAGATCCCATCTTTTTCCTACTTTCAAAGGTTTGTGGATGTTAAAACTTGTTAATTTCCTGGCATTGTCTCCTAGCTCATATCCACTGGTCATTCTTCCAAAGCCTTCACAAACACCCACAGAGAGTTCCGCTTCCTTTCAGGAAGCAGCCTCTGCTTCCTGTTTAGCACTCTATTAGCTACTTCTCCTGTGAAGAACAGCCCATCACTGGAGAGCACTGGAGATATTGGGTGTAAGCTGGTGCTGCTCCCTGACTCATCATGTGTCCCGGCTGTTTCTGTTAGTTTGTCACCCTGCCTATTTCAAAGATGGAAAATAGCATGCTGCTCCTCTTCCCCTCCCAAAGGCTAAGTGAGAATTGATGCAAAGCACTGGGGCAGTCCTTGGAGGAGGACACCCTGCCAGGGCTGGTCACGGTAATTTCGGTGGTGTTGCTTGAGGTAGGGAAGCAATGTGCAAAATCCAAACACTAACAATCCCTCTGGTTCTTACTAGCTAGATATGAGACCAGAAGCGAGGAAAGGAAGAGGCAGATGGAAAGGAAAGCAAGATGAGGGAAGGGAAAGGGAATGAAAAGTAAGAAGACTGAAGGTGAGAGAGAAATTAGAACCAGCCACTGAGGTCGGCATTCAGCTACTGTTGTTAATACGGTAGAGTGTATGCTGTCTGGCCACTCTGTCCGAGGGCAAGCATGACCCCGCCTCCCCAAGCCTGTACTACACTACGTAAGGAATGGATCCTTGGAGGGTTTCCCAGCAGGTTAAACACTGTAAGATAGACTGTAGATATTTCCTCCATTACAGCATCCCAGAGCTGCTCCTTAGACGTTTCTCCTTCTACCTGCATGTGCCTATAAATATCCTACCTTTATCAAAACAAGTTATTTTCCTCCCATCATCTTTCAAATTCCAAGTCTTTAGCTAAGAAGTCTCAAAGGGCAGATTTAGAAGCAGTAATGAGGCATGTGCTGTGTATATAACCTCTACTCTCAGAATGAAGATGCTGCTGCTCCCAGCATTACTCAGCTTGGCAGAGGAAAAGGCTACACTCAGAGATGGGAGACTTTGTTGCAGATAGCTCATTCCTTATTTGACTTCTCCGTAGCTGATCAGAACAGCTGTGAAATTAAATGAGTTTCAAACATTGGAAAGACGTCATTTTAGATTTCCCAAAGTAGGGTGATATAAAAAAATCAAAGATATTCATGCTCATAGGCAGAAAGTCAGGAAATCCCATCTCATAACCTCCAGACCAAGCAGATTCCATGCAGTCAAGAATCATGAAATCAGCTGAGTAAACTCCAAGGGCATTTGCTTGCCTTCTTATTTTGAATGAAAACAAACAAAATACCCACCAGGGGCCCTGGCTAGTTTGGGATGGACATGATCATTCATTAGACAATAACTTAGTGGATTATCAGTTTAAATGTAGGGATCTATTGTCTTTAATTACTTAGGATTAAATACAAGTGAGAGTAGTATTACCTAACAGTTTGCATTAAGCTAATCATTTTACTCTTTGTAGGTAATTCTGCCTGCCATGACTATGATCTTCAAAGTTGTCAGTGGAAGAAAGCTTCCCAAAAGAATTTCTAGGAGCAATGAGAAGATAAGCAGTAGTTTTACCGTAATGTGCTGCTGAAGGAGCAAGCATTTCTAATAGGGCAATGATTTAGAAGTTAACTTTGAGCAACAGAATATAAAGGAATCAAAGCCGAGAGTCATTCGGTACAGCTTTGCTTTCTAACTCGACACATCTTATTTCATTCTGGCATAAGATCCTGTCGCAAGGATCGGGAGTCCTCAACCATACAGAATAGCATTCTGCATCACCATGGCCACTGCATCAGAGCCCATGGGTGTGAAAATAATCTCGTCCTTTCCATTCAAACACACGCAGAGAGAAAGAGAGAGACAGAGAAACAGAGAGAGCGCTGTCAACTTCTTCAGCTTTCTACCCTAGTAAAGAAGGCAATAATTATAGGGGAAGAAGTGTGCATTAACAATTTCTTGATGTGAAAAACGGATACGGAGAATAAAAACTATCTGCTCCTTGCTCCACCCTACTGTTGTGAGAAATAAATGAGAAAATGTGTAATTGTACTCTTTGCAAATCTTTAAGGAGTTATGCTAATATTTGTTGTCAGGTTATTTAGCTCCTATGAACCTTATTCATCTCATTTATGAAATGGATATTAAGATAAAATCTCTCTCCTTGTCCTCATTGGGTTTCACAAGCCTAAGGCAGCTAATACATGTAGATGTTTGGGAGACAATCAAGTACTTTATATTGTTTGTTATTACATTAGGTTAACCTTGAGCTTCCCAATACTCTCCTACCAAGACTCTCTGAGTCCTCTCAAAGCTCAATGTCCTTCATTTCTCATTTGGTGACCTTGTACCAAGAAGCCCTCCTGACATAATAGCAATCTGGCAAACATTGCCATTCTCAAGTACCCCTTCCTTCCTCTTCCAATTTAAATAATTGTTTGCATAGATCTGCATAGATCTGCATAGGTTATACATCAGTGGTTCCTTTAGTTAGGCATTTGCACTGGAAATAATCAAGCTATTATTAACACGGATTCCTGGTTGTTTCTTTCTGTATACTAACAAATAAAATGTTCTCTTTAAGGAAAAATTATATAGTGAATGCTTTAAAAGTTAATCTTAAAAGCACATAGAAAATTAATTAGAAGATGATTATGGTTGACATCTCACTCCATAGGTTCCCACTTTGTCAAAGCTGCTACAGTTACCCATGGTTATTTAGCTGAACCTTTCTCCAGGTCCCTTAATATCTTCCGAGTTCAGGATAGCTATAATTACTTGGTGGAAAGTTATAAAATACTTTTCCTAATTATGAAAACAAATTAAATAGTAATTAAAACTATATTCCAACACCTTACACAACTAAATAAGTAAATGACTGTCTGTAAACACCACTAAGATTTTTGGTGAGTGTATTTACAGCAGCCTGCAACCTGCTTTTTCTTATGTTGTGGTTGTCTTTGTGCCATAACTGTAAGTTCTTATTCATCATTATTAAAAAGGCTTCACAATTTTCTATTACCTGCATACATCACAATATATTTAATTACATTTAAACTACTACTAATATGCCAGTAATAGAAAAATTATGCACTCTTTACTTAACATGTGAAAATGATGCATATCCTACGGTCTTGTCATTCTGCCTCCAGGTAATGAACTGGTGGAAAGGAAACTTACGTCTATAGAAGACCTGAGCACAGCACACATATACATAGCAGTTTTATTTGTAATAGCCAACATCTATAAGCGACATGATAATGCATTAAAAAGTAATTAGGGGGCTGGAGAGGTGGTTCAGCATTTAAGAACCCTTGTTGTTCTTCCAGAAGACGTTGCTAGTTCAGTTCCTAGCATCCATATTGGAAGGCTCGCAACTGCCTGTAACTCCAGCTCCAGATACTCTGACACCCTCTTCTGGCCTCCATTTATACCACACATACACACACACACACACACACACACACACACACACACACACAGAGAGAGAGAGAGAGAGAGAGAGAGAGAGAGAGAGAGAGAGATGTGCGGGGAGGAGAGACAAGCAGATAGAAAGACATACATGCACATAAATAAAGTAAAAATAAAAAATGAATACAGTGGTAGCAATGAATATCAGGGTAACTAAGCTCAGTGAAGCAGCTAGACACAGTATATATCCCGAGAGCCTATGCATAAGGATTCTAGAAAGCATCCACACTGCAGTGAGAGATAGTAAGCTGGTGGTTGCCCACAGAAGAGGGAGGGAGGGGTGAAGTGACACTTCCTTAGAGGGATGAGATGCTGGAGGTGATGGTGGTGACCCTGTTCTGACGGTGGTGACTGTGATCCCTGATGCCTACTGTGCCCAGATAAAGTACATGTAGTTGACATATCCATCACACCACATTGTATAAACACGACTTTAGACCTGTGGGTTGCTTAGGACATTCTTTTGAACCAGTGGAAGCCTTTCCTTGGACTTGTTCTGCCTAATGCAACAGCTACTATAAAAATAGGTTCTTCCCGGGTCCCAAGGTTGCTATCCTGACTTTCCAGAATCTTCCTGAAGCTGAGTGAATCTTAAAGCACAGCTCTGATCAAAACTTTTCATCTGCTCATTACCTAATGCATTGGTTTTTAATTAAGTCTCCACATGAACCTCTTATCAGGGTTTCGGAGACCTATTTGGCCCCGGTCTCCTTTTAAAACCTTTTTATCCTGCAGTCCATGTGCCACATGCAAATTAGATCATCAGCCGGGAAGGTCACTGAAGCAAGTGACTTCATGTTTAAGGCTCAATTTTCTAATCTGTAAAATGGTAAAATGACTATAATCTGGCAATAGTTAATAGGGAATTCAAATACTCTCAGGGGGATTTAAAGCTATGATTGGCATACGATGCTCTGTCTGGATCCATGTCTCTTATGCCCATAATACATATTTTTCCTCTTCTTTATTTATGTAATTCCAGTTCCATTCAGCCTTCATGATCTCTCAACATCCTCTGAATTCTCTTCATACAACTGCGTGTGTTAGGACACATGCTCAGCTTCCTAACTTCTCTCATGCATGTCCGTGATTGCCACAAACATCGCGGTTTCTTTCTGTCAACCCTCATCTATGAGATGCTCAGGGACTGGCTGGCCTGATTCAAGCTGCCTTTTCCACTGTGCCTTGATGGTGGTGTGCCATAGATACCGCTTATGAGTGATTCCTACAACCTTTCCTCTGGCATGAGTCATTATTACTTAGACCTCATTTCTCAGCTCTCAAGAAGAAAATGACTCCAGAGTTATTTCTAGTGACACGTGAGCACTGCCCTTTCAAACCCCATGTCCACAGGACGGTGCCAAGTGTCTGGATCATGCCCTGACATGACTATACTGTGTGTCCTGGCTAGCAGGGTGCAGCTGAGGTCTTCCCCCTGCCTCCTGGGCTCCATCTTCTTTTCATAAATACATTTCTCTATCCATGTCTTCAGCTCTTCCTGGGGCTTTGGAATCTATTAAACTCGTTAGTAATTTCTATGATCGCTTGCCGAGTTTTCTGTCTAATCAAGCTGTCAGGCTTCTGAGGACAGACCCATGCCCGTTCCCACAGCAAATGGTACTGAGCGCACAGAAGTCATTGAATAAATATTTGTTACACAAGATTAAAATTATTTTAAAAGGGTTTCTCAGTAATCTCATGACAAAAGTTCCCCCATTGTTCTGAATTTCCAGACATGTAAGTTGAAAAAAAGATTTTATGATTCAAAGAACGGGGTGGGGGTGCAGAGACTATACTATCAGGTAAATGTACTTAAACTTTGCCCCAGAAAAGAGGGTTCACTAAGGAAGCAAGAGAAAAGAGAATGCCTATGTTTATTATTGCATATCCTGCAGGATCAAAAGATAAAAGCCTTGGGTTTGGGGAGAACAGATTCAGTGAAAAACCAATGAATTAACTTTGCATTTTAAAAAAGAGACATCTTAGATATTTTGGCAATTAAAATGTTTAAACGTGTTAACTAGAAAGAAGACAATGAGTTTCATATATCATAATAATTAAAGTGCACATACTAATGACAGCAAAAACTCTAAGTAACCAAATGTCTGGGGGTAGAACACTAACCAACTCAGTGCTGAATAAGCCACAAGCTACAGCTCTGTGAATGGTCATTATGATGATTTTGAACAGGAGTGGTGTCAATGATGAATAAAACTCCTTAGAATCATTTTACCAGATGATTTAAGTATACAATTCCATTATACACATAATAACTCATAAATACATATCATGGTTTATGAAATAAGAGAATGAACACACTAGGAACACTCACTTGTAGTAAAGATTGTGTTATTTTTGCTCTTTTTGTTTAGTTGACTTTCCTAAAATTTCTTCAGGAAATATGAATGGTTTCATAAACAGAGTGACTAAAAAAATCAGGGAATGCAAACAGATACCATAGCCACACAGGGTACACAGAGAGAAAACTAGTGCAACGAAATGAGATGGCACAAAACAGCCATGACAACAGTAAGCTCTTTATATAGAAAACGTTAATGGTTCAAAAATCTGACAAGCATGGAAGTGAGGAACGGACTGTGACTATCGCAGGTGTTTTCTATATAAAGAGAAACAAAGGATCATCAAGAGGATGAAGCGGGGGAGGGGAGCTAGATAAATGGTTCACTTGGTAAAGTACTTGCCAGACAAGCATGGAACACAAGATTTGATCCCTAGAACACACATAAAAAGCTAGATGCCATGGCATACCCCTGTAATTCTTGCAATGGGACAGCAGAGACAGGAGACTCTAACCAATCTTGCCAAATTGAAGTAGTGAGCTTCAGATTCAGTGAAGAGACCCTGCCTTAAAAGTAAGGTGGGTCCAACTGAAGGAGACACCTACGATTGACATGGGTTTTTGCCTCAATATGAATACACATGCACACACAGGAACATGTATACATACAATACACAACACATGCACACATACACAAACACACACACAGGGTGGGGGGAGGGAGGAAAGAAGGGAATCAGAAAATAGAAAAGAAATGAGAGAACATGGACCACACCATCTAATGTTTCCCAGCCCAAGTATGAGAGTTAGTGTAAACAAGAAAATGGACAGGCTACTTGAGGGTCTGTCTCCAGGGAGGGAATGTCACCAAGTGGAGGCAAAGGGCCTGGCACATGGATAACAGAAGGGGATTCAAGAGGCTGCTCTTAGTTTGGGAATCCGTGTGTTTGTGTGTGTGTGTGTGCACGCGTGCGTGTATCCTGAAGAACAGAGGGCTCATCTATACCAGTGGCTGACACCTGCTCCTGATGGACACGCCTTGCCCTGCTCTGACACTCTGAGGCTGGAGGGTCAAGAACTACGTTTTCCAGATATTCCTCCAGTTGGCTTTCTCTAAAGTGCAACAACTGAAGATACCAAAATGGGCAATGATGTCACTGGCTTTGTGGTCTTAGGGGTGGCACTGATCTAGTCTTCAGCGTCTAGCTCATTTCTGAGCATCCATAACCTTTAGAGAGCCCCATTTTCATACAAACAAGCAGTAAGTCTGCACAGCCCATCTGCTGGGCTCCTGAGTCTGAGGACCTCCACCTGCCTTGGTCCTCTGTCTCTGAGAGTGGTACCCATTCCCTCTGGGGAGGCTCTATAACTCTCTTCGGGGATCTCTAAATACTCATAAAACTCACTCCCCACGTCAAATTCTCTCCACTGAAAATACCTAGTTTCCCAAGTGGTCCCAGATTAATACAAAGAGGCACAAGGAAAATGGCCCCAGGACACCAGAGAGGCACTGTGTGAGCGCCTGCAAGCATCTCCCACTTGCACGGTAAGCATTTTGATTCAGCCCTTCAATGTTACTAGGCTTTTCTAGTTGCTAAATGTCTAAAATTCTATAGCCCATGGAGAGCTGCCTCCTTGTAACCCTCAGCATCACTGAGCTGATGCTAGATGCCATCCCACCTATCCAAGTTTTCTTTCAATGCTTTAGATGCTGTCTGAATGCATGTTCATTTCCAAATTAAATATCTCCCACTCCTTCCATCATTTCTGTCAAAATGTTTTTTCTTCACCTTCCTAGAGTTTATTACATTGAAAAAAATTCCTGATGTCTGTGTAATGCTCAGATTATGGCCAGATGACAACGAAGTCCTCCATGTTTTGAATAGCATTTAAGAAAAATTGCATTCAGCAACTCACCTACTCAAGAACTATATGTGTATAAAATTTGATAGTTTGTTTAAACCTTACTTAATGGGGTGGGGATGTGGTAAATTTGGATGAAATATGTTGAGAAGGGTCCCAAAAGGTGTCATTTTATTTAGAACCAAAAGAAAAACTGAGAATGTCTAAAGAGTCTTTGATAGACGTAGAAGGAGAGACAGTCACATAATGTCAGTTTTAGACAAAAATACTGAAGGATATAATTCCTCTAGTAATTCACATCTGTTACGTTTCTTTCTTTAATTTTCCAATATGATATCCTCTAAACATGTCCTTTTCTTCTTTTCTAACTTCTCAGTGTAATATTGCACTCCAATGTAATATGTCTGATGGAATAAATGAAGACACATTATACCTTGTTTCGGTTATGTCAATATTGCCTGAGGTTTTGTCTGCTTTCATGGTAACTACATTTTGTGCTACCTTAAATTGTGTCAGTAGAAAGATTTTTTAATTGATGCCTTAACTAAACCATACCTGTCCTCTTCTGGACCTTTCTACATGCTGTTTTCACCTGAAACAGGAATACAATTTTCACAGTTCAAGTCAATATTGTTACATCCATTCCCAGCCTGCCAGTTTCATTTTTGATTGTAATCTTTGCTAGCTGACATATCGAGTCTCTTTTCCTGTTTCTTGTCATTCATGATGATGTAGATGGTCGTACTATTGTTATGTAAATTTCTGAATAACCTAAAAAAGGAAAAGAGAATATTTCTAGGACAGAGAATTGAGGCCCCTGCCACCTCACGCTGAGACTATACCATGGGAAGTGTGGGTTTATCACCTTCTTCAGCCCCAGTGTGAGGAATAAGGACAAGGGAACTAAACTTCGCTACATCTAGAGTAAAATGAGTCATCACTACAATGTATGGGAGTCTCAGTGGGAAAACCCAGCCATCTTGGATCAGAGATCTGTTGTGTTTAGGAATGGCAGTGTTGGCAATTGGATATAGTGGTAAGTGCTAGGAAAAACTGTAACAAAATGATAGATAGGACCTAGATTTTAATAAGTAGCCAAAGAAGCCACTTAGAAGACAGAGAAGTCTTAGAAATCATATGAACTGGAGCAGTATGAACCCAGGCTGAACGATGCTTCTGTATTACTGGGTCAATCAAATTCATGTGAGCTAGTAACCAAGACAACGACCACGGTGCACATGGAGCAACATTTGATGCTGTAGGTTGGCATGGCTGTGACAAAGACCCAGAAGCTTAGGGAAAGATGGTGCCATGCTGGCTCTGAAAGCTTAAGGAGATATCCCTGATAACTGATGTCATGAAAGGGGTACACTCATTCCTTTGCAATTGTGGAGCATGATGAGAAGAGTGCAGAGGAACTCCAGGGGCTTGGAGTTCAAGGTAGAGGAGGGGAACAGGAAGGAGAGGGAAAGAAACTCACAACTGGCAGGTAAGGAAGGAAAGAACAGTGTTTCACCAGCTCAAAGAGCCAGAACTTGCAGGGAGTGAGTATCAGGTTTTGAACTTCCTTTCCAAATCCACTGCCTGGGCATGAAGGCTTTACATGAGCAAGTTCCCAACAGCATGGCTATCACCTGTTTGTGGTTCCACGTTTTAAAAGAGACACAAGTCTGAGACTATGACACCTACAAACGAGAGTTACCATTACTCTCTCAAGCCACTCCTTTGGGGGGTTTCTTTTTCTAGGGTGCCTACAGCTGCTCCCTGGAGGTACCTAGATATCACAACCCCGCAACACGGTGAACGACTGGGAAGGAAGACAAGTGGGGGAGGCTGGTATGTGTCTCATCAGGATGCCTTTCTCCTCTTGCCTCTGGCTGCCAACTTATTTTGGGAGGTTGGTGGAATGGAAGGTGGTATTATTGCCTTTGACTTGGCTTTCTGTTTTGGTCTTTTACACATAATCTGCTCTCTGACCCGGCATTAGCATAATGCTCATTAATCAAGCTCTGGCCTCCAATTAATGGCCAGCTGTGTGGATGCCGTGGATGTAATAGCTTCTGAGTCAGTCAGGCAAAAGGCTAGACAAATGATTTTGGCGGGAGAGACGGGGACATTCTAATTCTGACAGAGCCCAGAGCTATCTACGGACGCGAGAAACACACATTGATCTCGCTTGTGAATGACTGGAGGAGGCACTAGGAGGGGTTTTATCCCTTCCTCTAGACTCTGCCCCTCCCCCCAGATGGCCTGAAGACGACCCTTCCTTCCATCCTCTGGCCTGGGGTCACACCTCACATCACTGAACAGATAGTCAACCAAAGAAGAAAGCCCTGATTTATTGCTCTTGGCAACATCCAGCCCGGGCATTTCTATAAACCCAGTACCGGGCCTGAGTAATAAAACATACACTCAGAGTTGCCCCTCAATAAATGTCTTTCAACCTTTAATCCTGTTCACTGCAGTCTTTTAGGGGGCATTGATTCAGTGGGCATGAGGGCTTTTCCTTCCATCTATCTCCTACCAATCGATGTTCTGTCACCCTGTTCCACCCAGCCTGACAAAGGGGAGGCCTCAGAGGGAAGAGGGAAGGGGAAGGGGAGGGCATCCTGCTAGATTTATTTTATTTCTTATGAAAGGGTTTTGAAGATTGTTCCTGGAATCCTGCTCCAGGTCACTTTTTTGACCCTCAATATTTCTAGGTGACCTCATTGGCTTGAGCAACAGAAGCCACATCCCAGAGGAACCCTGCAGGCATCAAGAAGCCTTTATGCACCTCCTCCCGGATAAAGTAACACTTCTCCCTTTTGCCCAGCCTTCCCCTAAGGTACCCGTCTTTGTCATGAGCATCAATATCTGCCCACATGCCCAAGGGATGCTCCAGAGCTGTTGGCACTCATTTCCCGAGCTGCATATGAGGGTGGGAAGCAGGACTTTTGTTTCATGCTGAAGGCACATGTGTATGCCATCATCAGTCCCCACGCCCAGAGGGACTCATCCATCCATCCATCCATCCCGTTATCCTGCCCCACCCTCAGTCAAATGCCTCACTGCAAAGGCTCTGCTCGTATCATTCATCCGATTGTAGAAGCTTGGTTAATTCACCCAAGGTCGCAGCCGGTATCAGAGCAATAGGAACGGAGTCGTGCCACCTGAAATTTGCTCTCTCCCCCAGGAGATATGAACTCCCTCTCCACCCTCAACTGTTAGAGGGCATGGATCAAAACTTATTTTGTTTCTCAGACCACCACATACTTCTTGGTGTCGAGTACAAAGGCCAGCACCTTCGTAGATGCTGGACAAATATTTGCTCACAAAATGTACTCAGGAGCTCTGTCCTGAGATCAGTCCAAGCGTGTTTTCAGACACGTCCCCTGGTATTTCGTAGGGAGCAAGCATTAGAAACTAAACAGTGTTTCCAATTCTTAGAAGGAAGCATCCAAATCTTAATTGAGTTAGAATCATCTGCTAAGTGTTAGCTCTAAATAGGCAGGAATACACAATCTGCCACTTGAGACTGTCCTAGTTTCATTTCAGAGTCTGTAGCCATTCTGTATGCCTTGGGCAAATGTCTGCGCTGTAGCAAGGGAAAGGTATACAAAGCGTTAGGGCAGACTGACCCCTCTTCCCATCACAGAAAGGACCTGCAGAGGCAATGCCCAAAGATGATGTCATCCTCATTCCCCTTCCCTTACTGGTGTTTCTTTGTTGAAAGCTGCCACCCTCCCTACCCTCAATTTGGCCTCTCTTCAGCATCTTCAAAGGTTCAAAGGTAGGCAGGTAAACTTATGGCCTGCCAGTGGGAATGGCAGGTTGCATTAGCTGCGAGGGAATTAGCAACATCCTATCCAATTTCTAGAGAGGCTTTTGACATAATTCTTCCCATATCTCTGCAGATTAATATATCTGCAAAGGTAACTCTGCCATGAGAGCCAACTGCTAATTTCTTTGCCTCATCTCTTCCCTCCCTGCCTCTTGCCTACCTCCCCTTTCCCTCCTCTCTGAGCCATGGCCTGTGCAGCGAGCATCCTCTCTCGGGGGGGGGGAGCCTACATCCTAGGTTGACAGCACTGACATCTTACTCAGCAGTTGGCAAGGAAGTCACTGACAGAAAGCAGGGGCCAACCCATCCAGATGAGAACTGGAAGTCAGTCTGCTCCACCCAACTCCCCTCTCTGGCAGAGAAAATCAAATTGAGATGGAAATCGACTCTCTCAAGAGCTTCGTTTTCTCCTTCACTTCCTACTCTAGCTCTTGTTGGAAGTGCTCTGGCTGGCTCCGTCTTTCCAAGGCAGCCCATAGCCAGAAGGCTGAGGTCAGAGCCGGGAGGCAAATTAAAATACAGTTATGACCTCTCGCAAGATGGCTTCTTGCTCCACCCACATGTTTCAAAGGAAGGGGAGATCCGGGTTCTATTCTCTCGGGTGCTTCAGCTTCACAACTGGGGAAGGCAGCTGAGGGTGGCCAGCTTTGTTCCTGTCCCTGCCTATCTTTGCTCTCACACAAGCAGGGATGCTTGTAACTTTTGCAAAGTTTCTATGACAGATGAGGAGGCCCTGGTCGTAAGGCCCATGATGGTTCCTAGAGTCCCATTATCTCTTGCTCTTATCTCTGTAAATACCAGACATGAGTAGGCCAAAACCAAGCCAAGCAAACAACAAATTCTCTCATTCTCTCCCTGTCTCCTTCTCTCTCTAAGATATTAATGCTTCCTTCTGTAAAACACCATGGCTTCTAGAGAGAACAGAAGAGCTAATGCGGTCACAAAGTGGAACTCCAGTGGCTCTCTGTTCCTTTTTTGTCCCTAGTCTCTAACTGAACATCAAGTCACGCAGTAGCTTGAAACACACTGTGTGGCCCTGCTGAAGAAAGTCTAAACATTGCTTCAAGGGTCTAACTCACAACTCATCTTAAACCATCACTAGAAAACTCCCATTAATGAACAAAAGGGGAAGTATGCGTTAATGAGCTGAAGGGTGAGAATGGATATGAATAAGCAGCCAGGATCCAGCATGGGCGGCAAATGAAATAATTACCCAGCTTACCATTGTTACGATGCAATAAATTTAATGTAATTCCTAAAGGCCAACCCCGGGTTTTTTTTTTTTCATTCTTTTAAGTCCTTTTTACATTTTTAGAATTATACTTTAATTAGCATAGCATTTAAATTAGCGAATGGAGTCTTAATTAGCAGAAGAAATAAACTTTTGTTGATGTGGTAACTAAAACAAATAAATCTAATTCCTTTTTCAAGAGCCGTTTGCTTATGCTGCATTTAATAGCCCAGTGTACCATATACAATTTGAGGGAGAGATAAGTAATTAAACTAGAAGACATACTGGCCAGCACCCAGATCCGTGGAACCACTCCTTCTCCATCTCTTTCTAAGGTCCTCTCAGTTACCCTTTCTTCCCTTTGCTCTTGAACAGCAAAGACACACTCCTCCAGGCACATGGATCTAAAACAAACTTAAGGTTTAAAACGGTGGCTCAAGCTGCCCCACTTCACTTTTCCCAGTCCCTTGAACTTGTGCCAATTACGGGCTTGAACACAGAGGGAGACACCTCTGGCTTAAACAATGACTTGCTGCCAGATTTCATTGCTTTTCTCCAAGATCTCTTTCCAGGCTGACTGTGCTTACGCCCCCCTGGTTGGGCACTTGGGACCAAGAAGATCCTGGGAAGCACTGCCCAAGGGAGCATCACAGTAGCAAGGTGATCTGACTGCTAGTGTCCCAGGGAGCTGCCCACCCTCGCATCACAGGTTTGAGAGATGAAGGGTCTATTTGTAAACTGCCCTCCGAGGTAGCCGGCCTCAGTTCAGACTGTCTGGTTCTCCATGTGCTTTCTGTTGTACTGCATGCAAATGTTTGCAAACACGTGGCTTGGACTACTGAGATAATTCCTAGGAAGGGAATATACCTGGCTTAAATTTGACCTTAGAGTAACCCTGTCTGTGGTATGGAAGAACTACCATACAACCAGTCAGTGGTCTGATCTCAGCATGAAGGCTGGATGCCACATGCATGACATTTAAGGGTCCAAGGTTAGTCTATTTCACAAGGAGGCTCTAAGACTAATAAGGGAACAGAGAAAGGCTATGAATCATCTGATCTGACTTTTCTTTACAAATGCAAGTCTAGGGCCTCTTGCCTGCCTGTCCCATCTCCGTCTAGCTAGTCTCTTCGGGCACTGAAGGGATGGATGCTTTCCTGGTCTCTCAGGAACAGGTATGGACCCTGATTTTCTAGAAGGTTCAGAACAAACTCACCAGACATTTGAGCTTAGGAAGCTAATCCACCCAAGTAAGCCATGTGCTAGTTGATTAATTCTTTCACTCCACATGAACATGGGGTGAACAAACTAGACAAAACCCCCACCACATGGCCCAAGCTCCTAAGGAGAAGGTCAGATCTCCCCAGCATCTCACAGGATCCTGTGTGGTCATAAGCATTGCAAATACAATGGAAGATGGGGTTGGGGACTGTTCAGTTCTGTAAGGGTGTATTGTATCTATCTCAGCTAGCAACTTCGCAGACTCACAAATCTCCCACGGAGATGGCACCTGAGAACCATTCCTTAGAAAGATACTCCATGTGCAACAGGACCTAGGCAACAACCAGCTCTATCAGCTTGAAGGCGGTAACACTGGAGTGAATGGGAGGGGTATACCTGGGACAAACCACAGAGGGACATCTGTCCATGATTTCTAGTCTTGAGTTTTAGGGGACGCTCTGAAGTGAATGTTCTCTTACATACATCTGTCCCTTGCCTGGGAGCACGGCTAACCCCTAGCAAATACCCAATATGATTATGAATATAATTACCTTAATCATGCTTATAGCTATATTTATTGTATTGTAATGAAGGCTGAAAGAAGAGGAGTTTGTTTGATACACAGTCACACAATGGAGTGCCACATTAAGTTCCTCCTGTTTTATTTTTGCTTTCCTGAGGACACAAGGGAAGTGTGAATGTCCTAAACATTTGCAGAAGGGAAAGACATTCACTCTAGCTCCTCCTCGGTGGGGCAGGTAAAAGATACACAATACAGGAGAGGCCCCACAGAATTTGGGTGATTACAGTATAGGAACAACAAGGTGGCAGACAGATGATAAGGGCAGTGCCTCTCTCAAGGAAATTGTAATCAAACCCAGAAGAGATTTGCTCCATAGGATTCCTGGTTTCAGTGCAGAATGAGCTCAGTCTATAGGGAACAGAAAGTAGTGATTTCTAGAGGGAAGAGAACAAGGCATTTTGTAACATGTAGGCCTGCTTTGTTGGGGTTTCTGTCCTGCCCAGTTCCCACAGCCATTTAGCCCCAAAGAAAATCACACAGAGAGTCTACGTTAGTTATAAACTGATTGGCCCATTAGCTCAGGCTTCTTATTAACTCTTGTAACTTATTTAACCCAATATTATTATCTATGTTAGCCACATGGCTTAGTACTTTTTTGGCAGGGCAGGTCACATCTTCCTTCTTTGGTGTTTGGACAGGACTGGGGAGGAATGGGCTTCCTCCTTCCTAAAATTCTCCTGTTCTCCTTGTCCCACCTCTACTTCCTGTCTGGCTGTCCCACCTATACTTCCTGCCTGGCTACTGGCCAATCAGCGTTTATTTAAAACATAATCGACAGAATACAGAATTGTTCCACACTAGCATTTGATGTTCTCTACTCTGCCTTGGGTCATTTCAGTGGACTGCAATGCTTCCGAGTATGTGCCTAGCTTTCTCCCTGCCTGATAATACCTTCTTAGTTATCACATACTTCTCACCTTTTCCAGAACTGTGAGGCTCAACGTGGAATACATTTGAATTGCCCTGATTGATACGGAAGGTAGTAAACATTATATATTATTGAGGATTTTATTATATCCTAGGCTGAGAAGACAGTGCTGCAGAGGCCTTGGTACAAGTAGAGCAGATTACTTTAAAATCATCTTCATATAACAGGTAAAGAAGCAGAGGTAGATAGAAGGCTAAGTTTGTCTACTTAGGGGCTACCAGAAGGAAGAACTGAACCCTAGGTCTTTGATCTTACTGCACAGCTCTCACTATGACTGTGACCTGGAAATATTACAGGTAAGAGCTGACCATGTAAGCCTTCTCAGCTCTTCTGTGACTGATTTCCCACAAGAAAGATGTCAAATGTACTGGAAACATTGAACCAGACCAATGACTCATTTGCAATGAGCATTTGCTAGTAAAGTTGTTGGGACACAAGGGTGTCCCGTGTGACCTACTGTGGCTCCCAGTGCTACCAGGATGAATGAAGAGATTGGAGAGGTGGGAAAGATGCACGAGCAAAAAGGTTTTTTGTTGTTGTTGTTGTTTTGTTCTACTTTTGTTTATTTTGTTTTGGTTTGATTTTTTAAAATTTTCTTTTGGGGGTGCTGCAGGGGTGAGAAGAGAATATGGAGGGGCTGGGAGATGAGCAGAATTAGGAAACATGATATAAAATTCCCAAAGAATCAATAAAGAAATTATGTTTGAAAAGAATAATGTTCAGATCTCTACCCCTGGATGATAAAAATCTTACCACCCAAGGCTTCTGAACCTGGAACGTAGTTTTATGTATGAAATTTAAGAACAGCTTGAATTTACTCTGAGAGAGACATGGCCATGCAGACCATCTCATAGCTGACAGAGTGGCAGAAAGAGCACATGACTGGACAGGGGCCTCTGTGTGTCTTCTAAGCCCTAATGGGCTTCTTGCAGATAGCCTGGCTACTCATATCTTCTCAGAGATCTGATTTACTTATATGTATCTTCTGAGGTCACTCTCAGAATGAAAAAGAGAATTATCTAAGTGTTTAGTGCAGCCCCTGAACGAAACATATTTTAATGAGTGGTTGTTGCTATAATTGCTACCACTTACTAACATAAGCAGTGTCATACAAAGTTGGAGAAACTTTCCTGAGCTTTGCCCTAAAAGGCCAATAAATGCTCACAAGGCCCAGGCATCCTTCACCTGGACTCTGCTATAAGGTACTGCTCTTCATTCCACCTTCCGTGCTAAGCTTGATTCACATCCTACTGAAGGTTTCTGATCTTTTTTGCAGATTTAGAATTCTCGTGTTTTAGGATTTAAAGCAAGAACATTTGTCACTTGACCCAACCTCAATAGACAGATGAAAATCTGCAGGAAAGTGGACTTCCAAAGTGAGGCAGAGACCACTGATGTGGAAAAAGGCTTGGATTCAGCCAACCTTATAAGGGGACCACAAGAAGAGAACCGTGCCTCTAGCTGATCCACATAAGACTCCATTGGAGGGGTGGGGCCTCAGGGAAGACCCAACTGAGTTGAAAGCCTTAGCGCATAGTTACAGAGGGAGTCAACTCAGGAGCTCAGAGCAGTTTGGCACAGGGCTGGGACCAAAATGAGGAGGGTGAACAAAAGGCACACCCCCCCCCAAAATTTCCGGTGAATAAGCCAATGGGGGGAAAAAGCTTTTCCAACTGTAGGCCCCCTCAATTCCACTCTGGCCAGGCAACTGCGGAGAGCAATAAAACTTTAATGGCTCCCAGTGGGTCGATTCGGCAAGAAGGAAAGTGCTATAAATCTCGTCCAATGCTTATGTGCAGCTTAAAAACAAACGGCTCAATCACACTTAGCAGAGCCAGCCAATTTCCCCAGCATGTGGTTGCAGTGGGGGGAAGATTTACCCACCTGCATGACTCAGTAGAAGAAGTTTGGTGAAGAGGAGGGGAAAGAAAGGTCAGCTGTGTGACGAAAGTCAACAGTTCTGCAACAGATGGCTTTCTGCGAAAACCTGGCATGCACTCGGTGACCCTGCTGAGCAGCATGGACGGGCAGCCAAGATAAATGGTCCCGTGCCGTCATATGTACCCTTGGATACACATTTGTGGCTGCAGAACAAGCTCCTGGTGCTGCTTCTACAAGCCCACAAGGAGATCTGTCTGTAGCTTTGTGTTCCCTATTACTATGGTTGGTTGCCCAGTATGTCCAGAGCTCCTGGGAAGCCCAGTTTCTTATTGATGGTTGTTCTCCAAGACTTCTAAGGACGCCTGACCTGGGATTATTGGGAAGCAGATACCCTTTCCTCTACCAAGGCAGCCACTATGCAATTGCTCAGCGCTCAGCTCTCAGAGTACCCTACAAAAAGTGACAGGGGATTCAGAGAGAGAAACAGAGATAGAGACACACAGACAAAAGATGGGTAGTAGACAGAATTGTGTGTGGGGAGGGGCCTGGGAACAATTGGGAGTGAGAGATGAATATGATCAAAATACGTTGTATAAAATTCTCAAAGAATATAAACAACCATTATTTTGAAAAACATAAGATTTACTCCAAGGATGTACTTTTTGGGAAGAAAGTTTGCTAGTGAAATTAAGAAAAGTATCCAGAAACTCTAAAATGTATTGCAGTTGCTCAGAAACCCAGTTACCTTATTATTTATAATACAACCTGTCACAGTAGTGTTAAAATTCTTTTACAAGAATAACACCATTTAACACTCTAAACGATTCGAGTTAGGGAATTTTCTCTTTAATGGATTAAGAAAATAAATTTCAAAGAAATTCGGTAATTTGCCTAGCTTTGCTCAAAAAGAAGAAAAAGATTAGAATAGAACTGAGGTCATTGTCTGTAATTATTATTCTCAGGCATCAATAAGATCATGGATAGGGATTGATTGCTTTCTAATAGCAGATACAAATAAGAACAGATTAGTATACAGGTAAATGCACAAAAACAAACAAGCAAAAACAAATCAATCATCTCTATTTCCCCTTTGCCTGCCTGCTGCAGGACAGTGTTCCTATATGGTAAAACTAGTCTTTTAAGGATAAGGCAAATTACATCATCTGGAGGGAACAGAACGAGGGGACATTCATGGTACCTGAACTAAACAGATAACACATTGGTAATGCATTTGCCTCTGAGTTTGTGCTAGCTAAGGCGAATGGAAAGGACACTGGCTTATGGCACTTGCTCTCTGAAAACAGAAAGCATAACAAATTCCCCAGCGAAGACAGCTTGGAACCAAACTTAAGCAGAAATTTACTGTGAGATAGTGTGGAGCTGCAATCACTAGGATTTATAAAAAGGACTTTGAGTGACAGAGTGGAAAAGTACCTTCAACGCAATTTTTTTTACAAAAGATACAGAGAGGCTGTTCAATTGCCAGGTCTCATATTGATCCAGGTAAAGGTACAGGCATTCCATTAAATCTTGATGCAGCGAGGGCATTTCTTCAAGAAGAGGATGCCTTCTACCCATCATTAGTATGGCATGTTCTCTGAAATATTTTCTAACAGTGATGATAGATTTGAGTTTTCCCAACCCCGTGCTGTCACCTACCGCTTCTGTTGTCAAGAGCAAGCTCCAGCGAAACAAATGGAGGAGGCTCGCTGACAGGGACCTTAGCCTAGGAATGACAGACTCCTAACGAATGACAAGAGCTAGCACAAAACTCGAGACATCCTTCATGGCAAGTGAGGCCCTCTCTGCTGACATTTCCAAGCTTAGACTCTCAGATTTACCTCAGATGGGGGGGGGGTCACTCTTGAAGTTGTCCTCTGTGGTACAATGTGGCCCCTTGAGGAAACAGATCCCTTGTTAAGCCTACACAAAACAATTTTCTATGTGTGTATGCACATGTGTGTGTGTGTGTGTGTGTGTGTATGTGTATGCGTGCACATGCGCTCATTCACACACAGTTTTCAAAACAAGCTTTTAAGGCTCTAAATTATTTTATCACCCTGTAAGAAACACAGAGCCTTTCGGGCTGTGAGTCCATCCTTACAGATCCTTGTCTAATACCTTTCAACCAGACTTCCTCAACCTAATTCCAAGGACAAGCAAGGCAAATGTCAAGCACTTCTTTCTCGTCTCCTTGCACGTGGTCCCTCATTTTACCAAACCTACGTTTCTGTCGGCTGACTTCCCCCATGTGGAGATTGCACATCTATTCGCACGACATCGCCGTGCAAAAGGTCCTATCACTGGCAATGATCAACCTCAATGAGGCCGCGTAGAGCCACACTTGCTGAGTTCAGAGGCAAAGGTGAATGCCTGAGAAAAGGATCCATTAGGAACTCCACTTGGGTGGGAGGAGCCTCTTCTAGAACTGAAACATTGGCATTTAATTGCTTATAATTTTTTAATTCTTTTTGACATTTGTAATAAATTAAAATTTGATTTCTCTATAATCTTCTTCAAGGTAGAAAAATTAGGAAAGAAAAGAGGACAAACAGGAAACCACTTTTTGTTTCATTCTATAACAATTTTCTGGGAAAGTGGGTCAAATTTGCTATTTCTACTGAGGATGGAGGGTGGTCTTTGGGCAGAGGACTGAAATAGGACTTCCGGATGTGAACACAGCTTCCGCCTTCCTTAGCCATATGACCTAGGACAATTTGCACAGCCGGCTTAAGCATTAGTGAACTTGACAAGTGAGAAGTTAGTTGACATCTTTCGTAAGAGGCTGTGTACACAGTAAGCTGTTAATAAATGCCGATAGTTGCCCCTTGCCATCACTACCTTTACATTTTCATGTTTCTCCCTCATGGTGCATTGGTAAACCAATCTCATTACCATGGCACTTGGTGCGTGCACTCAGTCAGAACAGTATGAGTCCTGTGAGTTGTCTTATTTTTATTTTTATTCTTGCTTTTGGAAGTTCTGGGGATAGAAGCTATAGACAAAAGCGTTCCGCCTGAGTGATTATCCCCAGTCCTGAACAACACAAATATATACCTATCTTTTCACTCTCATTCTCTAGATGGGTAAAGAATTGGGTACCAGACACAAATGACCATTCTGTTCAAATTTAATTCCACAGAAACTGGTGAAAATAAAACCCTCAGAGCCTACCCAGACACAGGTCCAACTTATCTGATTTGTCCTCTCAGAGGGAACATATTCCTTCCGTATTTGTCTTCTCTTTAATCAAGTTTCCAAACTTCACCCAGGTGTGCAATCATTTATATCATATATTACATATATGTATTATATACATATAATGCCTAGGTGTATTTATCTAGTAATGAATGTGCAGGGCCATAGTGCATTGTACTCCACAAGGTAGACAAACCTTACTGAGAACTCAGGATGGGAGACTGACTGGGATAAAGTCATAAGGCATCCAACATCTGTGAAAACTTCAAAATCATACTTGAGAGAGTTCTTTCTCTCAACTATTTTTAGACCGATTCGTTAGGACTCATGGGCTCTTTCCCTCTCCTGACTTCTTCAGCTTTCCTGACCCACTCACTTCAAATGTGCATCAGGGGGGGATTGATATCTTCTAAGTCTAGGCCCAAATGAGGAAGTGATTGGCGCAAATTTGTTGAAAGTTCAAGTTGGCCATGACTTCAACTGCTACAGGTAGTCCCTGGGGCATCTCCACTAATTTGAATCCTTCAAAAGAGATCATTTATTCGGCCTTCTCCAATCATTTACAAGCAAAGCAACCCTTTGAAGGTGACCTTTGCCCCTTCTGCTAAATTATTGGGCAATAAGAGGCATGACAATATTTTGCATTCCTATGGTGAATTATGCTCTTCTAAGAGCCTTCACAGAAATGATTTCATTTCTCACTAAAAACAGCCCTGATAGCTCTAGAGATGGATGGTGGTGATGGTTGCATAATAATGAGAATGTACTTAATGCCGCTGAACTGTACATCGAAACATGATTAAAATGGTCAATTTGATGTTATGTGTATTTTGCTGTAATAAAAAAATTTAATCTAAATAGAAAAGTAAGTAGCTGTACATTATTGGAAAGGGAAGTGGCCTGTTTAAGGATAAGCAGTGCAGCTAGAGTAGCCTCCAGTTCTCATTTTAGTGATGCCCCCATGCTTGGCACAGCCTCTGGCCTCCAATCCATCCTCTCTCCAGACACCTGGATTCAGACATCTTCATTCAGTGTAAGCCAACTGTCTTCGCTTTTTGCTTAGTTTGTTTGTTTTCTGTTTCTGTGAGAAAATGCCCTGACAAAAGCGACTTAGTGTGAAAAGGAATTTATTTTTGCTCATGGTTCCAGGTCCCAGTCCTTCGCAGCAGGGAAGTCACCTGACAGGAACTTTAGAGAACTAATCACATTGCACTCACATTTATGAGCGAAGAAGAATGGACTCATGCAGGGGTGCTGTACGAGGTGGTTTTGTGTGTCAAGTGGACTCAAGCTAGAGTCATCAGAGAGGAAGGAGCCTCGGCTGAAGGCAGCATGTCCTTGAGATCAACCTATAAGGCATTTTCTCATTTAGTAATCAATGGAGGATGGTCCCTCATGATGGGTATTGTCATCCCTGGGCTGGTGATCTTGGGTCCTATAAGAAGGTGGGTTGTGCAAGTCATGGGGAACAAGCTAGTAAGCAGCTTCCTTCCATGGCCTCTGTGTCAGCTCCTGCCTGTGGGATCCTGTCCTGTTTGAGTTCCTGTTCTGACTTCCTTCAGTGATGAACAGTAATGCTGAACAAACCCTTTCTTCCCCAACTTGCTTTCTGGTAGTAGTGTTTTGTCACAGCACTAGAAACCCTGACTAAGACAGATGCCTAGTGCTCAGAGGGCTTTCCTTATGTCGACCACATCCAAACATAGATTTCCCCACCTCAATTGACCCACCTAAGAAAATCACTCACAGGCACGCTCACAAGCTAACCCATTCTAGACAATTCTTCACTGTGATTCCCCTTGGCAGGTGGCTCTAGATTGTGTCAAGTTGCCAAGGAGTAGAGTTGTGATAATGAGATGGTGTGTCAACTTGACACAATCTAGAATCATCTGAGAAGGCAATCTTCATGAGTGGCTGTCTAGATTAGGTTAGGTTGTGACCCAGTCTTTGAGGGATACTCGTGTGAGATGGACTGGGAAGACCTGTCAACTGTAGGCGGCACCACTCTCTAGGCAGAGGATACTGAGCTATTTAAGACCAAAGCACAAGCATGCAGACATCCATCCTCTCCCTGCTCTTAACTAATGTGTCCAGCTGCCCTTTTCTCCCAAGGGGAATTGGTCACAGTGTTTTATCACAGCGACAGGAAGTGCATCTAAGACAGCTACTTAAGATAGAAGACTCTCAGAAAAGATATTCATCGTATGCTCTAAAAATGCCACACCCTCAGAGAACAGTGATCTCCCTCACTGGACACTGTGACTCTTTCCCTTCCAGCACAGCCTACTTTCATGACTGCAAACTTCAGAATCTAAAATAAATGTTGCTAATAAGTGCATGTTTCTTCGATACATAGCATCCAATTACCCCATTCTAGCCGTCTCCAGAACTTTGCATGTAAGTTGTACATAAGTACAACCAGAAAATAAATAAATACCGAAAGCCCTAGAAATCGAGCCCAAGTTACTTTAACTATGAGACAACTCAGTCTTGCAGTGGGTTCTGTAGGTAAAGCAGGCATGGTGTAGGAGTAAAATGAAATAATTGATGTGAACGTGCACACAGTTCCGAGGAATTAATAACCAAACACTTCATTCTCCAAGCTACAAGAAGAGAGAGAAAATGAATAATTTAAAAGGGAAAATCCATATATATCTACATACATATATAGAGATATATGTATATGTGCGTGTGTATTTCTGTAAAAATAATTAAGCTTTGTGGAATATTTTACAACTTACAAAACCAATCTCCCATATATATTTCTGTAAAAATACTACAAAAGAAACTGATTATTTATTCTCTTTTTATAAAGGGGTAGCAGAAGGATTGAGAGTTTGCATTTTCTCAGATATACTAGGTGGAAAGTGGTGGAGGTGGATTGAACATCAGATCTACTGTCAAATACTGGGCTGCCTTATTTGTTAATGTTAACTCATTTTATACAAGTTTCCAGTTGAATGCTGATAGGCTTAGACTGATAGGATTGAGAATGGAGAAATTTATTCCAAATAACAGTAGAGTTCAATTTTTAAAAATGACAGGGCAGAGGGGACATGTTTGTTGTGGGGGTCACAACCAAAGGGCAGCTTGAGAACATGGAGTTTCCCAGAAGCTAATTCTCCCACTCATAATCTCTTCACAAGCAACTCCATACTAAAAATAGACCTCTTTCAGACTTCTATTTCGAGGCTTCAGTGGAGCAGGGGAGACTGTTGAGCGCGAAATTTTCAAAGGCCACATCTGGGAAGTTCAGCGTAGCTGGAGACAATGCTCGCAGCAGTGCGTTCTCTGGTGCTGTAGCCATGCGGGTTCTGTAACAGAATGTGTGCTGATTGCCGATCTCGGAAATCAATTGGGCCATGATCAAGTCAGGTGAGCAGACTCCAGGAAGATATAAAAAGATTCTGGGAGTTCTCGTGAGGACTTCATCGCCTCACAGCTACTGTAGAGAAGGCTGGCAGCTGGGCTGTGCAGACAGGTGATCCCTCTCCTGGAATGGCACAGCTTCTCAGCGTGGCTCTCGTGTCTTTGAAAGGACAAAAAGATATTTTCCTACTTACTCTGAAAATATGGACCTTGCCTGGAGTTAGGAAACTCTCTATCTCTGGCGTCTGACAAGACAATGAGGATGCCAAGAGAGAAATATCCAGAACCAGAGACTAGTCGGGTCTCCCCAACGCAGGCTGTACTGTGGTGCCCCACTGAACATTCTCATGAAGCGGAACATGCCTCTGCCTGGCAGGCACCTGCACAACCTCCAAACACAGAAGCTCCTCTCTAGGGCTAGGCAACTGGACCAAACCAGAGCAGCCGCTGCAAAGACAAATCAGCCACAGGTGCTGCTTTCTCCTCTCTCTCCCATCAAGAAAGTGCTGTACCAGTGTGTCCCTGTGACCATGGGGATTCTCTGCTTGCCTTTTCTACTACTGCACTCAAAGCTCTCCTGGAATAGTGGGTGACTGAGTTTTTATGTGTGTGTGCTCAGTGGTTAAAGAGCTTAGGAATCAGACTACCCAGGAACAAAAATGGGTCTCTGCCACGTGCCTGTCTCCCAGGAGGGGTGCTTTCAACCTCTGGGCAATGGATGGACTGAGCCCTGAGTTACTTAGAAGACCTGAGGCAATGTGATAAGTACATTGACTGGAATATAATAAAGACTTCACACAACGGAGGCATCACAATACCTGAACTCAAACAATGTACATAGCTATGGTCACAATAGCATGCTGCTGGCACAAAAACACACCTTTAGTGTGTGTGTGTGTGTGTGTGTGTGTGTGTGTGTTGTGTGTATGTGTTTAGGAAATGAAAATAGAAAAGTGATTGAGAGGGAAGGAGTCTAAATGGGGAGAGGACAAAAGAGAGTAATGGAAAAATTGTGTTCTGAAAGTAGACTAGGAACTATTTGGGAGGGGAAAGAGGACCAGTTATAGAGGGCCAAGGAAGAATGAATGATACCAAGATATAATATATATATGTTTATATATTCATACTATATAACTATATATAGTATGATAACCAAAAATCAGCTTTTTAAAAATGCTAACTGTTGTTTTTAATGTCTCATTCATCATTGCCTCTTATTTCCAGTACAATGCCAAGCATATAACAGACCACTTTATTAATGTTTATGAATGAAATCCTATTCAAGATCAATACGATCTTACATATACTCCTAACATGAGTTGGTGTATATTGACTTATTTGCTTAATTTAAAATCTCTTTGACTTGGATTTATCAAATGTCATGGAAGTAGTTCCTAGAGCCATGGGACAGAATCAGATTATGCAGTGACGAACTGACAGGAGTCAAGGACAGGTCCTTCCAGGTAGCAACCCTCTTAAGGAAACTTCCCTCTCATGTGTGCTATTTTTAAAGTTATTTGGATGTGCACTGTCATCACACCAATTATACCTCACAACATGACTAAAATCATCAAATTGAATGAGAGAAAAATATACTTGTTACTTAATTGGCACTAGTTGATTCATAAAATGTGCTGATAACCTCTGCTTCCCCGGAAACCACTCCATAATTCTATACTTGCATAATGACCTCATGGCAGGTTGTCTCCAACTGAATGTGTGCTCCTTAACTAACATCTTCTGCCCTCCACGCTCTCCTACCATTTGATATCCAGTGAATGTTCAGGACAGCACTTACTTGTCCTGTAAGTCACCATGAATAACATACACTTATTCTCTCATAGTTCTGGAGGCTAAAAGTCCAAAATCTAGATATTGACAGTGACAGTTCCTTCTAGACTCTCTGGAAGGGAATCTGCCTTGTGTACCTGAAGTAGCCAGCGTTCTTGGTGTACCCTTCCTACACCTGGTGTATCACTTCCTGCACACCACTCCAACCTCTCTGTTCGCATGGAATTTTCTCTTGCTGCTCATCCGTGTCTTCGCATCTTCCTCAATGTGAGTCTTAATTCACCTCCTTTTTACAAAACCCAGCACAATTGTCTGAGTCCACACTCCTCTAGTTCACCTCCATCTTAACCTTGTTACAAAGATGTGGCTTCTGACTATGGTGTTGTTTGCTGGTCTGAGCAGGCCGAAGTGCATGTATCTTTTCAGAGGGCACACGTGAACCTGTAATAGTACTGATCTTCAGGACTGGGAGAACCAAAGCCACCACTTACACAAAGTGCACCAAGCATTACTTCAGCTCCCATCATTCACTGCTCATGTAATGCTCATCACGGTCCCCACCCTACAAACTAGGGATAGAGTAACTTTTCCAAGGCCATACAGCTGCCTAAGTCATTTTCAAATATTTATTCTTATAAAATATTTATTTTCGTGTGTATGTGTGTGCAGGTAAATGGACATGAGTGCAGGTTCCTACAGATGAAAAGAGAATGTCAGCTGGGTTTGCAACAAGACAGTGTGACTCCTGTCCTTCAAATACGTGACTTTCCCAACCAGTTGACATTCCCATGAGACACTAGGGAAGCTCACGATTGTCTCTTCTCATGAAGTGTCAGAGTTCAACAGAGTTCTGAAGGCACACCTCTTTCCTGCAAGAGCGTGGGTTGAGTTTGGGGTCACATGACACCAGGCAGAAGGTGTCTGATAGCCACAGACTTGGGATCCCAGCTGCTTCTTCCACTACCTGCCCTTCTCTTTCCCGTTATTCCCCACCACCACCCGTGTAAATGTTTTCTTTCTGTCACAATCTGCATTTGGACCTCTCTTCTCCACATCCTAGGATACGAGACACAGAAGATCTGAAAATTGCTGGTCTTCGCACAGATCCATGCACCTCCATTTCTGGCCTCTCCCATCACCTGGGTGTTTCTCTGCAGTCTGGCCCAGAGCCTACGGAGGCAGAGCTTCCACAGCATTGCCTGAAACCAGGCGAAGAGACAACAGAATCTGTCTTGTACCTTTATCTCAGAGCTTCAGTTGATGTCAACATCTACAGGAGGTACAGTTTCTTGTCTCCCAACCAGATGTGCCTCCTCTTCCCAACCCTCCTACTTGGCACTTAAAGAAATTTGACACCCTTAGCGAAGTGAAGAGTGAGCAGTGTGGTCCAGGCACAGAAGAGATTCTACTAGCCAGCAACCAGAGAGGAAATTAGTCCTTTCTCTTTCTACTCTCTCTGCAGTTCATTTCTGTTACTCCCTCTAGGTTTTTCTTTGCTTCCATAAATATAAGAGGTCCACTGGGGAGGGATGGTGTCTAATTGTATGCTGTTCGCAATGCCTGCTACATTACAGTTCTCAATAAACACATTATTATTATGATTATTGTTATGATCTATCGTAACAATAATTGCAGTTCAGTGAACACTTTTCTACACTTCAGGCTGCTTAGGGAGCCAAGACCATACTCATGGTCCCCTGGATATCCTTAAGGATCCTGGATAAGGATCTAAATTTAAGGGGTACATGTCTGAGCTGCACCTCTAGGCCCATAGAGACTGGAGGGTAGTTATCTCCTAGCCACAGAGGGAGCAGAATTGGAGACCTTCTCCCTCCATAGAGAAACAGTGAATAAGAACTAAGGAGCGATGAGAACAGATAAAGGGAAGTGGGATTGTATTAGAACATATGTTGTTCCCGACTCCCCCTGAGACAGCAAAGACCACAGCTAGAGCTGACCTCGTGGCAGAAAACCTGTTCAGGCAATGATAAGAAAAAATCATTTACTGGGCACATTAATTTAAGTTGTGGGAGCCGAGTTCTCCCTGGGTTGCCCATTGGATAAATGCTGTCAGGATATGCTGTGAGCTCTTCCAATGAGATGTAATAATTGAATTTGTTTTCATTTAATTTGGAGGGCCTTTAATTAAAAGCCAGGCTTGTGTGTGCAGAGAGATAAAGCCAGGCACACCGAGAATGGGGGTAATTTAGGTGCTGAATGCAGTAATTAATTGTAAATTCAGAGGTCAGGAGACTGGCATTATCTTTGGGAAATCGGCACTGGGAACCGGCCATCCAGCTGGAATAGGGGCTGAAGTAGCGGAAGCGTGCGCTTAAGTGATTTTTTTGAAACCTTAATCGCAATTACGGAGCAGTATGGGGGTTAATTTGAAAAGTTCATTAATCAGAGACATAAATGCACCAGTGATCACCTGATGGAAGTAAACCTGGAATGTCATTTTCCAGCCACAGTTTCCAAAACTCAGCGTGGGAAAAGGTGCACGCTCTGTCTTCTGACTGTTCTCAGCCTCCTTCATCATCAGGCTGCTTTCATCTCTCTTGGTATGAGCTGAAGCCTACCTCCATCTAGTATAAACATGTCTTAGAATGATGGGGCTTGCACCAAGAATAAGTCTCAGAATAATTTTTAGGGTATTCTATTAGTACCCAAGAAACCAACACCTAGACGTAGTACCAGAAGACAATGCTTGAATTAATGCCCAATTTTAATCTCTAGACTTAGGATTTGAGGGTTAACTAGCCTCATCAATCTTCAGAATTTATTGCATTTCATGATATAAAGCAATAAAGTCAATGTTTGTGCTCACATGTGAGTTTCTACCCTGAAAAATGACATTCCATTAGACGCATATTTTGTGCTTCAGAGAGCATCAGTCTGAGAGTATGTCCCAGAATGCAACAGTGGAGGTGACAGACAGCTCCTAGGGTCCAACCACCGTGCAGGTGCAGAGGTGGGATCATGCTTACTCTTTCACCTTGAAGAAAACAAGTTTTTGTGAACTAGAGGGGATGTTTTTGTGAACTAGAGAAAAACGTGTTTTTGTAAACTAGTAGTGACCCCCCACACTCTGCCTTTCACCTGATATAACCAATCATAGTAAATGCCCTTTAAATGAGCCAATCCCTGCGTTTGACAAACAACCCCTCCCTGAAAATGTGGTTTTTGCCTTTAAAAGCAGTCAGGGCTTCTCTCCCTCGCCCTGCTGAGGAGCTTATTTGCGCAAACGAGAATAAAATTCCTCTTGCTTTTGCATCAACTGGACTGGTGAGTGGTTCCATGGGACGACCCTCCTGAGGAGTTAGCATCCCAGAGTTGGGGGTCTAACAACCTTAGAGCTCAGGAACTCACCACTGTTTAGCTCCCTGCTACAAAAGACAATGGCTTTCTGACACAAATGGTCACAGCTACCTCTGCCCAGCCTTATTTCTAGGTGATTGTCACTTCACACTCAAGGGTCTACTCACTCCCCAGAAGGCAGAATTTCACAGGATGGAGACTTACATTAGAGAAGGGAAACCAGACTTGGAAATTTCACCAAATGTTTGTGGTACTTTTAAAATATATATGTCTTCATCTTTCCCTAGATCTGCTGAATCAGGGCCTAAGGAACTGAAACCTGGGTACTAATTCTGAACCATCCTGAATTGCTGCTTCACTAGTTAAACAAAGCTTTGAGGGCCCCCCCACACCTTCAGTTCTGTGAATTTAGGCTGTACTGCTGTGCCTAGGAGTTTACAATTCTAGAATGTAACCATGGCCTCTAAGGACTGGAAACTTGAATGCAGCCACCTCTCAGACACTGAACATCCTGGTCTATATCTCTGCCAACCATTGCCTAGCCTCTGCTGAGGTCTTATTTTTTTCCACCTACTTAGCTATAGGCTTCCTATAGTTCCTGGCACACCTTGGGCAGAAAAGCAGGTAGAAATGAATTTGGATTGCCAATGGAAGGAGACAGTGACCCTCGAGAGCTGGGAGCACCACAGGATCTGCTTCACAGATAATGACACTGGGGGATACAGCAGTCACAGCACATTCATGGTGCACATACATACATGCAGACAAATGGTGCAGGAGACTTGTCTGTTTCTGTCAATCATGGTTTAAATAAATGCTGATTGACCAGGTAGGAAGTATAGGTGGGTCAACCAGACAGGAAGTAGAGGCAGGGCGAGAACATCTGGGAAGCAGGAAACTCCCTTGGCATTCCTGCGCAGTCCATCTACGAAGCAGGCTGTAAGCTGCTCGCTGAGAAAAGGTACCGGCCATGTGGCTTGCATGGATGGGAACAATGGGTTAATATAAGTTATGGGAGCTGGTAGGAAGACTGAGCTAATGGGCCAATCAGTGTATAACTTAATGTAGACTCTCTGTGTGATTTTCTTTGGTGCTTGCCAGCTGTGGGGTACTGGGCGGGACAGTAACCCCAATGAGCAGGACCCTCATGTTACAGACAAAACCACATAAAATAAAATTAATAAACCTTTAAAGAAAAAAGATCCCTTGCCTTGGGAACTTGACAGTCTAGTCAGAGAGATAGAAAACATCAAAACGTGCGGGTCCCATGATCCAGAGAAAGTCCCTGTGCTCTGATAACATGTGGGTGGACATCTACCTGTGGAGAGAAGATGGGCAGGAAGAGGCCAAGAAAGATGTGAAGATGAAGAAATAATGGAGAATAGGTCTGAGAGGACAGATGCCAAGGCTTGGGGATGAAAATTAAAAAGGTGAAGCCTAGGAACCTGATGGTCTGGGGTGAAGAGGGTTTGCATACAGCCTCTGAGAGCCACCACCAAGTGTTGTATGAGGACAACATATGGACAAGCAGATGCTGCATGGCCTCAAGGCTCCTGTTTGAGGTCCATATTGTTGGATGTTTATCCAGAACTCATCTGACAGCCCCACCACCACTCCTGAAACCCCCAGCGCCTTGTTTTGCTTGTGAGGAATCTTTTCCTGGGGTTAGGCAGGGCTGGAGATACCTCCGTACTTAGCTGCTTCTAGAAACCATGCATTCAGGATGTCTTTTTCTCTGTTGTAATTGCTCCCTTGAGAAGGGTTGCAAGGTTGTGAGGTACGCGTTGGCTTCCCTTACTGTCTGGCTCTATTTTGGGAACCAGTTTAGAAGTTTGGGGGGTGCTTTTCCCTCTCCCCTTGAGTGAAAGCATACATATGTGAAGAGGAAAAGAATATCATTCCCATTGGTTCTTTTGATGTTTATGTGAAGAGGAAAAGAATATCATTCCCATTGGTTCTTTTGATGTTGCTGGGAGACAAAGCATGCAGTAGCAAGTCTCCAAATGGGCTCTAAAGAAGAAATATATTTTAGATAAAGCCCTAAAGCAGAAAATATCACTTGGTGATTTGTTCTATGTTCTGATTCACCTCTGCCTGTTCCCAGGAAAGGCTTCATGTAGAAAAGAAGTAATTCAGAAGAGTCCCCAACTTAACTTTCGAAATAACAGGACTTCTCATCTCCTGGCCTACGCTAACAATGAATGTGCTTTCAAAGCCAGACATGTTCCCACCGGTTACCCAACACTTTTCATTCTTCCCTCCAGTATTCTTACCCTTGAACTTCCTTTGATTAGACCTCAGCTGGGTGAAGTCCCTCCCAGTACCCTGAGGAATTAAATGGATGTCAAGGGAGTGGTGGATGAGAAGGCAAAGTAAGGATGCTGGAACTGAGCAACTATATTAAACTCCCAGACTTGAATGGAAGATACAGTATCCTTAGACTTCAAAGACTAAAGAGGTCATTAATAGCAGCTATTGACGATGGGAGGGACACACTAAAGAGCTTGGTGGGGGTATAGGCTAACAATGGGGCTTAATGCAATTTAGCTTCTTAAAGGCATATATGAGTCCACATCTGAAATTTTGAAGCAAGGCTCACGAGCACTCTTTGATCCCAGCATTATTTTAAAGGAGTGGATGATTAGAGAGCCCAGCCATTCTCTTCTGCACTTGCCTTTGAAAGCCCCACCAGGACCAGCACAGTCTTCGAATGAATCTTTTAAGAGAAGGGAGCCAGGCCAAAGGAGGACCGGGGCAGCCAGAGTGGTAGGAAAGACACCCTCAGGGAGGCATGCAGCTAACCAGGCCTGGTTGGCCCTTGCTATCAGGATCAGCCTCTCTCCTTGTATCACACAGTTCCTCCAACTGAGCCCTGTTACCCCTTCGTCTTAGTAGCATTTTTAGTTGTTTTGTGAACAGCAACTTACAGTACATACATTGTTTTGTGGTATTATTATCATAAGCCTAAGAGGGAGTGGGTGGGTATCACGTTACTGCATCAATCTGTCAATGAACAAATGCCAGGGTCAGTGAATAGAGCCCAGAGGAAAGTTCAAAGTTTATCAAATCCTTGCTTTTCCTGGGCTTCCATGGTAGCAAATAATAGGAAGGTGAACCTCCACTCAACTGTAGCCTTTCTTGTTATCTTCTAGTACATCCATCAGCGTAAGACAGAAGGAAAGGACAGTGTCGTGTCTTTTCCTCACACCGTGAGGATCAGTGAACACGACGCTTCTCACCTTGAATGTCACCAGAGCAGCTGCACATCCATCACCCCTCCAGATTTATCTACCCATTTAGTGCAGGACACTCTGATTCCCAGTGGAAATATGGAGAGCATTCCAGTGGGCTACTGTGAAGACAGTAGCCCCGAGGGGTGGCTGTGAAGAAGTCCACAGGAATGATGGATGCACTCCTAGAACCGAGGTCCTGAGTGCTGTTACCATTCATAGACCCCAAGGAGGGACGGTTGCTGGAACAGTGACCTAGATGGAGCTTTTAGAAAAACCCAGTCAGCAGAAGGAGACATGTGGTCTCTTGTTGAAGAATGTCACTGTCCCGTAAGTACCCAAAAGAAGGAGGGCCAGAAAAGGACATAGCCAAACTTTACTTCATTCTTCCAAATCTCTGCCACCATTCTCAAACCAATCAGAAACCGTACTAGGTCAGAGGGCACAATTCTCTGAGTAACACAGGCAGTCACAGAGCACAAGATGTTTGGGAAAGAAATTCCTCACTTTCAATGTGGTCATAGCATTTCCTTTCCCGCTGGAACCTACATCTTGTAGTGTATTTTCTACAAATAACAACAAGACTTCTGGTTCTCACAAGCCAGGTGCGGAAGACAAGTATAAAAAGTCAATGGGTTCACATCCCCTCTTCATCCACCAGCAGAGCCTTCCGGACCAGTTTATTCCTTGTGTTTTCTGGTGCTTCAGCCCCGGTTCTAGAAGGCAAGTGCTGAGCAAAACGTTGGAAGTAAGGGAAGGCTGGGGAGCTCCTCCCGGGAAGGTAGAGACTGTTTACTGGGTGACTGTGGTACTCAGGACAAAATATCCTAAAGCTGTAATTTGACTTGATCTGAGGAGCACCAAGGACTATTCCTGTTCTAGTATGTTTTACTTCCCTTTGTCTTTAGTAGTGTGCAGGCGCTCCTTGGAGGCCATGGCTGTCCCTGAGATGGAAGGGACTCCACAAGTTAGGTGGCACACTGCTAAGTTAGGTCAATAGAGAGTGGACGCCTGAGAGCAAATGCTTAGGATGGAAAAGTTTTAAACAGGGTGGGATCTGGCGAAGGCAGTGATGACCGGGGAGAATTTGATAGCACAGAGGTTTTCAGCACACTGAGAACATGTTGTAGGCCTCATTGGAGACCTGTAGAAAGCCTAGAGATCCAGGAGTGGGGCTGAGAAAGGACTCATTATAGAAACCATAGTAGACAATTGGAGCTCAAAGTCTTTTTCCCTAATTTTACCCAATGTCTATTGCAAGTGAGAAGAAAACCGAGCGTCTCTGCCCACACATTGTGGCATTTCTCTAGCTGAGGCTGACCCGAGGCCTGGGTGCGTGCACTTCCTTTCCTCCTAGTCTCTCCTTGACTCCAAGCCTGGGGACTTGTCCAGCAAGGGGAGCTAACTTTCTGCTGCTAGAACTGTGCTTAATTAAACATTTTAATTAAAACCTACGAGAGTGATTGCGCCCGTCGGGTGTGAAAGGAAAGCTAATAAAGTTTTTTTTTTTTCATTCAGTCCAAGGACATACCACTGGGGACAGAAGAGCCTCGGAGCAGAGGGACCGAGCACTGTGGCATACTTCTCCCCAGACCGGAGTAATCAGGGAGAAGTGGCCCTCCTCGTCTCTCCTCCCTACAGCTACCTAAATTTATGTGCTCACTTAGAAGTGCGGCAGATGGAGAAGAACCCAATCACAGTCATTCACACTCATTCATGTGTTTCCCTTCCAACATCTGTCTATCTCCAGACTGCATGCACACAGCACATGTTCCTCACTGAGGAACTGGGCCCTGGTTTGGGCAATCTTCATATCAGCATAGCTGATCACGGTGAAGACTCGGGCTATCTAGGCCTCTGTGGTGGAGCTCTCTGAAGCCTTGCCTTGGTAGAGCTTGGAGGTTTGTGGAGTATTTTTGGAAGGCTGATGCCCTCCTGAAGTTGAAAGCAGGGAAAGACACACTGGAAGAAAAACTCCTACTACGTCACCTCACCTACACAGTGATTCTTCCACGCACAAACCAAACATACAGGGGGCTATTGTCAGCTGTGGACATGGATGTTAGTCTGGAAGCAGTGTTAAAAAAAAAGAAATGTGACAACCGTCCTCAGTTTATAGCTGCTTCACAAGAGCATAAGCGGGTTTGGTCCCACGGGCTTACAACTTTATGTAAAGCTGCAGACTTTCAGAGGAAAACAGTTCTGTCTTTAACGATTCCCCAAGAAACCCAGTTAACATCTGGAGATGGAGAACTCCCGGTCCCAGGCTCTTCTTTGTCTTGTGAGTGTAGAGATTTGAACAGGCTGCCCCATTTACAAACACTTCCCTCACTAAAGCATTCACCCCAGGGCTCTTTGTTCCTTCTACCCCTTGCTGGCTGTGACATTACAAACTTGCAGAGTTGCCTTCTGGAGACACAGACACAGAACTGGACCCCGGACTGACATAAGTTCCTTCAAAAAAGATAAAGAGGAAAATTTGATGCTCAACCCATAGCATCCTTTTGTTGAAACCCCCTCAGCAACACAATTCGACAGGAGAACATGAAGAGGGGGGAAAGAGTGATGTAGGGTAGTATGTCTGCATCTCATCGTATGGGTAAGCAAGCGAGCTACAAACACATGGAGTCTCATTGTGCAGATCTGAGAGGAGCCCAAGTATCCATATTTCAAGTCAAATTTTAAGGGCACAGAGTAATAACACATAATACCCAACAACCAAGCCAGCGTTGGGATGAGTACCAACAAGGAGGAAGGAGGCCACTGTCCAATGTAGACAGAACAATGGCCCACTAACAATTTTTGTGTCCTAAGCCCCAGAATTCATGAATATATTCAATTATATTTTGGCAAAAAAAAAAGGGCTTTGCAGATGTGATCAGGAGTAGGAGCCCGTGATGAGGACCTTTGATTGTTCAAGTAATCCCAGTGCAATCATACCCATCTCTAAACTAGCACAAATTTCCCAGGCTGAGTCATGCTGATATGCTAAGGGATGGGTGCCCATTTGCTCTCTGAGATACAGAAACCAGTGTGCAAAGACAGGAGAGAGGCCTCTAGCAGCTTCTGGTGATTTTGAGCTGATAGCAAGAAGGAAATTGAATGCACCTGTCTTAAAGCCATGGAAAGCTGAATTCTTGTAACGAACAAAATGATCCCCCATAAAGGAACACAGGCGTCTCTGTACTTTAATTTTACCAGAGTAAGACCTATATGAGACTTCCGGCCATCAGACAATAGATTTGTGTTGTTTGAAGTCACTAAATATTTTTGGGCATTTAGCACACCATAAAAGTAATATACTATCCATCTGTTGGCCATTCAAGGATAAGAAAACGCTCCTCCATTGTCACAATAAAAGATGGTCTAATTCCTTCTAGTATTTTATAGAATTTATTAACACAGCAGAGACAGAGAATGCATGCCAAATTTTTATTATAATCATACCACAGTTTCTTTAATATCCTTTTATGTTTCAAACTTCTTGGCAGAAATTACAATGTCTTTATAACCTGTCCTTGCTCAGTTGTCGAGTCCGTCTGTCAGTACAACCTTCTCTGTAAATCAAACTAGCTCCACCAACTGATTATTGCTAAAAATGGAAATGGATGAATAACGCCAGAGAACTCTGTGAGGTCAACAACATGAGGCAAGAGACACATAGCAGGTTACCCATAGGGAGGTGTGACTGGAGCAAAGCTTGAGAGACATCCAGACCCAGACAGGGAATGGTATGAGAAGGTAGAAGTGAACAGGAAATCAGCTGAGCTCACTGGAAGAGCCTGGAGGTTCTACGGGCTACCAATGACTTTGCTTTACAAAGTTCAAGTTTCCAGTGCTAGGCCCACATCTGAGCTTTGCATGGGCTCTCCTCGCAACTCCTTTGTACAGACTCACGATTCACTCCACTCCTGTCAGCCTCTGCCATCCTATTTATTTTGCGTGGTTGCCATAACAAATATTGCACATTGCCACTTAAACAATGGTAGTTTACTCTTTTATCCTAGAAAGAGAAGTCCACAGTTAAGGTGCCGGCTGGATGGGCCCTCTGAGACCTGTCTCCGGGGCTTACCTCCGTGGCTTTGTTCCTGTTGTGTCCACATGTCGTCGCCCTTCAGTCTGTGCTGAGTGTGTATAACTATTTACTTTATTTCTTTATTTCCTAATCCTTTAGCTGAGGTCCTAGAATTAGGACAGGAACATAGAAATTTTATGGGATTTTTTTTCTTTTTAAATGTATTCTTCGAAAATTTCATACAGCATATTTTATTGTATCATTTCCTGTCCCCCAATTCTTTCTTTCCTCTATCCTCTCAAACCTTACGTTCTTTCTCTCCCTTAAAAATAATAGCAACAATGAAAAACCAATGAAAACCATGGTGTTTGTTTTGTGTTGGACAACTCCACCTGAGCATGAGGCTCCTGCTGGACTGTGTTTGATAACAGTACTATTCCACTAAAGATTTTCCCCCCAAAATTATCACTTGCAAATAACTCATTGGTTATTGGTGGGACTATGTACCCACTTAACCTCCTTTATTTAGAGATATTTTTTTCCTGACTTGAACTAGTGTAAGCATTATGCATGCTGTCACAGTCTCTGTGTTCATAAGTGTATCAACCCTATTGGGTCTGGAAAATGCTGTTTTCTAAAATTGTTTGCCACCACTAGCTCTTAAAATCTTTGAACTCCCTCGTATATATACACAGATATACATGCATGTATATGTATATATACATATATACGTGCATATACCTATACATATATGTATGCGTGTATATACATGTATACACACACACTGTGATTTGAGGGGAAGCGTGTGATAAAGACATTCCATTCAGGGCTGAGAACTCCAAAGTTTCTTACTCTCTGCATGTCGTTCACTGTGGAGTTCAGTTTTAATCACCTTCTACCACAAGAAGAAGTTTCTCTGATGACATTTGAGTGACGCATTGGTCCATGGGTATAGCAATAAGTCATTATCTGTGTTTTATTGCTAAGACACACAAATTTTACAGGGAAGTGATTTAGACTATAAATCTCAGAGTGTTGCTCATTTTGTTTGTTTTTAATGAAAGAAGTCTTCCAAATAGCTAATTCTTTCAGACATTTATGCTGAATCTAGCTGTATTAATTTATTTAAGTGTTTTAATTGTACCATGTCACTGAACAAGAGCCATTAGTAGTAGCTAAAGTTTCATTCATTCTCTTAATCGAACATTCAAAGCCCAAGCTCTCACCCTTTCACTAATCACGGGATAACTTGCCCACTAGAGAAAGGCCCTCTGTCTTAAATTCTACTGGACTCTTTTGCAAAGGAGTGGGAGAGCATGGATTTTCATCTTGGCATCCATGTCAAATGCTTTTATCTTTTTTTCTGAATTTTGGTGCTCAGAGATCTTGGTTCCCAATTTATACAGTAAGTTCCTTTAAAAACTCGCCATGACTCAGATTCCCTCGAATACTCCCCGCAGCAGAAGCTCATTTCTGTCAGGTTTGTTCTGCAGACTCACTCTGCCCCCACCGTCCTAGACTGTCCACATTAAACCCGCCCTCAACAGGGAACTCTACGAGCTATGCCTTCTTTATTCTGCCCAAAAATAGTTGATGCGTGAGTGCCATGTAACAGTGACCGACAAAGATGGAAAATGGACAATTTCTTATCATCTCAAATCCTCCCCATCTTACAGGAAATCAGCACAGAGGACAAGATAATATATAGTCTGAAAAAAAGATACTGCAGTTGGAGAAGAAAAATAGCATGTATTGCTGTATTAGTTATGTTTCTGTAGCTGCGACCAAAATACCAGACAGAACAACTTAAAACTTGTAGGATGTATTTTGCTTCAAGTTTCACAGGTGTCAATCTGTCATGCTGGGCTGGTTCAGGGTCGGACAGAGCAAGTCACAACATGGTGGCCAAGAAGAAGGGAAAGGGGGATGCAGAGAGAGACGAGGGCCAAGAAAGTCCCCAAAGACATGCCTCAGTGACCCACTTCTTGAATTTGAACCCCCACTTCCCACTCTCTAATATCTCTCAGTAATGCTATTTATTATTTTATGAATCCTCTAAGGTATTACCACCTTCGTGAGATCAGAGCACTCAGGCACTAGCCATCTCTGCAAACACCTTCACAGACACATTGTAGTGGTGTGTTTTAGCGAGCCCATAAGATCTCTCAATCTGCCCCAGCTATCAGATTAGCTATCAGAATTCCATATCTTACTATGTCAGCAACAATATCTAGCTTAATCTTTCCAACAACTCTGAAAAACAAGGAGTCACCCTTCCATTTTATAGATGAAGAAGCTAAACTATCAAGAAGTTCTATACTTTGCCATGAGGTAGCAAGTCACTGAGGGCAGTAATTTAAACTCCATGTCCCTGCCAGAAGGACACTAAGAAGAAGAGTACACAATGAATATTCCTTAAGTGTCATACCTGGTGCATAAATGATACTTAATTTGAGCAAAATCTGAACAAGTGCTTATGGAGATCCAGAGGAAAGAATCGGTCACTCTGTTTCAGTAAGTCAGGAGAAACCTGAGCAAAATCTTGAGAGACAAATGCAACGTCCTCTGTTGAAAAAAAGTATAGTAAGAATGAGCTCAGCAGAGCTGCCTGAGCACAGAGGCACCACCTGGGAAGAATGTCGTCCTTGAGTGCAGTGAGGGATTGGAATCTAGAGGAGGGAGGGACTCTAAGGCAAAGCTTCTGGCTTTTGAACACAACAGGATGCTTTGCTTTTCCCTAACAGTTGCGGTGAATGGCAGACCAGATGCAAAAGCATCACTTGGAGCACCTGGAGGATGTAAGAGGTTCAAGAAGGCTGATTCCGTGTAGCCATAATCCAGACTTGGCTTTGTGATCTCCTGAATTCAATATAGAGGACAAATCCAAAAGTTATTTAAGAAGTGACAGAAATAAAAATTGGAGGTTGTTGGGTGAGTTTTTAAAATCGAGAAAGATGGAATGTTAAATGACTTCTCTGTTTCTAGCATGTGTGATGGAGACAAAATTAGTCACATTTGGACATGAGAGAGTTGGCGTTCTTTTTTTTTTTTTTTTGGACTGGGTTTCCCTGCAGCTTTGGAGCTTATCCTGGAGTTTGCTCTAAAGATCAGGTTGACCTCCAACTCACACTCACAGAAGTCTCTGCCTCCCGAGTGCTGGGATTAAAGGTGTCCCAGTAGTAAGTTCTCCGAGAACAATGTTCTAGACTTGGCACAGTCACACTTACCAGAGAGAATTTAAAGTTTCAGGAAATATATAAACCAAAGATTAAACACTGTTGTTGTTAAAATCAAATTGTATAAAGTTTGGATTAGACTATTTGCATTTTAAAAGGCAGTGAATGCTCAGCAGCCATCCCCACTTCCTAATTATGCTTCATGCTCCCTGTGTTTTGCAAGTCATGGCTATTTCCTCCAGATGGTGAAATGATCTAGGAAGACAGGACTTTGTAGATCCCTCGTAAGTCCTATTGAGCCGCAGCAAACTGCTAGCCTGAAAGTGACATGGGTAGGGTGTTTAACCACAAAGATCAGCAAATACTGCAAACCTATACTTAATGTTTGCCGTTACCGTTAAGAAAGATAGGGGAGAAAATGTTAGCAATAGAGATTAAAGGTAACGATCCAGGAACAATATAGAAATTGTGCAAATATGCATTGACTGTTCACAAACCATTACGTGATTCAGCAAAGAAGCTGCCCAATGTTTACCAAACCACAGTTCTAACAAGCAGCCTTTCATCTTTGCATCAACGGAAGTCTTGTATCCATGTCAGCACTACACTTATTGAAGACAGATTGGCAACAGCTTTAAGATCTTTGAAAAAATTAAGGAATTTTTCCAGAATCGGTTAACTTTATTGAATTAATAAGACCATTTCATGGTCATCATTTGTAAATAATGTACAATGTATCCTGTACCTTTGTCTACTCTGTGTTGCTTTAACAAAGTATTTGAGGTTTATACTTTATAAAGTCTCTCTCTCTCTCTCTCTCTCTCTCTCTCTCTCTCTCTAGACCAGGCTATTCTTGAACTCACAGAGATCAGCCTGCCTCTCCCTCCCTGAGTGCTGGGATTAAAGACGTGTACCACCACTTTCCCACTGTAAGGCAGTTTCTTTAGTCACATTTCTGAAGATCTAAGAGCATTGGCCAGGCACCTGCTGAGTTCTGGAGAGGCCCTTATGGCAGATAAGATGGCAAGACAGAAGCAAATGGGAGGTGAGATCCAGGAGGAAGAGCCATGCAAGTCCATCCTTATTAGCTCCAGTCAAGAACCTTACCAGAACCTTAGTCTCGTGTGAGTGGAACCCCCACGACCTACTCCCCTTGCCTTAGGTGTTACTCATAAGCATTCCATCATCTTAACTTTGCCACAATGGATAGCAAGCTGTTTTTTTTTCCATTAGCTTCATTTTTTAAGATTATAATTTATCTACATTTCTCTCTTCCAAACCCTCCCATAAAATCCTTCCCACTCTTCTACAAAATCATGACCTTAAAAAAAAACTGATTACTATTATTTAGGAATATATATATTTAGGAATACATATGTATTTAGAAATACATATATATGTATTCCTAAATATAACCTAGTTAGTCTATATCCTATTGCCTTTATATATGTTTTCAGGGCTGACCATTTGGCACTGGACAGCCAACTAGTGTGCTCTTAACACAAACCTCGGAGGATGCATCCCCTTTGAACGGGAACATCCTTTATGTCAGCTTCAATGCCTCCTTTAGTTATCCTTTGCTTGTTTCTGTCTGCAGGTCTCCAGAACAAGAGTTGGCACTTTTTAACTAGGGATGCTTCATAATAATATTTATTATGTGAGTCACATCTTGACTTTGTTTTCATTACTGTTTTTATTTCCTTGTATGTTTGTACTTCTTTAAAACTTTTATGATTGTCTTTCTGGCCTCTTTGCTATTAACAAGTTCTCCTAATTTAGGTACATCTGCAAATGTCATTAACATGCTATTTACTCCCTCATTAACATTGAAACATTATCATTTATCATTATCTTGGTAACGATCATGGGATTAAGGGTGTGGGAGCCTTAGGAAGTTTTGCTTCTAATCAGCAAGTTGAAAAGGATGAGTCTAGACAGGCACTGAAATGTATAACAGGGCTTGGGGACAAGGTTTACAAAGTAACTAGCTTTTAGCCTCCAAGTTGAAATTCAATAACCCCTAACATAGTATTATTTCAAGCCCAGGAACACAGGGAGATCTCACACCAAGATAATATTGGTGTGTCCTGGCAGCCACAACGAATTCTATTTTTATCAGTGTCCCATGAGCCTTCTAGAAAAACAGTAAAAAGAATCACAGTGGCTGCTAATTGGTGTTGAAAATAAGATCTTTGATCCAGGTAGGGGTATAAGGAGAAAAGAGCTGCATGCGCTCAAATTCAGCTAGATCGGAGGGTGCCGTGGGCTCTGGCTTTCATCTTGAGATCGTGCTTGATTGTCTTAAGGCAAGTGCAATTTACAGCAACAGGTCACTGCCTCACAAATTCTCCCCAATGAATGTCTTATTAGGAAACCACGCATGTGCACATGCACTCACACACACACACACACACACACACACACACACACACACACACACGCACACACCAGATTAGAAACAGACATATAGACGTAGACATAGATATGGATATGGGTATAGATACAGTGACAGCCTTTAGCTGCATGGGGAAGGGCAAGATGCTCCAGAAAGCAAGATCAGAGTCTGGCTGTCCAATTTGACTTCACACTGCAGAACCTCAGCAGAGAAGCACCTGCAAAAGGTGTTCCACCAAAGAAGGATATCCAACTTAATAGCAAGCAGCAAGGGAAGACCAGGACACCGAAGGAAGACTAGGACATCGGCTTATCATTTGGAGAATTGGAAGAAGAAGGAACTTCATTGTGTCTGCTTCCCACTATGTTTTTAATGAAGTAAAATTGAGTTTATTTAGGAAAAATTTTAGTGTATATTTAAGCACAAGAATATAAGAGGTAGGGTGGAGAGCTTAAAATAAAGAACAATAGTACACACATAAGAGGAAGTGTGGATTTCTCAAGAAGGGTTACACACTATTAAGTCTTGGTAGAGTTCAGATATATAACCAAAATTATTATTTTTACCCTTTGCTTTTTCCTCCCCAATCCTCCACAATCTGTGCAAACGATAGAGCTGAGATTGTTAGTTCAGCTACCGATAGGAAAATGGGAATCATTGAATGCTAAGACCCAGCCTTTCACTGTTATGTTGTTGCAGATCTAAATGAACCTTTTATGTGTCAAACCTTGGCTTCCTTCTCATGTGTGGGAAGTCGCACCCTACCGTACAATACTTACTGCTCTGGGTGTCAACTCTTTTTCAGCTGAGTCCACAAGCACCCTGGACGGAACAACCACAGGCCCGCTCTATTGCATCCTGTGTGAATTCCTGACCCTGGGAACTGATAGAAATAATGATTACTTTGAGCTGAAGCCCCTAACTGGAGGAGGGAGGGAGTGTGTTACACCACAAAAGAAAACTAACAGTGCATTCTCTAACCAACAATGTACAATGGCTGCAGTGGGATTGACTAAAGACGAATGAGGGAGATTAAATGTTTTGAATTGACTGATCAAACCATGCTCATTTATAATACTATAGTAGTTGCACATGAACCCAACACCTAGAACAAAAGACTTTTACAATAATCCATATGCAATTAATCATGAGACATCTTTATGCCACCTCATTTACTACCACTACTCAAGGAAGTCCCATGCTACCTCCAAATTAAAAATTATACAAGCCATCACTTTTCTCATATATATGGGCACTGATGTTGTACCAGGCCTTGCTGGTCTGACCAAGGTGATACCGGGAACATTTAAACAGTCCTTTGTTGCCCATTTACTTAAATCTGGAAACATCTAGACATAAGGAACTGAATTGGTGGATTGAATTTTAATGTTTTCATACAAATTATTTCTAATTAAAAATTTATATTATATTCTTGATTTATTTATTAGGGGACAAATATGCCATAGCACATATGTGGAGGTCAGAGGACAACTTAAGGGCATCAATTCTTTCTCTCCATTGTGTTGGTCCCAGGGATTGAACTCAGGTCAAAAGTTTAATCTTGTATACCTTTACTTGCTGAGCCAGCTTACTGGCCCAGTAATATCTTCAATGTCTTTACCTATTTATAAATATATGTATAGATATATATATACATATATTTATAAGAGATAGAGCTCTTTGTTCTGAAACATATCCTCCCATATTTTCTAAGATCAGTTTCAATGTTTATTTTTTCCCATGTTCATACATTCACCTTATAAGTTATTTTGTTTATCAGGTGAACAGTTCAAATTTTGTATTTTTCCTTAAAAATCCTTACAATTAGAATTTTAATTTCATACTTTTGAGTTGTTCTTAAGTGCTCCCTGTCTGATGTCAAAGCTCCAGGCGTTGGTTTGTACTAAACTTCCTGTACAGTTCTGTTTGTCAGTCTGTCCATCAGCACCTTGTGTTTCTGGCTCGACTTCTTATCTTGGCAATCTCCTGCTTCAGCCTCACAAGTGCTTGGATTGCAGGCCTGAGCCACCACAGGTACTGTGTCTCCCTAAGCACTATTTTCTTATAAAACTTAGTATGAAGAGGAACAGGCTTGTCATTGTGCTTCACCACATTCAGCTGAAGCCTCTAGTCAAACATACAGTTAAAAAAAAATTTAAGATCTATTAAGTTCCCCACTGAGATTTTGATTGAATTGTTTTGAACATCTAGATAAGTTTGAGATTTCAAGTCTATGTAATATTACCTTTTATCATGAATATGGTATGTGCTTACAATAATTATGACTTCTTTAATGATCCTAAACAAAGCTCAGGACATTATATAGAAACATATTTTTCTATAGAAACATTTTTCTATAGAAACATTTACGTCCATCAGCAGCTACTGTTCTTGTGCCCCTCCCCACTTGCGCATCTGTAATCTTCCTGCTAAGTATCCTCGGTCATCTATGCAAACAGCAGCATCTCCTTTGCACCACCTTCATGTATGCCGCCCATAATTTGTGGTCTCCAACTTCTAAATTCTTTCCCCTTTACACTGAAACTCTCAAAGCAACTTTGAGAACAGGTACTGACAGCCAACTTCTTGATATCCACTAAGCTGAAATCAAATGTTTCATGCTTTTCTGACTCTGTATCATATTAACTCTACAAATTTTGTTTGTCTGAGTTATGTAGTAGCTATTAATAATGGGTGATTTTTGCATCAACTGAGCCCCAAACAACTCTGGTTAAAAATTACTACTATTTCTTGTAATGTATTCTTGATGATATTAACATTAATTTGGTAAAGCAGGTGATGGTAACGTTGACTTTGAGTAAATAAAGCAGATTGCCCATCGAAACATAAAAGAGCCACATCCAATCAGCTGAAGACTCCCAATAAGACTATCCTCCCACGACTAAGAGAGAATTCTCTAGTAGATTGCTTCCAGACCCCATATGCACATCAGCTTGCCCTTTTCTCTAGCATGATGGCATGTCCTGAAAATTTCCAACCTGTATGAGCTGATTCCATATAAGAAATCCTACTTGTTATGTTTATACGTCTATATAAGCTGTATATCAACTTCCAGATGTTTGAACGTTTGCTTTCTTGAATCTGTTGCTGGCACTGAAGGGTGCAGTGTTAATTTCATTCTTATTTTCTCTTTTAATGCTTTTAATGTTCTTCAGACTTGATGCTCTTTTAAGTGTCATTATGATTCTGTAAATTTTTTTCTATTTTCCCTGACATTTCTTTTTTGTCTTTAGTATTTTTTATTGATTTTTAATTTCAAATATGAACTCTCTAAGGTATTTTCTCATGCATGTCCTCAAAGGAAAATGTGTGATTGCTGAGATCTTTATTTTCCATCCTTTATGTTTCTTCACGTTTTAAAACATATTCCATTACTTGGCCTCTCTTCTTCTGTATTGAATTGTGCAGCTGTTGTTACAATAAGTCAAGGGATTCATCAGTTATGGCGTTCTACTTATCCCTTCTGCCCTTCTGCTTTAAAAATCTTTGACAATTAGACTTTTCATATTCAATATTCTTCTTGATCCTTTTTCTGTTTTCTTAGTCTTAACTCAATTACTCTTATTCTCTATGTTTTTAGCTAACCAAAGTAAGTTTTTTTTTTCAGCTACGCTATTTGAACACTATTCTGTTAGATGGAATCTGATAAATTTCTTTTGAAACAATCATACTTTCCAATATGCATGAGCTCCTTTCCTCAGGGGTTTGGGACAGAGTTAGGCCCAGTCTACTGGAAAAGGCTGGACTGACAAATCCAGTCTCAGAGGCTCTGGTGAAAGAGAAGGCAGGGCCAAGAGACCATAGAAAACCATTTTACCTCTATATACACAGAGAACCTAACCTTTTGGCTTAATGGGGGAAGCCACATTATAGGAAGATGACAATTTAAATTGTATTTCAGCATGATTTGTTTTGTCAGCCCCTGAAAACACATTTCCCCAATAAAGAGATGTGAACTGTTGTACCTTTGTTGTGGGAGTCACTGCTAGATACAAAGAAATAATATAGTAAGATGGAGACAAGCAGCGGTCCATAACCCTTTTTTGATTTTATCCCAGAGAAGCTGGTCTGTCTTTTCTCTTTGGCCACGTGGACCTTGTATATAAGCATCACTGCAAACCTGTCCTACCTGCCATCATTGCTAAGGGAGATTCCTGGGGGAACTGCCTGTTGACACCCTCATTTAGTGTCTTGCTTGCACTATTAAATGGCGTTGCTAAACAATTATTGTGTCACTGAGAACCTCAAATAGACAAAAGCAGCCCCAAATCCCTTCATATGTCTAACCTGTTTAATACATTGAAGATCTATTGATAGCAGAGACAATCTGTCTTATTACAAGATGTCTTCATCTGCTCCGTGTTGTTACAATTTGCCTGATGGTGGATAACTCGAAAGTAAAGAGATTTATTTGACTTACGGAGTCTAGCAGCTGGTGAGCTTAGAAAGCATGATGTTAGCATATGGTGTGGGACACTGGCTTCCCCACAACCAGAGGAAGGCCAAAGGCAGACGTATAAAAGTGAGGAAGTGAGTGGCTGGCCTCCTTTGAACTGCAACCCTTTCACTAGAAAACTAATCCACTTCATCTAGACTTAAAACGTCCCTCCCCACAAGACAGAATTAGTCAACTCAGATACCTTGGGACCTAGTGAATCACTGCTAGACCTCAGCTCTTAGAGGTTCCATTTGCTACACAGAGGACTAGATTCTAGCTCTTGCACCATTAAACCATCTACGAACCAGAGTACAAAATCAACAGGTCCTTTTTGAAGCAGAAAGAATCCTTAACCCAACTAAATCAGTTCTTGATTCTATGCCTCTGAAGTCTGTGTCTCACAGAGGATGGTCAGGATCACTGAAGTGGTGACTGGTGGCAGACCTGTGATGGAAACGAAAGGCCCTGGACTGGTATCTGCCTGCTTTCACCCTTCTCCACTGCTCTTTCCAGGGACACTCTGACTTCCCTCGTATCCTCCAGAGATTTCAGACATACCTTCAGGTGTGCTCCAGAACTGAGAAATGACCTTTAGTGGCTTTTCCTGATTTTATAAACTTCACCTCCCAGTTTGCCTCTCTTTACAGACTTGCAGTCCTTGTCTTTAGTACTCAATTACCACCTTCTTGATCACTTCACTTCTCCCTTTCTGGAGTTTTTCCACCTTATAATTTTGTCCTTGTTTCAGCAATTAGAATTTGAAACGAAAGCAATAGAGCCCTGATGTATTTCCTCTGGATAGTCCCAACTGTTGACCACAGGGCTGGGGTTGCCCATAAGTGTAACTAGGCAATATTTCCAGGATTCTTTCCCAGCTGGAGGCTGACAGCTGACGATGTACCTGTAGACCGATACTTGCATCTCTAGACTGCTGCACTCCTGGAAATGGAGGTCATAAAGAATTTCCAAAGTAGAGAAAAAAATGATTCATGAGGAATCCTGAAGGGATTTTTCCCCCTATTTCATAAACTTCTTCAAAGAAATAGAAAAAATAACTCTAAATTTTATAATGAACAACTAAAGACCCTGGATAGGCAAAGCAATCCTGAGCAAAACAAGCAGTGTCGGAGAGATTAGCATCCCAGGTTTCACCTTGTATTACAGATCTAAACTAATAGAAACAGCACAAAGCCAGCGCCAGACAGACATGTAGATCGATGGAACAAAATAGGAGTGTATGCAGTCACCTGATAAGTGACAGGGATGCCAAAATTCCACGCTGTAGGAAAGAGCATCTTTAAGAATTAGTGCTGCGAAAACTGGGTGTCCATACATAGAAAAATAAATTTAGACTCTTATCTATCATTCTGCACAGAAATCAATCCCAAATAGATCAAGGACCTCTATGTGAAACCCCAAACACTGAAATTGCTAGAAGAAAACATGGGCTGTATCCTACAAAGTGTAGTTGTAAGAAAGGACTTTCTGAATGGGATCATTTGCCTAGAATCAAGACAAATAAGGAACAAATTAGATTTCATGAAACTAAAAAGCTTCTGTACAGTAAAAGAAACAATTGAGTAAAGAGGGAGCCACCGACTGGGAGAGAATCTTTAACAACTCTGCATTTGAAAGAGGATTAGCATCCCGGATTTACAAAGAACTCCAAATAAAAGAATCAAGAAAATAGACATCCCAGCCTAAAAATGGCCCAAAATCTGAACAGAGAATTCTCGGTAGAAGAAATAACAATGGCTAAGAAATATCTAAGGTGCTCAACATCCTTAGCAATTAAAAAAAACCACAAATTAAAACTATGTCCAGAATGTATACACCCAGTTAGACTTGTTAACTCCCCTCCAAAAACAAAAGCAAAAAAATCACTGAAAATAATATGGGGAAGTAGAAACAAAAAGAGAACTCTCATTTGCCATTGGAGAGACTACAGTCTGGTGGTATCCACTGTGGAAATTATTGGGGGAAATTCTCAAAAGCCTAAGGGTAGATCTACATTGTGACTCAGTTATACCACTCCTTGTCATATGCCCAAAGGACTTAATGTCTTACTAAAGAGATAACTGCTCAGCCATACTCATTGCCACTTCATTTGTGATAACTAGGATATGGAAACAACCTATGCCCCCATAGCCTTGGCCACAGGTTCATCTGATCTAGACAATTCCTCGGTTGAGGCTCCTTCTTCTAATTAACTCGGGTTGTGCCTAGTGGACAGCTGAAGCTAACTATAGCAATGACTTTATGATTCCAGAAAAATCTAGGTCAAGAGAAGGGGAAAATGACATCATTGTATTATGCTCTAAAAAAAACAAAACATAATTACACTGTATTTATCTCAACGATAATTTTCTCCCCTTGGCTTCATCATGGTACGCAGACTCCCTGAAAGAACAGATCGTTTATTTAGGGTTGTTGCATTGAGGGATTGTATCAAAACCCTTGCTCTTGAGTCTCCTCACTCTAAATTGTATGTCATGACTTTGGCTCAGTCCCAAGCAGATCTCATCATACCTTCAAATCATGTAGATGTCTTCCCTTTGTCCTTCCATCTCAAATATATAACTAAAAGGGCAATCGTGCTCTGTTTTGAGTGACAGCAAACTTGGCTTTGTTGTCTTGTCTTTTGGGGGTTTCTCGGGAAGATGCAGAATCACTGGGGGTAAACCTCTGCCAGGCAGAGACGTGTGCAGGGCTCTGTCTCCACTGTATCATTTCGCCTTTGCCCCAAGTCTGCAGGTCAAGCACTGCTGTGGTCTGAATGGTGCGTGGACCTCAGAGGTCCATGAATTAAAGGCCTGCTCCCAGGATGGCATAAGCAGGAAGGAGGTAAAGATCCCTTTGGAATATGTCTTTATAGGAGGCCCTTAGGTCACTACTGGTGTACATTCAAAGGCAATTATAGAACTCTAGTCTCTTCTTCATCCTCTCTTCCTGATTTATAAAGTAAAGCCCGCCCCCAACCTCCATAACCTTTTCACTTTTGCCCTCTGATATTCCCACCTGAGGTCCAAGTGGATGAATCTACAAGATCTTGGTCTGGAGACTCCAAAATCATGAGCCAAAATTACCTTTTTTTCTGTTTAAATCAGCCTCCTAAGTATTCCATGATAACGGCACAATACTAATGCATACAGTCCCTCGTATTCAAATTGCCAAATATCACATCTTTTAAAACAGCTTTGTAAACTTGACTTCAACATATAGTAACTTGAAATACAGCTTTCAAATCTATGCTACCCAAATGGAACTCTCTATTTAATCAGTAGGCAGGCTCCTCCTCCCCAGTGCCACCCACATCACATGGCACAGGAGCTCTACCTTGGGACAGTGTGTTCTACATTGCAGCCTCATTTCTTCTTTATTTTTTGTTGTAAGAAATTTCTGCATATAGAGAAGTATAAAAAGAATTAAAGCATGCATTAATAAGCCCATCTCCTTGATGGAAATGTCTCCGTTATTTTTCAATCTTTAAATAATTTTAAGATTTCATTATATTGTGGCTTACTTCTTCCATAGACATTTCTTCACAAAATAAAGACCCTTTCTTTAAAAAGGAAAAGAAAAAAACTACAACTATTTTCCTTTCAAAACCTGCTGTGCCTCTGGCAGCACTATAAACAGCTGTCCCCAGCCGAGGCTTTGGACTGGAGGTTCAGCATTACACTGGGCTCCTCCTACACTGTTGTTCCTTCTCTGCATTCTGGTCTGTACCTTTCTAGCTACCTATATATCCATTTGTCCACATGTGCGTTGCCTCTCTAATTTATCTCTGTAACTAGCTTCTCACTCGATTCTCAACATCAGAGGTGCGGAGCGTCCCCTGGAGCCCTGATTATATCTGAATTAGCATTCTGGTACAATCCGGCCAGAGAAGAGTTCTCAAATATAGCACTGACTGAATATACCACATCTGTTTAGAGACATTTTTGTAGCAAATTTGTTTTGATTTGTTTTCATGTTTTTTTTTTTTTTTTTACTGGCCTAAGCAGCTCCTGAAGTTCTCTCCATCAGCTTTTTTACAGAACTACCCAGGAAGGACTGAGGAGACAGTGCAGTCAGTGGCCACAATGGTGGCCGTGCAAATGGGACGACCTGGGTTTTGTTAACGGAACTCACATTAAGACACCACTTTAGTGACATGAACGTCTAATCCCAGCACTGAGGAGGTATAAACAAACATGTTCCAGGGACTTGCTGGCCAGTAAGTCTAGTCAACTTGATACGTGCCAAGCCAATGAGAGACCCTGTCTCAAAAAACCAAGGTACATGCTACCAGGAGAATAAGACCTGAAGCTAACTTTGAGCCTCCACGTGTATGAACTGACATGTGCAAATGTACAATTACACACATATGTACCTGCACACACACACACACACACACACACACACACACACCTAGATACTAGATAGAGGGAAAATAAGGTAGGAACCAACAGAACACAAAACAATTTCTTGTAAAAAGACAGGCCCACAATGCTCTATTTACTGCCAGAATTTGGGAGCCGTATTTATATACTGGGACAACTGAAGTTTTACATAATGTGAACTAGCTAAGGTGCAGTGAGTGGGCACAAAAGGAGACAGGAAGCTACCCTGATTCCACTGCGCTCCAGGAACCTCAGAAAACTATACACATACAAGAAGCATACAGTAAAGAAGGGGGAAAGCTCGGTGGGACACAATGGCATGGGTACTATTTCCTTTAAACACATAGCTGTCTTTCTATTGAGGGGTGCGGTGTCTTGTGTTCCATTACTTTTCTTAAAGATAGTCCCTGGCTTCTTACATGCAGGAGAGTAAAAGAACCTTGTGGTCAATAGATACTGGAGAATGCAATTCACTCGGGTATCTCCAAATAGAAAACAGAGTAGATATATGAATATCCGTCAATGTCGGTGTCAGAACAAAGTATGAGGGAGCTGGCTTGACATGCCAGTAAGGAGAGGACATTTCTAAATGCAGAGGTAGTTTAAAAAAAAATACAAGAATCAACCTATAATGCATAACGCAATGGGCAAGCTACTGTCGGAATGGAAAACTTCCAGAGGTGCTACAGCTGGGTTCTCACGCCTTTAGAAGCAAAAAGATAAACAAAATTTCAGGATAAGACAATTTGATGACATAACGAATGGATAGAATTTTAAAAATATTTCTTCACTACAGGTAGAAACACAGCATAAATTCAGGGACATGGACGATTATAAAACAACCTCTATTATTCAAAAAAATCAATAAATTCTCAGTGCAGAAATTACCAGAATCATTTTTTTCAAACTACACTAAAAATGAGAGAAAAATTATAATAACTCTTTAAAAATAAACAGAAATGCTAGGAGAGGATAATTAAAAATCTCTTTACAAAATGAACATAAGGTCAAAGGGCAAACTAAAGGTGATGCCAGCTATAAAAATGAAACTAAATATAAAACTTCTCAAATTGTTAGGGTACAGATCTCAAATGCTTTATAACTGAAAGAAAACATTAGCTAGTTACTTGGAAATTAATTAGAAGACGGGGAAAACTAATATAAAAAAACCACTAAAAATGTCAGGACCATAATAGATTTAGAAAGTTTTAAACATTTATTTTAATGCTAGAGGAATAGGACCTGGGTTCATTTCTCGGCACCCACATGGCAGCTTACAACTATCTGTGACTTCAGTAGCAAGGGATTTTACGCCTTTCTGTCCTCTGTAGAGCCTAGAGGCACATGTGGTGCACAGATACACATAGAGACAAACACTAAAACACATGGAATAAATTAATAAATAAATAAAACCAACATGACAGTTAAGGACATAGCTCAGCTGGTATAGTGCTTGCCCAGCATGCATGAGACCCTGCATGCAATCTTAGACCTACATGAAGGGGTAATGTATCCTTGTAATCCCACCATTCAAATAGTGGCAAAAGGTCAGAAGTTCAAGGTTATCCTCACCTACATAGTGGATTTAAGGCCAGCGTGAGATATTGGAGAACATCTCTCAAAAATGCTGAATACTATATACATTTGCACAGCTATAATTTAAAAATGTAGCCAAATAATCCATTTATTGAGAAAACAACAATAAAAATCTGCTATCATTTTGAAAGTTGAACCTGGAATAAACCTATACCCATGAATGAGAGAAATCAATAAACTATCAAAAATTTGGGGACAGTTAGACCAGGCAGTTAATAGAATCTGTCAAATCTGTGAAAAACACCTACTGTTCATTAAAAATATCCTCATTTGCATATGCACATACACCTACATTCATAGACATATTCATAACTGTCTTCTATTCTTAGTGTGCAACAAGACAAATTGCATCTCAATTTATTTCATAAAATGCTATAATATTGATTTCAACAATTGATGAAAGATGGCACTAAAATGAAAGCTATAGACACTTGGTAAAAAAATCTTTATTTAAACATTAATAAATCAAACTCAATAGTATATTATAAAAATACAATTTGCTAATTTGGGGAAATTCTATTAAGCAAATTAATAGATAATGTGAACTTAATATAAAGCAGAAGACAAATATTCCAATGATTCTATATTTTCCAAAAGTAGCTTTTAGTAATCATGAATTTCCAAAATGATTAATCATGATGAAAATTAGCCAGTGTCAAGGGTGAACAAGGAGAAGACACATAGGTGAGCAATCATTACTGTTCTCGTCATCAGCCATGTGGAAGTTTCAGTCAGTGAAACTTTGTGTTATATGTTATAACTACCAGTGTGCCACATGGGAAGCAAAAGAGACTAGTGGTAGTGAATTATGATCATCAACTATTGGATTAAGAAGTACCTTTTTATCTAGTCTTGAAACCTGGCCCTTCGGATTGTGTTCCCCACATTCAGGTTCTTCTTTCTGCCTCAGTTAATCTTCTCTGTAAGCAAGCTAACAGACCCAACCAAAGACGTATTTCACAAATGCTCTATGGTATTTCTCTGCCATAAGCTCCACTATATTAAGTCTTAAACCAAAACCAAATTTCCATTCTTTAAGTTGATTCTTCCCAGGTATTTGGTCAAAGTGACAAAAGGCAATGAATGCAAGAACAAGCTCAAAACTTATAAAAGCTAACAATATGCTGATACCAAATGTCAGTGAATACAAATTGAAAAATAAACAACTATATATGGAAATAATATTTTGAGAATAAATGATGAATAAAGAGTAAGAATAGACTTTAGTAGAAAAAGAAAAGCATACACCAGTAGCTAAATCACCTTGGGCCAAATTCCACAGAGAAATTATAGAAATGATAAAAACAGAGTTACAAAACTCAGGACAAAAAGAAGAAATGAATAAACAGAAACATAAGGTTTTATTCAGAAAAGAAGGAACAAATGTCACGATATTAATTCTTTCCAAATGGATATCCCTGAACTGTAAAACTACAACAAAAACCTCAACTTGATTTTTTTGTTAGAACGTGACAAAGCAACTTATAAATTTAAGTTGCTATAAAAAGCAAGGAATAACCAAGGGGATTTTGTAAAAGAAGAATAGGGAAGACTCGCATCACCAGACATGACATCTGCTTGACAAAATCTTATTGAGTAGATCAGATGCAAGGAGCTCAATAATTGACATGACAATGGGCGAAAGAGACAAACCATGCTAGGAACTGGACTCTAACACATGTGATACTGTGTGCAGAGACAAAACCAGCACAGCAGCCATGGAAAGGAAAGCATTTCACACGGGGGAATTCTTGTTGAGAGCAAGGACAGAAGGTAGGCAAAGCATCTATCAACACTAAGACTCAAGATGAGGAAGAGGGGCAAATCGAAACTGAAGAGACTGTGAAGGAGGAGGCTGTTTTTGCGCATATGTGCGTGTGTGTGTGTGTGTGTGTATGTGTGTGTGTGTGTGTGCGTGCATGCGTGTGTGTGTGTGTGTGTGTGTGTGTGTATTGCTACACATTTAACTCCCTTCTATATTGTGACTGGTAATCTTTTGTTTATAAGAGGCAGGTTATGGCTCCTGAGTTCTAGTGTCTGGATTATTTTATGTAGTTGCTTCCACTTCTATCAGTCATGGCACAAATAATAGAGCTTCATGTTTCTTAAAGATGAATAATATTTAAAATATTGGATGCATATCAAGTGTTTCCTTTAGCCATCCTTATCCATTGATGGGCATATGATTGCATGTCATAGCTACGGAGAATAGGATGGAACTGATAATGAATCAAGCTGGATGTAGATTTTAAAGGTCACCAGAGGTTGGCAAGGGTGGTGGTGAAGGTAAATAAAAGCAAAGGATATGGACAGGGACTTCTGTGCCTTTGCGGAATTATCACATTAAACCCCATAAATGAATATGTCAATCAAAAATGAAGTATAATATAAAGTAAAAATAAAGAAAATAAAAAAATGCACATGACTGATACACCAAAATTGCAGAAAGTCATTAGCATAATAGTTAAACTTATATTTAAGGAATATATCACACAAATATGTCATATAAATCTACTGCCATCTGTGCATGGTAAGAAAATGGATAGGCCAACTCCTTCCTAGAAAAGCAACCAAACACCAAGAGGAAATTCAGCACAAACAAGAAATGAAGGATTGGGTCTTCACTTCAGCCACAAAGCACTCTCTCCAAGGCTCTGGGTTCAATCCTCAAGGTCACATACACATAGGAAGAATACACCTAGCCAATACTACATGTAAAAATATTCCAATATATTTATACATACATAAATGATGAAAATAAATTTAGAAAAACTTATAAGAGCCTTTGAGCTAGAAACAGAAGCTAGCAAACTCTGTAACTAGCATCTGCTTTCAGTTTGCCTAGGTTTCACTGAAGTCAGAAGCACAGAATTAATCAGTCAGATCTTTCCGGAAAGCTGACTGGCAGCGTCAGTGCCTTTACCTTCCGGAAGTCCATGAGTTAAACAGCTTCGCTTCGAAAACTTTACATGAAACATAGAAGAACATGCAGACTAAAGGACACCAATCAAATGCCATTTGTGATGTTTAAAAATAGTCAGAGCTAAGTGTCCCCACCTGTACAGGAGGCGCGGTAGCTAGCTAATGGAGTTACTAAAAGTAAACAAATTCTGGACCTAAAATGATGGCTCAGCGCTTAGGAGCATTTACTGTTTTCACAGAGAACATGTGTTGGTTCCCAGCACCCACACTTACAATCACAACTATTGTAACTCCAGGTCCAGGGGATCTGATGCCCTCGTCTGACCTGTCCCATGCTTCCTTCACGTGACATCACACAAGCTCCTCAGATACATTTTCCTAAGGGCTTCCTTCCAAGTCACCAGTTCCTCTCCCAGAGGAAACCTGCTTTTTATCCATCTGTTAAGGTTGTTTTCTTTAATTGTCAGTTATTATGGTTTTGAATTTTGAAGATTTTTATTTAATTTTGTGAATGATATTAGTAGCTGTTTAATGTTTTCTGCTCCTTTGTTATATTAGTATAGTCGTTTTACCCCTTTGAATAAAATTACTTTTTTTTTAACATTCCGTTTCAGAAAAATTGCACCATCTGTAGTTATTGCGATGCTTTTGCACACGTCACAACAAGTATTGACTTCTGTTTCTGGCGATCTCTTTCCTTATGTATTTGCGGAGATGTCGTGAAGACTGGGTTAAAGTGTGCTTCTTCAGTGGAGGCTTACAGTCTTTCACAAAGGGCCGGAGTCTGGCCACCCTAAGCCATATCTGAACTTTCCTTTTAGAACTTCTGGAAGCTGCACAGGACCTGTGAGTCACAGTTATCTCAAGTGAAGGTAGCCTTGCGTTCCAGGATCCAGAGGGACGCTGCTCTTCCCCTCCGCTAGTCTTTCCCACACAGACACACAGCCCCGCTCTCTCCATTCATTATGGAAGAAAAACCTAAGGGAGCTCCTATACTTTAATAGTCACTAACCTGGGGAGCCACAAGGCTGTATAGCGTGGTCAATGTTCCCCTATGGCTTTACTGTAGAAGAAGCTTGGGATGCATCCGCCTTCCAGGTAAAAAACTGTTCCCCAGTAAATGGCACTTGACCTCTTTGAGGGTCTCACCTTCAGGGCCAAAGCTGAAACAGAAGCTATGCAGTTCTACCTCCCCCTCTACTCAGGCGCTTGGTTTCTCTGATGTCCACACGCGGTCCCTCAAATTAAACCCTGGGAAATAAGAGACCAGATGTTCCCGTGCACGTCCAGCTGCAGGAGAGCTCCCCTTTGTGAAGTGATGGCTTGTTTACTCTGTTCATCTTGAACTTCCCCTTACTCTTTCTTACTAGGCCACTGTATACTTGAAACTATTTGTCATAATATATATTTTAAACACACTATCTGGGCTTCTGTCGTGTTACTGAAAAGAAAAGCAAGTCCGTATGTTTTCTTCTAGGCTCCTTTTCCCATGGAGGCTCTCTGCTCTCTCGCTTACTTAGTCTCCTATACTTATCCCATCTTTGTCCATATTTTCTTAGCCCGGGAATAGTGCAGCCTTTCTGAAACCTTTCTCCATCTCTCCTATAGCTGCTAGACTCAAGCAGTTTCTTTGTCCCTAGACTTGGGGAGTTTATCTTGTTCCATCCTGTATTGATTAGGTAAATACAATCTTGTGTTTATAGAAGTCGGGGCTTTGAATATTTGCAGAGAACTTTCAGTTTATCGTTGATATTATATTTTAATTTCATGGAGGATAAAATGTGAATCAATATCTGAAGACTAGTATATTCATAAATAGTCCCGAGAGCTACCAAAGCAGCTAGGGAAGGGCTGAGCTCCCATCTCTAAGTTAATCTGTTTTCTTTCATAGACACAAAGGAAAACACAAAGCTTCAAAATATACTTTAAAAAAATGAAAGAAAGAAAGAAAGTTTTATAATGAGATCATTTGCTTCCACTGCTTGTAGGAAACTTGCTTAAAAAATGAGATTCAATCAAGTCATGCTTTGGCTAGCAAATATCATTTTTAAAATAAGATTGAAGATTGAAGATTTAGACTCCAATTGACTCAGGCATAGACAGTTCCACCACGTGTTCCTTCTGGAAGCTGCGAAGAGCAATTAATAACCCTACTTCCGCAATTCATCTAAACAGGCAGAACGGTTCAAGTGAGAGCTGTCATTGGTAGAGCTTCTGCTAAGGGTGGGGTTTGTTTTACTAGCTTTATAAATTAGTTGAACCTATATTTTTAGAATCATTGGAGGGCCAAGGGGGGTCATTTACATTTTCTGTTATATTTTATTGCCTTTTATGTAGCAAATGATATGCTGTAGTCAGACTCATGAATACAGAAATTGATGGTCTCAGAGCACATCCCTTGAGAATGTCAAGGATTTTATGAATGTTTATTATGTCCTGAAAGAGGAAAAACTGTCTGGCTACCCCTCCCCAAAGCATCTAATGGCACTTTGTCCATACAAGGTATTTATTAATGTTTACTGAAAGAAGGGAAAGGGGGAAGCACTCTCATTATGCTGCTTTCCCATGTTCTTGGATTTCTCCCGAGGTGAGTTTATTTAAGTAATCGCAGAGGGGATAAATGAATGATGCAGAGTTTTTCTTCAGTTTCCATTTGCGGAGCTGCAACAAATAAATAACATCCTCATTCATTATTAATAGGCTTTCTAGAGATCAAAAAAGTAGATTCCACTTTCCAATGAATAATTCTACTGGCAATTATCTGCAATTTAAATAAAAGGAAAGGCATTTTATGTGGACGATACAAGCACTGGATAATTAAAATAAAGTAACTGATTTCCATAAATAATGAAGATGGGAAATTATCTCTGACTTCGTTTGCAAAGCTCAATTTCCAATTCATCCACCGTGAAAAGGATTAAGTACTTCCACTCTAGCCTTGCCATTCCACGGCGGGGGGGGACATATTATGCACACCCTACAGTTTGTTCTAAAAAAGGTATATGAAGGAGCTAATTTCAGATGCTCATCCTTACAAACAAACCACTGAGCCTGCATAGTTCTTTTCAACATTCTATTCAAAAGTTACAAATAATGCTCTCTGAAACACAGGCACACTTTGACGTGCACAGCCATGTGTTCAACTACCAGAGGCATGAATGCACAGGGCAGGAGAGAAAGGAGCAGTTTCTGAGCTGTAGAAGTAGCAATACATTGCTCGGTTTGCAAATCAAAAACACCTAACGTATCTTTTACGAGAACAGCAACAACTAAATGGTTCCTTGCTTATATTATCACTTTCAGAAGAAATAACCAAAGCCTAGGAGCAATTTGTAACATAAATGAATGCTAAGAGACTGCAAATTTTGGTTCCTCTGTGCAATATATTTCTGACTTGGCAAAAAGAAAAGTGGGGTATGGTGAAGTGAGTGAGTTGTGTGGACAGCTTTTAGCTTCAGCTCCCTTTCGCTTTGCTGCAATCTCTCTACTTTAAAAGAAGTTCAGATACACATAAAAGTCAAAATCCCCATTCTGAGTAAGTTAGCAGTCCTTGGCTATTTGCCTCTGCCTCCGGGATAAGTTTCCTCAGAATCTGGAGGGTTCTGATCCATCAGGCTCACAAATGTGCCCTCAGAATTCGTCATCTCACATCAAGAGTCCCTATATTCACATGCATGAGGGCCTGCATGAACTAAGTCTGAGCAAAGAACAGTCTGGAAAATCTCAGCATATGATTAGTGGCACGCTTCCACCTCTTACTTGCTGTATGACCTTGAGCAACTGACTAGATTGTCCGTGTTTCTCCAGCTGTAAAGTGGGGATAATAATAGACGCTACATCACAACTTCTCCTCAGAAGCAAATACATGATGTGAAATACCTTCCTTGAATAAACGCTTCCAAACCCTTCCGGTTCTCAGCACCCTTCTGGAATGTGGTTCATTTTTACATACTGATTGTTTGGCTTCTTAGTACATGGATCTGATCTCTGTGATGTCACAGTGCTCTGATATCGAATCAGCATTCATTTGCAGTTAGTGGATGATGTTATTGGCGTGTCCCTGAATGATCATAGCCATGAACGCAGCATGCTATGTGTCATGCTGAGTACTGATCCATTAATGGAAACACAGAAAGAGGTTCTATCTGCCAAGGACAGGAATCATGGTCAATGCTTGCAGAAGGCACGATGAGATGAATTCACACGCCATCTCCTTAATCTCCCCGAGGAGTCAAAGATGTTACACGTTTGTGAAAGTGTCAATCTGTAAAACCTCATAGAAGACAACTAGCTCCTCATCAGTGTCCACTCCCTTCAGAGCCCCGCACACCTCTACCATGTGGCTCCCTACTCCGTCAAGCATCCAGGACAGACAGAAAGATTAGACAGCACTGTAAAATAAAATATGCAATTCAGTATTTTTACCCTGCTGCATAACGACAACTCCTTGACTAGAAATGTCAACTTTGGCCCCTTATTCTTGACATCCACCCAAGTTCTCTGCCTGCAAACTTCTACTTCTTGATTGACCCATTCAGAAGTCAACTTAGCTATGAAATTGGTCCCCTTGCTCCCATTAAGGGAAGATTTAACCACACTATCACCTTTTGAACCATAACCCTTTTTTTTTTATTATGAGGTGCATTTCAAAATACACAACTGAGCCTGACTCTGTATGTGAAAGGATCGAAGTTGTACGTTATTATTCTCAGAGCATTGCCAGGAGAGTGTCAGTGAATGTCAGTAAAATAAAAAATAAATGACCCTCTGTCCCAGAAAGCTAGAAAATCTAAGTCCTTTACTTCTCAGAAGAGCCCCATCTTAGAAGAAGCTAAGACTTGAGAAGGCCATCCCTGGCCTCAATGGATTTACCCTTTAACCCAACTGAAATCTCAAAAGATCAAGTCATGTAGGAAGTCTGGTGACGACGCTCAGCGGTGGAGCATTTGTAAAGTATGTGCAAGACCCTGAGTTTGATCCCTACACTGGGAGGAAAGAATAGGGAAGGAAAGAGAAATGGAAGAGGAAAGACATGAGCTATGTGGGAGAGAAAGCTTTAAAGAGCAATGCTAGGTACGAGCTTTACAGTGGACAAGAAATGCTAGCAATCTCTAAAAGAAAGGAAATAATGCAGGGTCCTGTGGAACAATTGAAGAGCAGAAGGAGGGAGAAGATGAGTAAGGAAGTCAGGACTGCGAGGGGTTGGTCCACCCACTGAGACAGTGTGCCTGATCTAATGGAAGCTCACCAAATCCACCTGGACCGGGACTGAACGAGCATGCGATCAAACTAGACTCTCTGAACGTGGCTGCCAATGGGGACGGACTGAGAAGCCATTGATAATGGCACTGGGACCTGTCTCTTCTGCATGTATTGGCTTTTTGGGATCCTAGTTTACTTGGATGCACACCTTGCTAGGCCGGGATGGAGGGGGGAGGGCCTTGGACTTCCCACAGGGCAGGGTACCTTGTCCTCTCTTAAGGCTGGAGGGGGAAGGAGGAGGATTAGTGGGGGAGCAGGAGGGGAATGGGAGAAGGGAAGGAAGTGTAAATTTTTGAATGGAAAAATAAAATAAAAAGAATTAATAATAAAAAAGAAAGAAAATAGTAACAGAGAGTGCATATGTTGGAAGGGGGAGTCACCATACTGCAAAAGAGCCTAATTTGTTCAAGTGATGGTCTGTGAAACAAGAAATCCAAGAACTTCCAATTACATGAATTTTACAAAAGAAAAATAGACAGGCATTTGAAATGTGTTCTTAAGTCCCTGAGGCTGCTGTTTCCTCTGCCACTGTCCCACTTGTCCACTGAGTCATCGGTACTGTGGTATCTGTACCACTAAAAAGCAGTTTGTGTGGGCACTGGGCCAAAGAGGAACAAAGAAATTGACAATATGGGATACATAATCCATGACAGCCAAAATGTCCAAAGTGAAACCTCTTCAGTAGGTCTGCCCTGTTCCTCAGTAATATAAGCCCTCTTCCACAGTGATGAGAAACAGGACAACTATTACAAAAGGAGAGACATTTCAGAAATGGAAAAGGAGAGAGGGAAGGAGCACCAAGAGAGAAATATCAAGATTTTTTACTATTTGAAAGAAAACAATAGTCTTTAAAATAAAAACAAGAGCCCCACGGGAGATGGCTCAGTGGCTAAAGTTTCAGCAAAGCAAGTGTGTAAATGGGAATTCAGCTCCTCAGAGCCCATTTAAATGCTGAGTGAGTGTGGCAATACACCTAAGATTCTAGCCTCAGAAGGAAGGAGCAGGATCTTCAGAGCAAGATAACTAGGGAGACTAGATTATCTAGTTTAGGTTTGAGTGAGAGACCTTCCCTTAATGAGTAAGATTTAAGAGCATTCCAGGGTGTTTACAAGAATCATCCTTAAGCCTACACATACAGGTACTCACATGTACCCACACATGTAGACATGCACACACAGACACCCACAAAGACACAGACGTAGACACACAGACACACATACACACAGCCGAACGAAAAGAAGAATAATATAAATGGAACAAAACAAACACTTACCAAAGGGGAAGAAAGAAAGAGAAAACGACAGACTTTACTTTAAAAGAAACATCTAGATTTTTGCACTAAAACATACGATCTTCAAAGTAAAACAAATATTGAAATATCATAATGAAGTTAGTGAAGCAATTTGGAAATCTAGAATATCAAGCTGAAGATTCTCTGACAAAATCATACATAAGAAAAACAAATAGGAATATGTGGTCGATTCTAAAATATGAAAGAAATGTGTTTAGTACTGAAAAACACATAAATCTTTTGCCCTGTGCCAAAATGATGAGTTTGAAATGATCCATAGCTTTAAGCATCACAGTGAAATATAAGAACACTGTATAAAAAGGTGTTCCTGAAAAAGTGATAAAGGGAAAATGATGAGTTCCCTTCAACGGCAGAGCAAAGTGTGTGTGTGTGTGTGTGTGTGTGTGTGTGTGTGCGCGCGCGCGCGCATGTATGTATACATGCTTCAATGCATGTGTGCGTAAGCCTCATTTCTCAACAATAAGTTCATTTACAAGAAAATGGCCAATATTGTTTAAATCCAGATTTATACCCTCTCTGAGTCATAATTTGTATTTAACTATGAGGAAATAAAGACATTTTTGGATTTGAAAAAGTGTGTTAATTTTGCTACTTACAAATATGTCAGGAAAAAAGTGTCAGGAAAATGCAAAAAGAATTCAAAACAAAACCATACAAGAAAGAGTAGTGATCAATTAAAACACTGAAAGTTCTAGTTGGGTTGAAATAACTGCTGATGCTTAATGTTTTAAAAATGTGTAAAACAACCATCTGGAACCAGATGTTTTTGGCAGCAGACAGCCTGCCAGAGAGGGCAATGAGAAGTGTAAGAACACTACACTTTCTATTATTATATAACAGAGAGAGACAGACACCATCACTGCTGACAGCAATGCTAGAGTTGTAAAAATAAATAAATAAAGTATCCATTAGAGAGTAAAAATGGATACATAATTTACACGCTACTAGAGGAAAGCTATAATGAATCTATAATGGCTGTTACATACATATGTCTGCTGAAAGAAGGAAGAGAAAAGGGAGAAAAATAACAAAATAAACCCCCTCCCAAAATGCTCATTTTCAACTGAAAATAAAAATGTATAGTTTCCTGTAGAATACACAAACTCCAATGAAATGATCGAAGATGGAAAAGCATGCACAACGTTACACACAGTGATCCAACAAGAAATGCAAGTTAGAGCATTGTCGCCTCGTTCTGACGTACAGTCCTTGGTCGATAGGAATGATGAGTGCCTGGTAATATAGTAAGGAAGCTGTTGGAAAAAGTCAGGTAGCTTGAGAAAGACAGCTGTCTCCCAAAAGACACAATCGTGATTAGAGTGACGGAAATTTCTGATCACTCCGTTTCTAGGGAAGGGTTGGGGGTGCAGATTGAGTTGATCACTAATAGTCAATGCCATGTTCAATTGCAACTATGTAATAAAACCTTCATCAGAAACTAAACAGGCAGAAGAGATGGCTCAGTGATTGAAAGCATTTGTTCTTGCAGAGGACCTGGGTTTGATTCCTAACATCCATATGGCAGTTCAAAATTCTCCATCATATCATTTGCAGGGATCAGTTCCATGGTACCCAATGCCCTCTTCAAATTCCCAGGTTACTAGGCTTATATGTGGTGCCTAGACACCCTAAAGAGTGTTTCCAAGCTCTCAGATGTGGAGGCCTTGTTTAACTCTTACTAGACAGTTAGGTGGCCTGGAGCACAGCTCCATTTCATAGTTGCATCTAGGGGCCTACTGTCTAGAACTGTCTATAAATTGTCTAACACTGGGAAAGCATTGTGATTCCTGAATAAGTTCATTCAGTTAATTACGTTTTAATCCTACTGTTCTATTAGACTCTGGAGACTTGTATGACCTGGGATCACCATTAACCTTGACCCCTGGTGAGCTCTCAGAGGGAGTGCTCTGAGTCAGAGTCTAGACAAGGAAGATATAAAAAGCAGAAAGCAGTATCATTAAGATGTAAAGAATTAAGTAAAATAAGGCAGAATAAAGCATAGAATCCAATAGGGAGACACAATTGAGGTAAGTTTTTTTTTAATATAACTATGAAGTTACTCACTTCTGTATATACAAAAGTACATATGTGTGTATGCAGCCAAACCTGATAAAAAACATAAGGGAAGCTAAATAACCACAAACATTCAAGAAAAGAGTTTTCAACAGTTGGTTAGGCAGTAAAAGATACAAAAGATGTGGGAGGGAGTAAGGGAGGGAAGAAGGGAGGAACAGAAGGAGGGAAATGGAAGATACACACACATAGAGAGAATATTGTACAGTTTTCTGTCATACATTGTATTGAATAAAGACACTAATTCATCACTTAAGAACTCGGAAACCAAGATAACAACAGAAAGATTTTCGTGATTTCTCAAAAGCTGTTATTTTCTTCCAAAAATGATAAAATCTATTCTCTAACAACAAAAATAAAAGCAGAATAAACAAATCCCCTATGTTATTCCACACAGAGATGAATTTATAAGAAAATTTCCCTCTTTTTTTTTAAAGAAAAAGGCCTTTACATAAACCTGGCCCAACTTTGATGTCAAAAAAAAAAAAAAAACCATACAAGGGGAAAGGTAGAGAGCTCAGATAATAAGGTGTTCACTGTGCAAGGGTGAGACCCAAGCATGAATTCCCAGCATCCATATAAAAACTCAGGCATGGCGAGTGTGTCTGGAATGTGAGAGCTGGAAGAGCAGAGACAGACCCATCCTGGAGTCTACTGACCAGCCAGTCTAGGTGACTGATGACCACTTGCTTCAGTGAGAGAGACTGTCTCCAATCATAGCACAGAGAGCCACTGAGCAAGACACTTGACATCAACTTCTGTTCTCTACACACATGTAAGGGAACATGCATGTGAACACATGTACATACAAACAAAAGAAAACCTACAAAGGCAACAAAGGGGCAAATTAATTTTCCAATATGATAAAACAAGATAGGAACAAATAAAATCCAGTTCTGAATTAAAAGACTGGTCTGGTGAAAGCACGCATGGCTTGGAAAGCCAGGATGGTTAGACCTTAGGACAATCCAGAGAATGACTAACTAGGATGAGAAATTGAAAGAGGCTCTGTCATCTTCATGAAGACTGAGAGAAATTGAAAAACAGCCAAGCCCAGGGAAACAAATTTTTGGCCCTCTGGAAATAGTTGCAAAGTCCTCAATTTTAAAAGTGCATTTCATAAAAACCTACACCTGATCTGTGTTAAGGCAGGAAGTTCAGGAAGTCTAAAGACTCTTTTGTAGGTCTAGTCACTGGAAATGCTCAAAACATGCATTTATGAGTAAGACAACCATTAGCGAGGGTTCTTCAAAGCTGGAGAGTGACGACAGCGCAGTTGCCAGCTCTGAAAGCAGCTGTAGACAGTGCAAACAAACTCTCCGTCATCAACGGGACAGATACATGTCTTACAAAGCCAGCAGTTAACGGATTTCATGTGTTCATGTATAACCTAGAAGAGATAATAAAAGTAACCTCTCTGTTACATACCACAGAGAAAGAGAGAGACATAGAGACAGCTGACCTGGGCTTGTGGGACTTTACAGACTCTGGACTAACAGCTAGGAAGATGGCATGGGATTGACCAAGCCCTCTGCATGTATGCAACAGTTGGGTACCTTGGTCTGCTTGTGTGGCTCCTAGCAGTGGGATCACGACCTGCCCCCAGCTCTTGAGCAGGCTTTTGGGAACCTATTTCCCATGCTCAGTTGCCTTGCCCAGTCTTGGCGCTGGGCCGGGATTGGGGGAGCTTGGTCATGCTTCAACTTAATGTGCCATCTTTTGCTGAGCCCCCTTTTCCCATTGTACAATTTTGGCGTCTTTGTCAAAAATCAGGTATTCATAGGTGTATGGATTTATGTCGGGGTTTTAATTAGATTCTATTGGTTAATAAAAAGCTGTCAGGCCAGTAGCTGGACAGGAAGTTACATGGGAAAGCAAAACTAGAATGATAGGAAGAAGGAGGGAAGAGTCAGGAAGCAAGGCATGCTAGAGAACAGGTAAAGCCACAAGCCACATGGTAATACACAGATTAATAGAAAATGATTAATTTAAGTGTAAGAGTTAGCTAGCAACAAGCCTGAGCTATCAGCTGAGCATTTATAATTAATATAAGCCTCTGAAAAATTATTTGGGACCTGATCGTCTAGAGAGGAAATGTTCAATTAGATCTTCATACACAGGAAGCTGAGGCAAGGGGAATCATAAGTTCAAGGCCTGTTCGGGGTACATGGTAAACCACTGTCTCAATGAACAAACAAAAGTGTTCATAGAAAGGGCAACAGATTTGATGAAGTATTTTAATTTTTTCTAATTTTACAAAATAATCTATATAGCATTAGAAGCCATAAGTATCTTTGAAACATATTTATAATATATAATTTAGACAGAAGTCTAAAATCTGGGGCCTTACAGGTGTGATGAAGAACTTCCAATAGACTAAAAGATGTTAAAGTAAGTGATGGCTCAGTGAATTATGTTGCTTACTATGCAAGTGGGAAAACCCATCTAAAATGCTAAGCATGACTGCACATGTCTGTAACCCCTGTATTGGCAGGTGGAGACAGATGGATCAAGAGCTCCCTGACCAGCTAGACCAGCACAAAGTCAAGCACCAGGTTCAGTGGGAGACTCTTTGTCAAAGCAATAAGCTACAAAACAATAGAAAACTAACGACCTGTGCCCTGCTCTGACCTCCACATAGAGTGCACATGCACTCCTACGTGGAAGACTTTCAAGAGCCTGATAATATATGAATGACTGTTCTACTAGAATGGTGAGTGTTCTAATCATCATAGAGTTGATACACACAGAGTATGTGTGTATTGGTCAGCATGTCCAGGTTTTATTTGTACTAATTGTTGAAGCTTTACCACACATCTGTGTAGTAAACGTCCTTTTTCCCTACAATGGGAGAAAAGATAGCACGGACAAAGAAAACAATCTGCACAACCAAACACCATCAACTATGATATAGCTTGTGTTTAAACCAAGTTAAACTGGGTCCCAATCTAGTAGATATGTTGCCATTTCTTTCCTCCATTCATCAATTTGGCACAACTTAAAAAAACATTGACAACAATTACTATTAGAGTCAGCAAAATTTTGTACAGAACAATTTATTATTGATAGAGATAGAAATTAATAAAAATATTTATGAGGGCAATATGGTTGGTTCTTTTAGACAGAAAGGGGAAATATGATGAGATTTTGTTC